>JAAGEH010002528.1:51671641-52000498 GCA_011751065.1 Lasiurus cinereus | reverse complement strand
TTTGCTTTATTTAACATAGCCTTCACAATGAGAAAATGTGGTATAAAGCAGATTATGACAGAAAATAACAGGAGAGCTAATTGTATCCTTATTCAATCCTAAACAGAGAAAATGGGAACATCTGAACTTAGGTCACTTAAATAATAACATTTTAACAGCTGAAAAATCTTCCAAGAAAAACAAGGGGCTATGGCACAGAATAATTTTGTTGGAACAACTTTTTGCAGCATTAGTTACCTCCAGATATTCCCCTTAGATGAGAAAGCCAGTCTTTGATTTTTTTTAAATATATTTTTATTGATTTCAGAGAGGAAGAGAGAGAGAAAGATAGAACATCAATGATGAGAGAGAATCATTGATCTGCTGCCTCCTGCATCCCTTCCCCCTGCCTCCCAACTGGGGATTGAGCCTGCAATCTGGGCATGTGCCTTGACTGGGAATCGAACCATGACCTTTTGGTTCATAGGTTGACACTCAACCATGGAACCACACAGGCCAAGCCAGTCTTTGATTTTTTTTTTTTAATTCATATACTGTACTTTCAATGGGCCAGCATTTTTCTAAATACCTTGTAAATGCCATCTCTTTTAATCCTCCTGGCAATCCTACTGGGTACTTACTGATATTTTATAAATAAGGAAACCGAGGCACAGACTACAAATAACTTATCCAAATTCTCACATCTAGAGTATAACGAGGCTAGAATTCCACCCTAACTGCGGAGCTCTTGCTCTAACACTATGCTGCCTTAAGTTTCATAAAGGCCAATGAACAGTTTTAAGATGACAATGATTTCTCTGGTCCAGCCTAATTAAGCAGAATCATGCTGAAGGAGGCTACTGTAGTTAGTCCCAAGAATATGAATGCTATTTATTGACTCAGCTTTCAGAAGCAACCAAGACCAAGCACAGGAGATGTTACAGTTACAAAATAGGAAGTCCATATTATCAGTCCTGGCATTGTGAAAGTAAATGTGCAGAAAACAGGAGCTGGAACATAGAAATGGACAGCTGAGGAAAAGAATAGGGCATACCTCCTCTTATAAAATCAGAGCTGCCCTCGCTGGTTTGGCTCAGTAGATAGAGCCTCAGCCAGCAGACTGAAGAGTCACAGGTTTGATTCCAGTCAGGAGCACATACGTGGGTTGTGGGATCAATTCCTCATAGGGGGTATGCAAGAGGCAACTGATAAATGATTCTCTCTCATCATTGATGTTTCTATCTCTCTCTCATTCTCCATTCCTCTCTGAAATCAATAAAGATATATTTTAAATAGATAGATAGATGATAGATAGATAGATAGATAAAATTGAAGCCAAAAATTTCAGCAGGTAGTTACTAGAATAAGACATAAAAAGTGTAAACATTTAAAATATAACCATATAAAAGTAGCAAAGACAATGACATAATTATATTGGGAATACATAGGGTGTCCTAAAAAATGTATACACTCTTTGAATAATTATTAATTTCAGTGGGTTGAATCTGAAAGGAAACATCAATTGAGCTATCAGCTGTTAAAGTGTGTACAGCCTGTATACATTTTTTGAGACACCCTATATATAGAGGGAGGAGGGAATTAGGAGAAGAGTAAGCTACAACCTCAGCTGTTACAGGAGAAAACTGATTGATAATGACAACTATTGATTAATCAGGACATGGCACTCCAAACCTTTATTAGAGGCTTTTAAGTTGCCTCTGTAATAAACAGCTAAATGGACTAAAAGTCATTGATTTGAGGAGTCAGACAAAAGTCAGACTATGCGTTTTTAATATCTGCCCTGCTGAATCATTTTTAAACCAGATATATTCATTACTTTGAATTCATAGATTCATTACTTGGAAAAAAAGAAAAACCAGATGTGGCCGGACAAGCTAACATCAAACTCCCTCCAGCTCTCAAATCCAGACTACAGAGCCAAGCATGGAGGCTTCTATCCCAGGATGACAGGAGAACTCTGAAGTATCTCCTTCAGCAATCACTCTGGATGTGCTGCCTCAGCATTTTTTAGAGTAATGGGGAAAGAATGGCTAGTGCAATTGCTAAGTAGGGTGGCCTTTTTGTCTGAATCCACTAGGATTCTATAGAGCCGCAACTTTACAGAAGACCAGTTCAACTATGGTAATAGCTACCATTCATTAGGTATATTTGTCATGCTCTGTGCTGTTTAAATATCTCATTTACTAAACCAAGCTGTTATTTTTTTGTTTGGTTGTGTGTGTGTGTATGTTTAGCAGTATATTTATTTATTTATTTATTTTTGTTTTTTTTAAAGTATTGCATATAGTATTACATATGAGTCTTTTCCCCCCATTGACCTTCCCCCATTCACACACACCTTCCCCACACATGCCCTCACTCCTCTAGTATCTGTATCTGTGTCTTTTGGTTTGCTTATATGCATGCATAAAGTCCTTTGGTTGATCTCTTACCACTCCCCACCCTGCCGCAAGCTATTATTATATCCATTTTACAGATGAAGTAACTAAGACCTCAGGTGAGGGTAATTAATTAACCAGCTATCACATCCTATCTAATAAAAGGGTAATATATAAATTAACCATCACTCCAGTACACCCACAACCCATGCCCACCAGCCAATCAGGAGTGAGTATGCAAATTAACCCAACCATGATGGCTCTGGTCATGGAGTGAGCAGGAGGCCTGGGTTTCCCTGGCAATGGAGGAAGCCAAGCTTTCCGCACACCTTGGCAGGCCCAGGCCTCCACTCAAGGCTACAAAGTTTCAATTATAGAAGATAAATAAATCCCAGAACTTCCATTTGAGTTGCCAGGGGGCATGGCCAGCCTGCAAACCATCACAGGCCCCTCACCCAGGCAGCCCCACATCCCAAAGGAACCCCCACCCTGATCTAGGACACTCTTCAGGGAAAATCAGCTGGTCCCCACCCGTGCACCAGGCCTCTATCCTATCTAATAAAAGAGTAATATGCAGATTGAGCACCATTCCAACACACAAGATCGCTGCCCCCATGTGGACACAAGATGGTCATCACAAGATAGCCTGCAAGGGAGGGCAGTTGTGGTCAATCAGGCCAGCAGGGGAGGGCAGTTGGAAGAACCAGGCCTGCAAGCAAGGACAGTTGGAGGTGATCAAGCCTGTAGGGGAGGGCACTTAGGGGCAACCAGACTAGCAGAGGAGGGAAGTTGGGGGCAACTGGGCCTGCAAAGAAGGACAGTTGGGGGTGACCAGGCCTACAGGGAAAGGCAGTTAGGAGTGACCAGGCCTTCAGGGGAGGACAGTTAGGGGCAAACAGGCTGGCAGGGGAGCAGTTAGGCATCAATCAGGCTGGCAGGGGAGTGCTTAGGGGGTGATCAGGCTGGCAGATAGAAGCAGTTAGGGGCAATCAGGAAGGCAAGCAGGCGAGCAGTTGGGAGCCAGCAGTCCTGGATTGTGAGAGGGCCATTGGACATCCCTTGAGGAGTCATATTGGAGAGGGTGCAGGCTGGGCTGAGGGACACTCATACCCGTGCATGAATTTTGTGCACCAGGCCTCTAGTCTATATAATAAAAGGGTAATATGCAAATTGATCGAATGGTGGAATGACCAGTTGTGATGATGCGCACTGACCACCAGGGGGCAGATGCTCAACGCAGTAGTTGCCCCCTGATGGTCAGTGTGCTCCCACAGTGGGAGCGCACCTCAGCCAGAAGCCAGACTCACGGCTGGCGAGCACAGCAGTAGTGGCAGGAGCCTCTCCGGCCTCCGCTCTGTGCTAAGGATGTCTGATTGCTGGCTTAGGCCTGCTCCCAGACATTCCCCGAGGGCTCCTGGACTGAGGGATGCTCCCCCAAGTGCATGAATTTCATGCACGGGGCCTTTAGTAGCTAATAAAACCCTTGATTGGTTTAACACTGCACTCTATTACCTGCTAATTAGTCAGTTAAGTGACCTAACACATGAGAGAGAGGGGTTATGAATGCTGTCGGAGTTATGAATAGTTGGAGTTTTGATTCTTTTGGATTTTCACAGTGATTTAGAACTGGATTAGTTTTTCTTTTTTTGCCCTAAGAAAGAAGGCAATCTAGCACAGTCATATTGGCTTAGGCTTAAACTCACCTCTGCCATTTATACTATGACCTCAGATGATTTGCTGAATTTTTCTTAATCCTTTATTTCTTCATTCATGTAACAGAGTTCCTAACTGAGCCTACTGCTTAAGATTATTGAGAGGATAAAATGAATTGTGTAGATTATGTGAACATTCGGCATAATGCCTGGTCATACATAGTAAGAGCTCAAAACATTATTGAGGAACCCTTATTCTTTTTAATGACACTTCAATAGGTGGGAAAAAGGCATGAAATTAATATGTTCCACATATAAAACATGCTAAACACTCCTAATGAAAGGTATTTTTAAAATTTTTTTCTCTTCCTTTTTTTTAATCCTTACCCAAGGATATATTTTCATTGATTACTAGAAAGTGGAAGAAAAGGAGAGAGAAAGAACCACTGATGTGAGACAGACACAATGATTGCCTCCTGCACAACCCCCTTGCTCCCCTCCCTCCCATCTGGGCCACGGATGAAACCTGCAACCCAAGTAGGTGCCTTAATAGAGAATTGAACCCAAATCGCTTCAGGGTGAAGGCAGATTTTCTAACCACTGGCCGGGTAGAAGGTATTTTTTAAAACCACAAATATACTGTAATAAAGTCATGTACTTTACCACTGTATCAGATCAGTAGCTAATCATCACTCACAAAACCATTCAGATTACAATTATGTTAGTGTTAATTATAATTTACATAGAGTTGAACAGTAGATAATGTACTGTGCTTTATGTTAACGTTTTTGAACTTCACAAGAATCCTGTATAGTAAGTACTAGTAGCATCCCAGCTTTACAAATTAGAACACATGCTCATGGAGGTGACTCCCATACACATTTGGGATTCAGGTATGAATGTTTCTTGGATTCTTTCCTTGGTCAACTTAGTGAGTGAAAACTACCCAGTTTTTACTTAATAAACATTTTTAATAGAAAAAATAGTCTGAAAAGAAACTATTAACAAAACAACAAGAAAGCCCAATGTATGGGAGAACATATTTGCAAATGTTATCACTGATAAAGGTTTAATCTCCAACATCTACAGCCAACTTATATAAGTTAATAAAAGGAAGATAAATGATCCAATAAAAAAATGGGCAATGGATCTAAATAGAACCTTTTCAAAAGACGACAGAAGGAAGGCCAAGAGACACATGAAAACATGCTCAAAGTCACTAATTATCCGAGAGATGCAAATCAAAATGACAATGCAATACCATCTCACAACTGTCAGAATGGCAATCATCAACAAATCAACAAATGACAAGTGTTGGCGAGGATTCGGAGAAAAAGGAACCCTTGTGCACTGTTGGTGCAGCCACTGTGGAGAACAGTATAGAGTATCCTCAAAAAACTGAAAATGGAACTCCCATTTGACCCAGCAATCCCACTCTTAGGAATATATCCCAAGAAATTAGAAACACCAATCAGAAAGGATTTATGCACACCTATGTTCATAGCAGCAAAATTAACAATAGCTACAATCTGGAAACAGCTGAGGTGCCCATCAGAAGATGAGTGGATCAGAAAACTGGTACATCTACACAATGGAATTCTATGCTGCCATAAAAAAGAAGAAATTCTTACCATTTGCAGCAACCTGGATAGAACTGGACAGCCTTATGCTAAGTGAAATAAACCAGTCAATGAAGGAGAAAGACCACATAATCTCACTCATTTGTGGATAATAAAGAACATTATAAACTGATGAACAAAAGGATAGATACAGAGGCAGTAAAGCATCAAAAGACTGTCAAATTATAGCAGGAAGGTTAAGGAGAGGTGGGGTAGATAAGAGATCAATCAAAGGACTTGTACATATGTATGCATATAAGCATAACCAATGAACACAAGACACTGGGAGGTTGGGGTATGCTGGGGGGGGGGCAATGGGAAGATATGTATACATGTAACACATTAAATAAATAAATAAATAAAAGAAAAAATAGTCTGATATATTGTAAAGTTAACACATACAAAAGCAAACACATACATATACTAGGTCACCATGGAAAAATGTGGTTTCTTCCTATAGGTATTGGCAAAAAAAAAGTTTGATAAACACTGACCCTGTGGGAGCTTTACCAGTCAGTCTAACGGGCTTATTAATTTATAAAATAAGGAGAAATTTTTTTTTCTGTACTTCCTAGAAGGCTTTTTGAATATCAAATGAAATAATAGATGTAGAAGAAAGCTCTGGAAACTATAAACTTTCTATAGCTATGCATGTACTTTTGTAAACTTGGATTTGGGGACCATAAGGAAGAGCTGCAGATGAGATTCAGAACTTCCAAGAACTGCACGATGTTCTGCCTTAGCATGACTGTCACAACCCTTTTCTCCCTATCACAGTGTAGGGCTGCAGAGTAAGAGGAAGGAGTATGAATTCCTTGTGAACTTCCATTTCTTGCGATTTTCCTGCCTCTTAAACAGAAAAGGATAACCATTAGTTCCCCTCCCGACAAAAGTCTCTTCCTATGAAGAGACTGTAATGTATTGCAAAAAGTCCCAATAAAATGACTGTCAAAAACTGAATTGAAAAAAATATATGCAAGAGTCATTAAGCTCTTACTGCACACAAGTCCAGAGTTTGGTCTTTTCTTTCAATAACCAATCAGTAGGATTAAAAAAAAAAATCACCAGTTACATATTGAATATTCCCATATGTAGGCTACTAAACCAAAAAATTACAATTTTGAGAGAAAAATTTTCTTTCTAGTTTATTACCCGTTCTGTAGGCAGTGATTTATTAAACCTGGATAAATACACAATTCCTAAAGGGTGACACATGTTTGTTTTTTTCACAAGTTCTAATAGGTTGAGTGAAAAGGGTTATCCAAATATACAGCTCTTCCTTATGGAAACAATCCCCTGGAATATGGTCAGGAATTTCCTGGGTCTTAATTATTGTCGTCCCAAGAAATCCTCTGTCTTCCAAAAGTCGTGCTTAGCTCCAACTAAAATATGATGTAGCCTCATTTCTCAGCCGGGGGCAGGACAACCGGCCCTCTCCAAAGTTCATGTAAGCCAGACAAGGAGGTAGTTGCATCACTAACCAGTAGTAATGGGCAACCATCAGGTTTCAAAGGAGCATCTGGGCTGCGGACACTATCAATTATCCTTGTAACTTTAAGAGGAACGCATCCAATTTAGGAAAACAGGCGGCAGCTAACCCTCGGGTCGAGGTTGGCTCCAGAGATCCGGAGGGGGTGGGTGAAAGACGCCTCTGGCTTTTGCCCTCCTTCGGACTTCGTCCCTCCCAGATCTCCCAGCCAGCGGGCAGTGGCTCCGCGCTGCAGCCCGAGCCAATTGCAAAGGACCTACCCAAGCCCAGCCCAGCGGAAGGAACGGTTTCAGAGTTGTTTGTTTCTCTCTGATGAAGAAGCCCTTCCTTGGGCTCTGGCTTGGGCTCTCTAGGGTTTGACGGAACCACCCTCCCATCCCTTCAGCCGCTTAGAGGGATTGGCAAACGCACCACATCCTCGCAGCCACAAAAATGGTAAAATTAGTTCTGGACTGCCTCCTGCTTCTGCCCTTACTGATCATCTTCCTCTTAGAATCTCTCCTGAAGTCTTTTATTCCTAAGAAGAGGAAATCAGTCACTGGAGAAATCGTCCTGATTACGGGAGCTGGGCATGGAATCGGGAGACTGACTGCCTATGAATTTGCCAAACTTAAAAGCAAACTGGTTCTGTGGGATATAAATAAGGTAATAGTGGTGCTTTACTGTTTTTCCTTTCTGGTACCTTTACTCTGTGGACATGTGTGCATGTTGCAGGCAACAACCCCTTACAGCATAGCTGTAAAGGAGGAGGTAGAAAAAAACTACTATTGCCAAATTATAGATAGGGGAGGAGGGGGAAAACACGGATTAATTAATGTGTTTATGATCGTGTGATAAATGGACCTGGGTCCTAGAGGGTAAGATTCTCAGTTGCTTCCCATTTGACATTGTAAATTTATCCTCACTTTTGCCCTGAAAGCAATTTGTAATTTCCTCCTCAACTTGATTTCACTGATCCCTCAATCTCAATCATATGGAAAAAGTAATAGTTTTAGCTAATATAACAAAAGAGTAAGAGGGTTGTACCTATTAAGAAAAAAAACCCTATTGCAGTTAACTGAGATAAGTGGGTTTAAGATACCCAACAGAAGAAAGCAACAAACATTACTATGCCATAGTAATTTCCAAGAGTACTTTTTTTAAAATCACATTTTAGTTAAAAACAACAAAAAAGAAAAACTTTAATGTGATTTTTACCAGAATATGTATAGGCTCAAGGAAGAGAGAGGGACTTAGAATCTTACTGTTTTTCCTTCCAATATATATATGTACACACACGTGTGTGTGTGTGTGTGTGTGTGTGTGTGTGTGTGGATTTTTGAGAAGAAGGAAGAGGGAGAGAAACTTGGATCTGCTGCCTCCTGCACGCTCCCCACTTGGGGATCAGCCCAGGGCTTGCTGTGACCTCTTATTATACTTATTATACTTATTTTATTTTTCTTTCTTGGTGCATGGGAGGATGCTCAACCAACTGAGCCACACGGGCCAGGGCTAAAATCTTACCGTTTACTTGGCTAGTGATTGATGTACAAAGAGGTTCCTGGAAACACCTGCTGGCCGGAAATGCCATACCTTACACATTAGTTACAATGACATAAACAAGAATTCATGGGATGTGAAGTTGGATGATTGGCAAAGCCAACCCAGTGCCTGGTTAATTGAGAGAGCAATCAACAAGTACTTCTTGAGTATCTGTTGCCTAGATTTTAGGAACACAGGGCAAACAGGAGACAAGGTCAGATGCCCTCACTATAGTAAGCAAAGTAGACATTAAATAATTACATATGCAATGAAAAATACAAACTAGGCCCAGCCCAGCCTAGTCTGGTGCTGTTAAGGAAGTGCCTGGTAGGGTGTGGTCAGACTCATTGATCTCTCTACTTCTTCATGAATAATTTACCCAATACCCTGGGTAACTACCTAGAACTTTAGGTTCCTTTTCTGAAGAATGGATAAAATAATAGTACTTACCTTAGAAGCCTGAAAGGATTACATCAGATAATGCACACAAAGCAAAGGGTCTGACACACAGTATATGCCAAATAGTGCACACTTACTATGACATATAATGCCTTTAATCTGGACTCCCGCTGGCCTTGAACTTTATGACCCAGCATCACCAATCTCCTAATGCTTCATCAGAGGATCTTTCTCCTTTATTTACACTCTGCCTGGTGTGCCCTGCCCTCTCTTTGCAAAGCTGTTCTGCTCACTCTTAAAACCCAACTCAGGTATGTACTTCCTCTTCCAGAATTGTGCTACATGCCCCTCCTCTGTGTTCCTATAACTCTATGTAGCTCTGTTAATATACTTATCACAATATATTAGTTTGAATCGTATGAAACTGCCAATATTCAATCCTTTATTCTAAAACAGTAACACTTTCACCCTGGCTTTCATGGTTCAGTGCTTAGAGCATCGGCCCACACACCAAAGGGTTGCAGGTTTGATTCCGGGTCAAGGGCAAGTACCTTATTTGCAGGTTCAATCCCCAGCCTTGATTGGGCTCGATGTACCTCTCTCATATCCATGTTTCTCTCTTCCTCTCCCCCCCCCTCTCTCTCTCTTTTTCTCTCTCTTTTTCTCTCTCTCTCTCTCTCCCCTTTCTTTCTCCCTCTACCTCTTCCTTCCATTCTCTAAAAATCAATGGGAAAAAATATCCTTGGGTGAGGTTTAACAAAAACAAATTAAAAATAATGATTTCATATGGTCTTACCTAAATATTATACTACTTATTTTTTCTTTCTACACTGAACTCACTGAGGTTAGGACTCTGATTTATTCATATTTGTGTCCACAAGGCTCTTCTAAGCACCATGAATATGACCTACACATTAAAATGTTGAGGGGAATGAGTGAATGAGTGAATTATAGTTAACCTTATTTATTTTGCAGCCAGAAAATTGACAACCATGAGTAGTTTTTAGTGTCAGAGGGAAAAAAAAGCTTAGTGTTGTTTTTTAAAGCCTAATATGGAATATACATTCATACATATATGCATTCACAATGTAAAATTAATAATACAAATTTAGAATTTTAAGATTTTTTATCTTATTTTTCAAAGCTTGCTTTAAATTTACTTCCAACTGAAAGAAGCTCTGCAAAGCATTGTCAAAAACCTGTCAGTTGAATTCTTGCCCAATTCCAGTTCAAAGACTCTGACTCTCCTTAATTATTTTCAGCTGTTGATATAATTTGCTCACCATTATTGTGTTCTCCTGCCTCTTTGTTGCTTTTCCTAGCATGGAATTGAGGAAACAGCTGCTGAATGCAGGAAACTGGGTGCGCAGGCGCATGCCTTTGTGGTCGACTGCAGCAACCGAGAAGATATTTACAGTTCGGCGAAGAAGGTGACATTTCACATTTGGTTAGAATCATCTTGTGCAGGGCTGGGAGGGATTTTGTAGATGGCCCAGCCATGATGCAGACAAACTAACAGAAGTTGGTGATTTGCCCAAGGTTGTACAGCTAGCTAGTGGCAGACCCAGAACTAAAGCCCAGAACTGAGGTTCCCAGACTTGAATGTGTTTCAAAATCTTCCAGGCAACTTGTTTAAAAAAAAAAAAAGCACCCCAGAAGTTTTCTTTCAGTGGGTGGAGGGCTGGGCCCAGGAATTTGCTTGTTTAATACTCTTGCACCCACACCTCACCATCTGATTCTGATACAGGTAAATCCTTGGATGACACTGCAGAATCACTAAGCAGAGATTTCTGAACTCAGGTCAAAGAACTCAGGAAGACAGGATAACTGCTCATCAGGCTTTGAGCACAGACATATATATCTATTTCTATAAAGCAGTATTTGCCTCATCTATATATAACTGAGCTGTGCTGTATATATAATGGTGTTTCTTAAGAACACATTCATGAATATGTTTGTTAATTAAATGTGGTAACAGTAGGAAGGCCAGCAGAATTAATTACCTGGGCAAATTCCTTAACTTAGACTTTCATGAACCTCACCCCTGGATATTCTGATTCAGTACAGTGTAAAGATTCTGATTCCGCCAAGACTTGAGAACCTCTGGAATTTTAGTTTTGAGGACATCTTTAACTTCTATTTTAAATTCTAATCTTTTATTTCTAACGGATGCCTCTTTTGTTGGTTAGGCCTTCACTAGGTCAGTAGAATCGGTAGACATTACCCAGGCTAGTGGTGGAAAGTGGCCCTCCAGGGAGAGGGTATGGTAAGATCAAGACCTTTGGGTAAGAAACATCTGCATTCCTCACAGTAACTAGTTTACTTACGTTAATAATGATCTTCCTTCATAGAGATGAGTTCTCTTGCAGTTAATACTGGCTTTATCACCCTGGGCAAGTTATCCAACCTCTTTGTGCCTAACTTCCCTTAGTTATAAAATGGGGATCACAGCAGTCCCTACCTCATAGGACTGTTATGGGGATTAAATGAATTAATGATGTAAAGTTAGAACAATACCTGGTGCTCAGTAGTCACTTGGTAAGAATTAGTTGTTAGTATTATAATGTTGCCAAGGGAAATGAGGGCCTGCGTGGAGGTATTCGGTCTCCTAGGGTGGAGCCCTGGGGAGTGTGTGAAGCTGTAACTTCCTGGTGAAGCAAGCAGGCATATGACCCCTATCAGCTCCCTGGTTTTTTGGGCTGAATAATGTCTGATCCCTTTTGCTCCTTACCTTTATGAACATCTAGCTACCTCTGCTAACAATAATAAAATCACCAATATAATCTATATAATTTTGTTATCTGCCAATTTTAAGGGGATTTAGTAGTGTTAGTTACCTAAATGGAACACACTCATTTCCAGACACATTTGGGAATAGGCTTTTCTGGGAAAGATAACTTTATTATTTGAAACAATTCCATGTTATTTTAAACATAGTGTTTTCACTGAAATTGTTTTAAGATGAACTAACTGTGTGCTTGAACAGAGTATAGACAATGACATGATTATCAGATATTTTGAAGTAGCTATTTTAATGTGGCTGTTTTGATATCAGGACACTTTTATGCCACCTAGATAATAAAGCTCTCAGCTCACTTTCACTATTAAGAAATGTTCAAATCAGCATTCTCATCCTGGGGGAAGACAATGGGTGACGATGGGGAGGGTGACGGAAGGGTCTGAGCAAATACTTTGGCAATATGAAACAGTAATTTATATTTGAGTATATTATATTTGAGTCATGGTAATTTGGAGGCATTACAGCAGCTTCATCAATTCAATCATAGAAAATCTCCTGTTTCTCTCATAATGTAGGGGCATTATTCTAAACAACCATTTTCCTGTTGTGCTAAAGATGTGGATATAGGAACAAAATGTGTTGTTAAGACCAAAATAACTTAGCTTGACTCTAATAATTTAATACAACCTGATGAAACTGGCTGCGGAACTGATGTCCTTCTGGGATGGTGATGGGCCTTACCCTTCCGACTTCCCCTCTGTTTGAGGTTTGAGATGTGTCCTGGTCTCTGAGGTCAGTAAATCTGGGAGAGTCCCAACTCCATGTGACCTTTGGCAAGAAAGTGAGCCATTCTGGGTTTCATGTTTCTCATGAAAATGAGCATACAAAGAGTTGCTGTCTCATAGAAGCATGTGAGCATTAAATGAGATAGTGAAATTCTGTGAAACGCATAGCAATTACATATGTGAAAGCTTTTAAGAGGCTAGTTGCCACCTGCCCCTCAGTCCCCCAAGACACCACAGCACTATCAAATGATAGCTCTATTACTAGAGGCTTGCTTTTGTTTGGAACACAATGTCTAACAAAATGCATTGTTGCCCTAGGGTTCCATCTACCAAGCAGCCTGAAATAGAGAATAAGATACTCTTGTATTGCTAGCCCTTAAGCCTACTGCAACTTCATGGAGAAAGGCTGGGGAGCAAGAGAATGGAGTGACCATAAAAATAAGAAGAGGATGTTGTTAGTTTAATGGTGTAATCAGTTTTACATAGTTCCTCATAATAGTCCCTGCACTTGCCAACTAATTAACCTTTTTTTCTTACCTTTTAAAGTAGTATTTTAAAAATAAAGCTGCCTATTTGTCACTAGTTATGTTTTTGTTAGCCAAATGCCACCTGAACTATAATCAATAGAGCAAAGTCAAGAGATTAAATTGCAAAAGAAAATGTACAAGCATAGTTATTTTGAAATTAAGTACCTAAGATTAAAAGGTTCTTTCTCTTTTTTTTTTTTCATGTTGGCACATAGATTCAAAATCACATTCCCCCTCCCCAACAACTAATTAAAAAAAAATACACACTTTTAAAAGTAATCATTACATGCAAACCTACCTGCATACTTCTTCATGTTGCCGATATTTTTCTTATTTTTAAAGGTGAAGACCGAAGTTGGAGATGTTAGTATTCTGGTAAATAATGCTGGTGTGGTCTATACAGCAGATTTGTTTGCTACACAAGACCCTCAAATTGAAAAGACTTTTGAAGTTAATGTACTTGCACATTTCTGGGTAAGTATGATTTCTTTTATAATTTCTTTGAGTCTTCTTGTAATACTCAAAAGATTAAGTTTAAAGTGAAGCTTTCATTAGAGATAAGGACATCTCCCTCAATACTAGAGTTTTTGCTAAGTACCAGGGATAATATACGTACAAAAATCATTTTTCTTTTCTTTTTTTTAAATATATTTTTATTGATTTGAGAGAGGAAGAGAGATAGAAACATCAAAGATGAGAGAGGATCATTGATTGGCTGCTTCCTGCATGCCTCTTACTGGGAACCAAGCCTGCGACCCCGAGCACGTACCCTGGCTGGAATCGAACCTGGGACCCTTCAGTCCTCAGGTTGATGCTCTATCCACTGAGCAAAACTGGCTGGGGCCAGATCATTTTTCTTTTTGCTACAACCAAATTTCATTAGTTATATTTCCTCCCCCCTCAAAAAATATTAATAATAATAGTAATAAACCTCAGGTAGTATTTATGTTTTCATTCTAAGCTAGATTCTCATGTCTCTGTCTGTTTAAAGATGAAGAAGAGATTAGGGATACTCTGAGTTATCTTTAGTGGTTCTATAAAAAGGGGAACCCAGTTTGTTTTTTGAGTCTCATGAGTTCCAGGCCTCCCATTATATCCTGGCTCCAAATGCAAACTTTATTATGAAACTCACCATTCAAGGTCTTAAACACAGACACACACACACACACACATACACACACAGTTTCTGAGGAGTCTAAATGCAAACTTTATTATGAAACTCACCATTCAAGGTTAAACACACACACACACACACACACACACACACACACACACACACACACAGTTTCTGAGGAGTCTACTGCCCAAATAGCCAGTTCCTTCAAGGGCCCCTGAGTGTTTTCTTGGATCTGACTTTGGGATAAGTAATCTCAAAAGAATATTGGAGTTGGTAAAAATGCAATATTATGTTAACATTCCCAAGTTGTTGATACCTATCTTTATTTTTATTAGGAATTTGCTTATCTTTCTGCCTCTTTTGGAATCTAAGATATTGTCTTACTTGTTTCTGAATACCCATCACATAGTAGGTGCTCAGTAAATATTGTATGGATCATTCAGTAACTATTGGGAAGATTGCTTTTCACTTGAGTATTTTTATGGCAAACTTTTTCCTAACAATTTCACATTAAGATAGAATATATCATTAACAAAAGGTGGAGGACTAATGGACATAAGTTGTTTGTAATTTAAATGAGATGGATTTTTAAAGTTTTCAGTATCCATGGTTTACCTTAATTTTTCTAATCTGGCATCCTATCCAATTGCCTTAATTTGGCAATTAATCTAGGTATTTTAATTTATGTCAGGAACAATATTAACATAATGTATCTTTGTTTCAAAATATTCCCAATGGGTCTGCAAGTCAGAAATAATTTTTTTCTGTTTTATAATAACTATTGCTAGACCACCAAGGCATTTCTTCCAGCGATGATGAGGAATAATCATGGCCATATTGTCACTGTGGCTTCAGCAGCCGGGCATACTACAGTTCCCTTTTTAATGGCTTATTGGTAAGTGAACATGCGTTTTTTTCATTGGTTTCTATGTCTAGCTTTGTTGCACAGTCTCTTGTGCAACAACATTAACCATTAATCTCCTACTATGTTGACTACTCTACAGGTGGCTTACAGGGAAATTACCCAACTAGAAGACAGCTGCTTCAACATCTCTTATCTCTTTTAGCAGCAAGGGATTATAAAATAAGAGCAATACCATGAACAGAAGTTAATGTTAATAATTTTAGCCCTGGCCAGTGTAAATAAGTAGTTAGAGTGTCAGCCCAAGCAAGAAAGTCCCAGGCAGGGGCACGTGGCTGGGTTGCAGGTAGATCCCTAGCCCGGTCAGGGAGTGTAGGGTAGGCAACCGACTGATGTGATCCTGTGAACATCAATGTTTCTTTCTCTCCCCGCCCACCTCTCTCTTTCTTCTCTTCCTCCCTTTCACTCTCTTAAAAAAAAAAATCAATGGAAAAAATGTCATTGGGTGAGGCTTAACAACAAAAAAATCAATACATAAGTTTGCATAGATATATACCAAACCATTTATCTAACCACACCTAGAGAGTGGTATTCTTAGGTAATGGCAATAAAAAATGATTAGACATGGATTGAGACGTATGTTTTTTGAAAAGATGAAATAACTGCTGAAGCAGTCACAGAACAGATCTACAGCCCTTGTCTCTTTCATAGTAAGTTTAAGTTAGGAGCTTGGCCCCTACCATCAAGGGCTAACCCAGTTTTCTGTGCCTTTACTTCCTGGATGAAAGGCTGCTGCTAGGCTGGCACATGTCATGCCCCTGCCCTGCCAAATTCCATCTTCGTCCCAGCTAATTAGAGAACATAACGGGCGGGTGGGCGGGCGGCTGTCAGCCTTGTTGCGCTTCCTCCTTCCCTTGCCACAGTAAACATTGTGGTTATTCTGATTCTAATTTGGTTCTACCTCTCCCCCCTCCCCCCAAGGTTTACAGTGAAAGTCAAGAGAGAATGTGCTTTGTGTGAGAAACAGATTTATCGGGGTGACTAGTAGTGATGGTGCTGTCAACAGAAGTAAAGGTTCTTATCCGGTCTTGTCAGAGCAGGAACAACATACCCAGCTCTGCAGATTGTGTGATACACAATTCTAGGGGACGATGCTCACATTCAGGTCCTTTTACATTTGAATGATTTTCCAGATATATAGGCAGTAAAATAGTTTGAGAAGAGAAGTAGCCTTTTCTTATTCACACAGAGGCGCCATTTGGGCTAAAAGGCAGGGTTGCAGCTACACAGGTGATTTGTACATTTGCAGCTTTGGGACAGACCTGTGCTGTGCTTGCCCTCGCAGGACTCCTGGGTGGACCCTCCACTCTCCCTGGCCTGAGCTGCAGTCTGTGATCCTTATTGACCACAGTTGGCTCTGGTTTTTTGCGCAATATCAGATCAGTGGCAGAGCTTTCACAGAGACACACGGAAGACTTCATTGAGCAGGAAACAATGTTTATCAGTTGTTATTACCGATTGGGTGGTGAAACTGAGATGCTGCTTTTTAAAACACAAACTGAAGTATAACATAACACCTATCAAAATGCAGAAATCAGGAGTGTACAGCTCAATAAGTTACTGCAAAGTGGACGCAGCTATTTAACCTCCATGCAGGTCAAAATCAGAACTTTACTGAAGTTCCTCTTCCCAATTGCCAATTCCTCTTTCCTTCCCAGAGGAAATGCCTATATTGACTTGTTATACCATTGATTATTTTGCCTATTTTTGATCATTCTATACATGGAAGCACACTATGTTTATCCATGTTGTTGATAGGCATGAAAGTAAATAAACTACAGCTATCTAGTATTACATTATATAAGTAAACAATAATTTATTATCCTCCCACTGTTAATGGACATTTTCATTGTTTACAGGGCATGATTACTATGAGTAATGATGTTTGGAATCTTGACTTAATCACTTAACTAACCTTATATGACTTTTGGCAAGCTATTCAACTTATATATGCGTTATTTTCCTCATCCATAAAAGAATGCTAACCATAGCAACTAACTAACTGATCAGGATGCTGTAAAGTTTAAATCATGTAATGTCATGCACTTACCATAGTATCTGGAATTCTGCGAGTGTTCGAAACAGGAGGGTATCTATTGATTTTCTGTTCCAATTCTACTTCTGTCTGTTCACACAAATGGTAAGGACCCACCTCTCATTTTAGCTTCCAAAACGCTTTGCCCTAGTGGAATGAATTATATATGCTCTGTTTCTATTTGTTGGAATGAAATAAGAGGGGATTTAGAATTACCTGTTTTAGGCCCTGTAATCCAGCCGTCAGATACCATTATCCTGAGTTGCTACAGCCATGGCAAAAGATTCTATTACAGCTCTATATTAGGGGAAAAAAGTCAATTTCTTTTGAATTTATAATTTTAATGATTAATGTGAAAAAAAGCAAGATAGAAAAACTGAATTCATGATGAGAGAGGTTGATTCTTTGATTATGTTCTTTTGCTGCTTAGTAAGTATTTTGTCCAAAAATGTCTTGATTTTTAAAAAGAAAGTAATTTGGCACCACAAAACTCTGGCTAATACATCTTGTCAATTCATATAGCCAATTTATAAGTATGAAAGTTAGCAGTATGGGAAGACAGGGTAAAATTGAGTTCTTATCATTAGCTTGTAATGAAATGTTATTTAAAAAATAATTTGGAATAAGAAATATTAATTCAGATTACTAAGAATAAAAAATTTGATATACTGTTACAAAGTGCAGGAAAAAAATGTACTCAATCTAAAGTTCAAAACCATAAAATTATTTTAACACATTCAAGATCATTAACTCTGAGTTGTAAAATATTCCTATATTCTTGATTCAGTTAAGAAAAATCAGAAAATACATTTCAGTAAAGAAAAAAAGAAAATTAACTGTTAATTTCACCATGTAGAAAAAACCTTGGTAAACATTTGTTATAATTTTTAGGGCATTTTATTTATTTATTTTAAATATGTTTTTATTGATTTCAGAGAGAGGGAGAGAGAGAGAGATAGAAACCTCAATGAGAGAGAATCACTGATCAGCTGCCTCCTGCATGCCCCCTATTAGGTATCCAGCTTGAAACCTAGGCTTGTGTCCTGACCAGGAATCAGACTGAGATCTCCTGGTTCACAGGTCAATGTTCAACCACTGAGCACACTGGCCCGATTAGGGCATTTTAAATGCAGATATATAATCACACATTGAAAAAAATCTACATACATGATCTTGCTTTTTAAAAAATTTAAAATGAGTGTTTTGCCTGTTAATAAATGTATATATGCTACATCATTTTCAATTCCTGTATGGTATGCAACTGTTTATTTAATTCATCATTGTTGGGTTTGGACTCTTTTTTAACATTAATATATTTTTTACATGTTTTTCTTTATTGTTGAGAGGATTGTATGTTTTCATTAGACTGATTTCATTTTTTCATTGGAAAACTCAGGGAAGTACTCTCTACTCAGAACCTGGTTATAGTTCCTCTCAGCTGATTATCATCTTCTACTGCTCTTTTCCCAGTATCATATCAAAATCTAATTAAAATGTGTTACTATTTTTGGTGACCATTTGTTTAATTAGATTATCAGTTCAACAGATGAAATAGAATGGCTCAAAATAAAAGTGATTTCAGCAAGATAGATTACTTCTCTGTCACACAGAAAGTCTGAGTTAACAAGTCTACTCTCCTCTGCAAAGTATAAGGGTCCAGGCTCCTTCCATGATGTTTTTGCCATCACTAAGATGCTATGCCTGGACTCTTTCAGTTGCAAGGAACACAAAACTTAAACTGGTCCAGGCCAAAGAGGGATTTTTACCCCTTTGTGATGAAAGTCCCAGGCAGGCTTTCCTTCTCTTTGGCAAGATAGCTATCAGCAGTTCCAGCAGAACATCCATTCAACTCCGAGTCCAGCAGATTGGGAGAGACCTGACTTCCCAGTGATGCCTTAAACGGTTTTGGATTTAGTGGAAAACCAAGGTGGTGGCATAGGTAAACACCTGTACGTGCTGCCTCTCACAACCACACCAAAACCACAACTAAAAGACAAAATGTCTATCACCTGAAGCTGGATCAGTAGAAGTTTTACAACTAGAAGGAAAGAGAAAAGAGCATAGAGATGTGCACAAGCATGGAAAAGCTGAGGTGCAGAGGTGTGCAGCTGGCGACTGGGTGCACTGTTTTTTGTTTTTTTTTCCAACCTGAAGAGAGACACAAGCTCCCAATTACTCTGAACTCATTTCTGGCAAGACTCTGGGGACCCAGACCCCTAAGGGGAGAAGCTGGACTGTCTACCATCAGGTCGGAAAGTGAGGGTGGCTTTCTTGCAGTGGTCCGGGAATCATTGTTTACTGTGCTGGGGCATGGGACATGGGGACGGCTGACTGGCAGCCATCGCTATTTGCCATACCTTAGCCTAGTGATTCCTGCCCCATCCAATTTACAAACCCACCCAAACTGCACAGCGGCTTTTGCATATAAGTGGCTTGCCCTATCGCAGCTTAACCTAACAAACTGCAACTCTGGTCAGACAATTCTAAAACTCCAAAACCCAAGCAAAGAGGGGAAATCTGCAGATCTTGTTATAGCTTCTGCTGGGTGGCCTCAGACAATAGCTGACCTGCACCCCATTGGAGATCCAGAAGCCAGTGTGCCTAGAGGTCAGTGTGAGATGACACCAGATTTCAATTCCTCACATCGATAAGTCACATATTCAAGAGGCAGATTCAGCGAGCACCAAAGCCCCACTGAAACAAGTCCTGCTCTATAAGAGTGTCTTCAGGACAGCAATTCTTCCATTGTAGACATAGCAGGTCCTCACAGTCAGTTGGCCTGGAGGTCAATTCCTCCCAGTGTACCAACAGCAATAAAGGCTTTACTACAACAAGACTGTGCACTCAGCCCACAAAAGGGTGCACCAAGAGTGTCCACCTCAGGTAATAAGGGAAGCTGAACCACTGGGCCCTATAGGTCACATACCACAGAAAACCACCCCATCAACAGAGGGAAGCAGCCAAAATACAGAGACAAAGAAACATGTCACAAATGAAAGAAATGGAGGAAAGCAAACTACTGGACATAGAGTTCAAAACCACATTTATAACGTTACTCAAAAATCTTCTGAGAAACTTAGTGAGACCTTCAAGGACCTTAATGAGAATGCCAAAAAAAAAAAAAAAAGGAAAAGGACCAGTCAGAAATTAAGCATACACTGTCTGAAATAAAGAATATACAGAAATTCAACAGTAGACCAAAGAATCCCAGGAATCAAACCAAAGATTTAAAATATGAGGAAACAAAAAACACCCAACCAGAAAAATAAAAGGCAAAAAGAATCCAAAAATATGGAGGTAGTGTAAGGAGCCTCTGGGCCAACTTTAAGAGTGCCAACATCCGAATTATTGGGGTGCCAGAAGAAGAGAGAGAGCAAGATACTGAAAACATAAGAAATAATAACTGAAAACTTTTTCTACCTGGTGAAAGAAATAGACTTACAAATCCAAGAAGCACAGAGAACCCCAAACAAAAGGAATCCAAAGAGGACCACACCAAGACACATCATAATTAAAATGCCAAGGCCAAAAGACAAAGAATCTTGAAAGCAGCAAGAGAAAAACAGTTACCCACAAGGGAGTACCATACAAATGTCAGCTGATTTCTCAACAGAAACTATGCAGGCCAGAAGAGAGTGGCAAGAAATATTCGAAGTGATGAACAGCAAGGACCTAAACCAAGATTACTCTACCCAGCAAAGCTATAATTTAGAATGGAAGTTCAGATAAAGAGCTTCACAGACAAGAAAAAGCTGAAGGAGTTCATCACCACCAAATCAAGATTATATGAAATGCTGAAGGGTATTCTTTAAGAAGAGAAAGAAGAAGAAAAAGGTAAAGATAAAAATTATGAACAACAAAATGACAAGAAATACATGCCTATCAAAAGTGAATTTAAAAATCAAGTGAATAAAATATCTGATGAACAGAATAAACTGATGAGTATAATAGAATCAGGGGCATAGAAAGGGAGTGGACTGACAATTCTCTGAGGGAAGGAGGTGTGATGGGTGTGGGAAGGGAGTGGACAAAAATCTTATACCTAGAGATGAAGACAGAAGCAGGGGATAAGGGGATGGATGGGGTAGGGAATCAGGTGGAGGGGAGATATGGGGGAAAAGAAGAGGAACATCTGTAATAATCTGAACAATAAATATTTATTTAAAAAAAAAAAGGTTTGGGCTCTGGCTCTAGAGTTCACTCTAACCAGACCAACTTGGGTAGGCAAAATCAGAATGGGTAGGCAAAATCAGAATGACGCTGCAGAATAAGGGAATATGAAAGCTAATAGCAAAACAACAGATGTCAACTATAAATGTTTAAAATTGTTTCCATACACAAGAATAAAATACACAAATTCATCGAGGCAGACAACAGATTGGTGGTTACCAGAGGAAGAGAAAGTAGAGGGAAGGTGCAACAGGTAAAGGGGATCAATTGTATGGTTATGGATGGAAACTAGACTTTGGTGGTAAGCACTATGTATAGTTTATACAGATGTTGAATGATAATGTTGCATACCTAAACTTATACAATGGTGTCAGTGTTAAATGAATTAAATATTGTTTTGAACTATTTGCCTTCCTGAACTATGTACCCCAAGGACTATCCTTGAATAAACCTTTAGAAGTATGATTATGTCCTAAGGATACTTAAAAGAGAAATTACCGGATCTAAGAGCATGGCATAGTTTAATGAATTTGATACCTTTTGCCAAATTGTCTTCCAAAAAGGCTGCCAACTAACACTGTGCTTTGGAAAATATGAAGTTCTCTGTCAGTTTTTCTTTTTAAGCTTAGACATATGTTGAAGCCTTAAAAGGAAAAGACTAGTTCAATCATCTAAAATAAAAAATATTCTGTACGTTGAAAAACAACTCAAGCAAATAAAAATGTTCTCATATCTTTAACATTACTTCCAGGCAAAAATTCTCTCTTGTTTTATGTTATAATTTATATTAATTATTCCTAAAGATAACATTTTAATATGAGTATATCTATTGGTGTTTTCATTTTGTGCATTTTCTGCTAATGCTCTTTAGCCATTTGTCCATTAGAATATTGTCTTATTCATTTCTAAAAGTTGCCATATAATTAACCCTTATTCTTGTTGTATATGTTGCAAATGTTTTACCAGCTTATTTACCTCTTCACTTGGTTGGGAGCCAGCAAAGTTTAGAGTATATCACATAGAGGCCTGGTTTATTGCCCAGATTTAAAGCCTGATTCTACCACTCTGTGTCTTTGGGCAAGTTCTGTATTCCTCTCCTGTGCCTCAGTTTCCTTTTCTGTAAATGGGGATCATTATAGTATCTATTTCGTGGAGTTGGTGTGAGGATTAAATGAAACAATGCATCTGATATAACTGAGGACAGTGTCTGTCATGTAGTAATCAATTTTATTCATGATTAGTTTTGTTTGTTTTATTTTTCCAGGTACAGAAGATTTACATTTTATATGATTGAGTCTAGCAATCTTTCTTTTTAAGGCTTAAATATTTGTCTAAGCTTCAAAAAACAAGGTTCCCCACCCAGTGTGATTCAGTTGGTTGGAGCGTTGTCCCATACACCCAAAGGTGTAGGTTCCATTCCCAGTCAGAACACATACCCAGGTTGCAGTTTCAAACCCTGGTTGGGGTATGTGAGGCAACTGATCAGTGTTTCTCTCACATCTCTCTTTTTCTTTATTGTCTCCTCCCTCCCTCCCCTTTCTTCTCTAAAAATCAATAAAATTAAAGAGAACTTTCCACAGCTTTGTATTTCCCAAAGCACACGTTAATTTATAAGAATTTATAGCTACTTTATGTAATTGCTAATCCATGTAGATTTCTAGAACAATCTATCTGATAATGTCCCTGAACTTTGCACACTTTAAATTAGTTAAAATTTCAAATTTTGTTATATATTTTTTCACATAGTTTTTAAAAATTAATGTTATGTTCTAATAACTATTGAATTGTATACTTTAAATGGATCTATATGGTAGGTGAATTTATATCTCAATAAAATTGTTTTTCTAAACACCTAACTGGAAGCATAATGTCCACTTAAAATATGATTAATGCCCTTTCTCTTTCCAAATATGTTCTGATGGAAAACTGAAGATTATTATATAATGGGGAAATAATTTAGACCAGGGGTTAGGAAAGGCCTCTTTGAGGAAGTCAAGCTGAGACTTACAGGAAGAAAAGAACTTATGCAGGAAAATTTTCCAATGAATTTCATGAACATATTAAATAATGAGTAGCCTACAGTGTCATTAAGTTTTACATTAAGGAAACAGCAACAACAAAACAAGCACCCTTTTTTACTAACCAATTTTACTAACAAAACATTTAAATCTACTCAGCTGTCACTCTGATCAATGATGTTGGGGTGTAGTCAGTGCTTCCTTTTTTTTTATTGATTTTAGAGAGGAAGGGAGAGGGAGAAAGAGATAGAAACATCAGTGATGGGAGAGAATCATCGATCAGCTGCTTCCTATATGCACCCCACTGGGGATTGAGCCTCAAACGGGGCATGTGCCCTGACCAGGAATGGAACCGTGACCTCCTGGTTCCTAGGTCAATGCTCAAGCACTGAGCCACACCTGCCAGGCCTGTCAGTGCTTATTAGACTTGAATGTGCCTCAGTTTCCCCAAGGATCTTCTGAATGCAGGTTCTGTGTCAGTAGGTCTGGGCTGGGTGTTTTTGAGATCCCGGTGCTGCCCACAATTCTTAGCAGGGGACCACACTTAACTAAGGAAAACAGATCTCTGAATTAAATAGAAGCAGCAGTTTTCTTGAATTATTTTGGCACCTCTCTCCGTGTATTTTCAGTTCCAGCAAGTTTGCTGCTGTGGGATTTCACAAAGCTTTGACTGAAGAACTGGGGGCCTTGGGAAGAACTGGAGTCAAAACAACATGTCTCTGCCCTAATTTCATAAACACTGGCTTCATCAAAAACCCAAGTACCAGGTAAGCTGAGACAGAAATGGAGATAAAAGGGTTGGCGATTAAATGAGAATGAGCCTTTCTGTGGGGCTTCTTAAGTATTTTAATCCTTTAAATATCCTTAGCTCATCTCAATTCCAGCTTCTGTAGGTTGTGTGAAAACAGGTGTAGAGACAGAGAGGGAGAGAATGTATACAAGTGTTCATATGAATGACACAGGTGAACCTGCTAATCCTCCCTTTTTCCTTCCCCTAAGCAGTGGTTCTTAGACTTAACTAGACACACATTTCAACATGAGTACTTGGGAACCATGTAGAGGATCCACCCCCAGGAATGCTGATTTTTATTTGGTTTGGTTGGGGTGGAGACTTGGGGCTGTGTATGTTAACAAGCTTCATCGGCCATTGGAGACAAATGAGGACTACAGTGTGAAAAACACTTTCTTTTGGTAATCTAGAACTAATCTACCAAACTGAGTACCAGACCATGATGTTTCCTTGGTTAAAAAGGATCTGCTCTGAGGTTGATTTTAATGCTTCCTATCTTTGGGAATAGCTTTAATATCTTTGTAAGTATAATGTATACTTTTAAAAAATTCCAACACACAGGAATGTACAAATAAATTTTGTTTTAAATTTTCTTAAAACCTTCTATTCAGTGGAAACTATGCAACATTTTGATGAACATCCTTCTAGACATTTCCCTATGTTCAGATTAAATGTCTAAATTTTATGTAACTAGCTTATATTACACACAGGGTTCTAGAAACAGTAAGTAAACTGCTCGTTTCTCTCAGCATGATGTTTATAGACAGTACTATATTAAAAACTTCAAAGTTGCTAAGAAGTTGGATCTTAACTGTTCCCATCACAAAAAAGAAATAACAATTATGTGACATGACATAATTATGGCTCATGCTACAGTAATAATCATATTGCAATATGTAATTATATCAAATCAACACATAGTACACCTTAAACTTACACTCTGGAATATTTCAATTATGTTTCAATAAAAATTAATTAAAATAGTTTGCTAAAACTGAAAGAGGGTGTCAAAGGAAAGAGGTATCATACCCTAGGATAGAATTTGTCAGTTTCCTCCATTATTTTCAGAATTTAGGTACTTAAATAACATATTTGAGTCAAGTTTTTCTCACTTAGATTGTCTTTCAGCAGTTAAAAAATAGACAGCATATTTTTAAAAATTATAATTGGATTTTTTACCCTTGCCCCCAGAACAGGGCTGCACAAAGTTTAGACTTGAATGTGCCTCTCAGTTTCCCAAAGATCTTCTGTATGCAGGTTCCATGTCAGTAAGTCTGGGCTGGGGTGCCCTCTTCTGGCAAAGCTCTACTAGTACAATCTTCTTATATAATAAAAGACTAATATGCAAATTGACTGAACCATGGAACGACGAGTGGCCATGATGTGCACTGACCACCAGGAGGCAGACGCTCAATGCAGGAGCTGCCCCCTGGTGGTCAGAACACCAGAAGCTGGGCTCATGGCTGTTGAGCGCAGAAGTGGTGGCAGGAGCCTCTACCGCCTCCAAGGCAGTGCTGAGGATGTTCGACTGCCGGCTTAGGCCTGCTCCAAGCTGTCAGTCAGATATCCCCTGCGGGGTTCCAGACTGCAAGAGAGTAAAAGCCAGGCTGAGGGGCCCTCCTCCCTGAGTGCACGAATGTTGTGCACCAGGCCTCTAGTCTATACTAATAAACGAGTAATATGCTAATTAGACTGGATAGACCAGATGTCTTCCAGACGTCCTTCTGGACAAAGCTACAGCAGCTGCAAAGGCTGAGGAGGGCTGGTGGCTGGCAGCAGCAGCAGCAGCAGGGTGATGGGAGTGGTGCCTTCCCCTGATTGCCCGGTCACCTCCCACAGAGGACATTCCCTGAGGGCTCTAGGACTATGAGAAGGGGCAGGCCAGGCTGAGGGAAACACCCCACCCCCCTCGCAATGCACGAGTTTTTGTGCACCAGGTCTCTAGTTGAAAAATAACTGAGAAGCTTGTTGAGGAGGTGAGAGGGGGAATAAATAGAAGCCCACAGGATTCTAACCAAGTCATAGGAATATGACCTGGCTAAGAAAGGGTCTGGGGCTTGGTCCTGCCCCATGAACCCCTTTGAAGATAACCAGATACTAGAGTGGATGCCTAAGGTGAAGTTGGTTTTAATCTAGACATTTAATTCTGATTTGAGGACAGACAGATCTTACTCATTTATATTTTATACACTAAATAAAATCTGTAATTTTCTTTTTTAAAAATATAATTTTATTGATTTCAGAGAGGGAGGAAGAGGTAGAAACATCAATGATGAAAGAGAATCATTGATTGGCTGTCTCCTGCATACCTCTACTGGGGATCAAGCCTGTAACCTGGGCATGTGCCCTGACCAGGAATCGAACCATGACCTCCTGGTTTATAGATCGATGCTCAATCACTGAGCCACACCAGCTGGGTACAATACTACTTTTCTCATTTGTCCCACCTTTACTTTATTGCATATTTTATCTCTCTGAATGAGCTATTCTGTATTCGTTCATAAGGAATCTGATCCAATTCTTTTTGTCTCACTTCTCTTAACTAATCACAAAATTTAACATCTGCCTCCTCAAAATGTTAGTCACCCAGTTTGGTGGCATTGGCAAATTTGAGAAGTTTATTTAATTATGTATCTTTTAATATAAATCATTAGTAAAACGTTAACAAAGGTCACTTTTTAGGGATTGCATGCTACTCGGTAGAACATATACCAGGGAGATTGATTACACAGTGAAGACATAACATGGAACTAAGTAACAACACTGGAAGTGAAACAAAGAGCTAGTAAAGTGGTGAAGTTAGATCATCAAAGCCATATTAGTGTTTCATATAGACATCAAGGACCTCGAGCCGGACACATTCCTGTATTTTAATTCCTTGACACTTTAGAATGTATTCACTAAAACATCTTAGTATCTTGTAACACTTGCATATGGTGTCTGACTTCTTTCCCAGAGCTTCTAAAGATTTAAAAGTGAATTTATCGGTCTTAATCTAGCTGAATTATTTTTTGAGCCTTAGTTACCAAATACTCCTCATCTGCATAAAAGGGACCATAGTCTCTCCTTCATCGGGTGTTGTGAAATTTCAAGGAGATAACCTGTGGCAAAAGCTGAGCACAGTGGGCAGTACATGATAAACAGCATGTAAATGGCTGTTGTTGTTATTAGTGCCAAAGCAGCTACCCTCTTTGAGTACCTAGGGTGGACTAGATGCCACAAGTCGGTTAGGTTATGGTTCTTGTAGTAACATAACGTATTTGTTTAGTACTAAACTAAAGCTGAAGCCTCTGTGAAATGATTTGCTTCTGATTTCAGTTTGGGGCCCACCCTGGAACCTGAGGAGGTGGTGAGCAAGCTGATGAAGGGCATCCTGGTTGACCAGAAGATGATTTTCATTCCATCCTCTCTAAACTTTATAACAGCGATGGAAAGGTAAGCAACTGTTATGTTTGCCAGCATTATGAATATTCATCCTACATGTTTTTACTTGGATTTAAGACCAAATCCTCGTAAAGTACAATGAAATGGAATTACGTTAACAAAAATAATAGGTTTAAAGAATCCATCAATTTTTAAACTACATTTCTTAGTGACTTAAGCAAGATTAGTATAACAATTGGGTAAATGAACTGAATAATTTCCACAAGTTTTTATGTTCTTTTAAAGAAATTTCTTTAAATTTTTATATATTTAATTTTTTTTTAATATTTCGGAAGTCTTGTCTTATAAATGAATAAATATGAAGGAAGACCATTTTTAAACATTCGTACATAATGGAATAATAGGACAATGATATTGGAGGAAATCATAAGTTAAGTTTTATATATTCATTTAAATATACAACAGATAATCATTGAGCTCTTATTTTCTACAAAATCATACTGAAGCTCAGGAATTGCTAAATAATTATAGAGGTCCTCAAGCCTTGCTACCTCAGATGTGGTCCACGGGCCAGCAGCATCCACATCACCTGGGAGCTTGTTAGAAATACAGAATCGCCTGATCTCCTTAATCAAAATTTGTATTTTAATAAGATCCACAGGTGACCTGTAGGCATAGTAGATTTAGAAGCATTTCTTTAGAGCAGTAGCTCTCAACTTTGGTGCACATTGGAATTCTCCTGGGAGTTTTAAACGTGCTAGTGCCTGAGACCTGCTCCCCTGGATGCTGAGTTAATTGGCCTGGAGCGTGGCCTGGTGCCTGATACAACTTTCCTGGTGATTCTAATGCAGCGTCAGGATTGGAAAGCATTGGTTTAAAAAATGCCTCATCATAGTACATTGTCTCATTACTCATCTGGGAAAGCTGTGTGACAGAGAGGCCTGTCAGGGGGCATGCCCAACTTGTGGGCTCGATCCCCAGTAGATGTCGTGCAGAAGGCTACCGATTGATCTTTCTTTCCTCCCTCTCTAAAATAAAATTTAAAATATCATTTATATTTTAAAACTGGATTCCTCACCTCTTGATATTTTAATATAGGATGTTTTAGTTGAGACCCAGAAATCTGTATTTTAACAGGCAATTGCCACAAGCACTTGGTTCAAAGATCATACTTTGAGAATTACAGAGACTAGAAAAAATATAAGAGAGCAAAAGCATTAGGGCAGATGTCAGGTTTTTAGCCTCTTCTGCTAAGAGACTATGGTTGAACATACTTTAGAGGTTTCAGTAGTAAAGCCGGAGCATCTCCTTGGTGGATAAACAAGTTAAAACCTCTGAGGTGTTAGCATTCAACTTGTCATATCACCGAAGCAGGCACTCAGTGATTACAATGCTTAAGAATATAACTCTGTGAGGGAAGGAATTTGGCCTGTTTTCCTCACTATATCCCCTGTACTTGCAAGAGTTGATAGACACATTCCAGCATCAGAATGTTTGCTGATTGAATAAATTAATTCTGTTTCCTAAACTTTTAATAAAGAGACTCAAGGTTTGTGCTCTGGAGTTAGGCAAAGCTGTGTTTGTGTGACTTGCTTGCATCGTGAACATGGATGAGTTATTTAACTTCTTTGAAGCTCAGTTTCTTCATCTGTCACATGGAGACAACAATAAGACTTAGAGGGCTATGAGGAATAAATAAAATAAGGCATTTAAAGTATTTAGTACCCTATAAATACTCAATAAATATTATCTAGCACTGTTACTATTATAATTACCACGGTTCCCATTGCCTGATTTTCCTCTGACTATGAATGTTCAGTCCTCGATTTCCAAGCTGTGTTTGAATGCCATCCAGGCAGATGTGTATATAATTACCCTGACTTATATAGTCTCTTTAGTTTCTCTCAGACTCATTAGAATGGGACCTTTTCCTCAATATTCTTAACTATAGAGTAGGGGGGAAAAATTATTTTTACTAGATGTCTATTACTGTGTGTAAGGCATTTTATATGAACACATTGAATCTTCAAGTAACACTATGGGGTAGGTGTTAATTTTTTCATTTACATGTGAGGAATTTAAACTCAAAAGTTAAAATAACTTGTTCAGCATTATGCTGAAAACCAAGTGTATTGTGTGCATTTTATTGAGCATTTCTGCTTCCCCAGTCTCTTATTGGGCCATATACTGGATTATACAGTATAAAATTATTGGATTATACAGTATAAAATTAGTTCTGCTTCCCCAGGCTCTTATTGTGCCATATACTGGATTATACAGTATAAAATTATTGGATTATGGAGTATAAAATTAGTTCCTATTCTCACTTCTTTTCCAATGTCAGGTGTTGTTTTGTTTTGTTTTGTTTTTAATAAAGACTTCAGCATCTCAACTATTCAGTTCTATACACATCTGCTCACAGATCTTTTAAAAAATATAAAGTATACTTATTTTAAAAACAAATATTTTGAGTCAGTAGTACTCTAAAGAATTAAATTTTCCTTAAAAAAAGAAAATGGATTTAATTGGAAAGAACATATAGTAGTGACTATGTGTTAAAATCTTAATCTTGTTTAAACTGAACATGAACATGATGCATGATAAACACAAGTATTTTAAGAAAGGATATCTTAAAAATGCACTTAATATTAATTTCCTAATTTTATTTATATATCTTTATTTTAGGATCCTTCCTGAACGTTTCCTGTCAGTTATAAAACGGAAGATCAATGTTAGGTTTGACGCAGTTATTGGATATAAAAGTAAAGGAGAATAAGTGCTTGGTTTTTTGGAAATTGATTTACCAGGTTTAAGTTGAATTCATCCAATGTTAATCAGAATTTTAATGTTTAGACTTCTGCTTTACTTATATATTTTTTTCTTCAATATCACCTTTTGAGGCTCTGGCGGTCCTCATTTATTATCACTGTTCTTTAGCTGAAAGTTAATTTCATATAATACAAAGAGAGAAATATCTGAACAATTGCCTTATGGAAAATAGAGGAAAAGAACAAAAGCAGTTTTACAATAATCTCTAATTGCGTTGCTCATCTAAAGGCTTTGTAAAATTTGTACTATAAATGTTTAAGATATATTTTTATTTTAATTACATTTAAATTTTGTATAACTCACATTTTTCTTTTCCCTATTGTACATAAAATGGAAATCTCAAGCTCTTTAAATATATTGAAGGACTATAACTAGTAGCATTGCACAAGGAATTTTTACATGATATAAGAAAATGTTCAAACATTTTGTCGTACATATCACCATTGTTTACTGAGAGATACCTCATATTTCAGTGACAAACATTTAAGCACATAGAAACTGAGGTGGACACATGTTTCAAATAAAAAAAATTGGGATTTCAGGTAGAGAAATGCAAGAATGTGCACATAAGTGACAGTAATAATAAATTGATAAAACAAACTTGTGGTGTTTCCATCTTTGTGTTTTGAATAAAACATGGTTTAATCTTCAACTGAAAGGAAAATGGATTATATACTCAAAGGTCTTGTTTTGTTTTTTAGTGTCTGGAAATATCTCAGATGTAAGACTCAGTGAGATGGTAATATAAGTTCAGACTTATAAATTGAAAAAGTAAGTAGATATATTGGATTTCTATTAAAGAAAAAATATTTTCAAGACTGTGTTAGACACATGAAGTAAAGAACATACCTGTGAAGTAAAGAACTTTGTTCTTATATCAGAAAGTTCATACTCAGAAAACATAAACCTGAGTAACCGATCCCTGTGAAATGTAGCAAATGAACCATATTTAGGTCCAGACATTTTATGGTAAAAGATTTTGATCCTTTTTATAAGCAGGAATTAATATTTATTCAACATGTGTCAGGTGCTATCTTAAACACTTGATTTATTAAACAAGTAATATCAATGCCACTGCAAATTCTAAGGACCATATTACAGTCTATTTAAGGAAGGTTATTCTATAGATTCTATACAGTGGTACCTCGAGATACGAGCGCCCTAACATACAAGATTTTTGAGATACGAGGCATCGAGTGAGCGATTTTTGCTTTGAAATACGAGCAACATTTGAGATAGGAGTAATCGCGCGGATCGGCTGGCTGCACACGACCCACCAGTTTACCGTGACTCGAGCGTCTCATAGTTTCCCACGCCTCAAAGTTATGGAACGAATTAAACTCGTATCTCGAAGTACCACTGGTACTATGTAAGAGAATTTCAGAAGGTATCATTCCTACATAAGTGTCTTCCTTTCATCCATTAACTGCCTTCCTCTAATATAGAGGATGAAAATACAATTACTGTTGGACTATGTTCAACATTTAGTTGAAGTAAAGACAGCTCAGTAAAAATGCCTGTTTCCAAATCATCATTACGTTTGAATACTGTGACTTCAATTCCTCTCCATATATTTGTCATACTGTAGTAGCACCCTACTAGAGTATCAATAATAATAAAAGTACAATATGCTAATTAGACTGGACATCCTTCCAGATGTCCTTCCTTCTGAACAAAGCCGCATTGGGCCCAGGCAGAGGCAGCAGAGGCCGCTGGCAGCAGCAGTGGCAGGCAGGAGCCCAGGCCCTTCCAAGAATTAAGTGCATCAGACTCTAGTCTAGGAGAATGACACTAGAAGTCTGTACAGTCATCTTCTAACTCATTTTGAAATAAACGTAATAGATTATTCTTTAAGTTAAGTTATACTTGTTCCAGTTTGCCCAGTGGAACCCTGAGGAGAAAAGCTAACAGAAAGCCAATAGTGAAACTTCAGTGAGATAACCGAGGTTCAAAGTGCACTAACAGCTTGCCATGTTTCATAACACATTTCATGCCACGTTTTGGCTCTTAACACAGTTGTCTGAAATCAGCACTTGGGTGAACATTGGCCTTAACCATTATGGTGAAGTAATGCTTCTTGGATATTAGACTGACATAATGGCAATCAGTTCTTTTTATTGAATGTTAACCACATACAAGGCACAGTTTGCCATTCAATCCCCCAGCAATCCTGTGCAGCAGGCATTGTTGAAGGACTTGAAATAGCTGTGAACACAGCAGGAGTGAGTAGGAACCCAAAGGAACCTTAGAGGTGGAGCCCAACCCTGTGGGAAGGAGGATGATGGAATGCTGTAGGGATTCTGAATTTAGTTCTTGGCATTTTTCTAAAAAGCTTGCTGCAATTCACCAACATCAGGCAAACACTACTATGACTAAGTTTGAAAACTTTTGTCATTTGAAGGAAGTTAATCTTATCTCTGAACCTACTTCTCAACAGGTTTGCAGCCATTAATAGGGCTGCTTCTGAAGGTCACACAAAAATCAGAGGCTTACATTGTCTTGGGGTGAAAGAGGCAGACGTCTCCTTATGTCAACTATTGTGGTCCTAAACTAAGACTGAAGGCTTGCTCTTTTGTGGGATAAAGAAATCCTGACTATGGCAAGAAACCCACCCTCCAATGACACACCATAAAGCCTTTCTCTGAGCCCTTGCTATTACCCTGGAGCTCTGAAGGGTCAGGGTTCAATTCCCAGTCCAGGGCACATAGAGGTGAGGATTTAAAATTAAAAATAAAAATAAATCGCTGAGCCTGAAAATATTGGGAGAGTCTTAATGTACAGTGGACCTCACACCCTTCCCCCAACTAGATAAGAATTCCCACTTAACCTTAGAGCCAATCTGACCACTCAAGTTTTTGTTTTTCCTTTTTCTGTCTAGGGATGACTGGTCAACCTCGGAATTAGGGAGATACGTCTTTTATTTTTATAGTCTTCTCTATAGCTAGCTACCTAATTTAATTCAAGCTAGCCATCCTGGAACCTCAGCTTCCTCACTTATAAAAGGATCAAATTAGATTATATAATCTCCTGGATTATCTCCAGTTCAAGTTAAATAAATGTCTATAATAAACATACGCAAAACCAAACATCTCTCTTATCTATATTTCCTAACAGAGAATGGCACTTTTAACAAAAACCTGCAATTATACCTGTGCCCTTCCTTCTGGTCCTTATTCCTCACCCCACCAACATCCTCTAACACACACACACACACACACACACACACACACACACACACATTCAATATCAGTCACTATTCCCACATTTGTATTTTCAGCCTGAATCTTTTGAACATCAGATACCTATCCAAATGTCTTCTTGATATCTCTGCCTGTATGGCCAACAGGCATTTCAAGGTAATACTGCCAAAATTAAGCATTTGATGTTATCTTGAAACTGCTCCAAACCCTGTTATTCCCATTGCTCAAGCCAATAAAAGAAGTGTCAACCTTTGTCCTTCTTTTTAACTCCCACTCCCTATCCATGTTTACAAGGGAACTGATTACATAAAATAACTACACTGTCCCCTCTAATCAAAAGGTTTCCAGTGAAATGGGCATTTTATAAAGCGATGAGCTAATTAAAACATCAATGCTGAGCGTTCATAAATAACCGAATCAAACTAAACTTGGATGGTCCTGGCTGGATAACTCAGGTAAAATGTCCTTCCAGGTTTTGAATTCAATCCTCAGTCAGGGTACATACAAGAATCAACCAATGAGTGCATCAATAAGTAGGACAACAAAAGTGATCTCTCTCTCTCTCTCTCTCTCTCTCTCTCTCTCTCTCTCTTCCCCCCTTCCTCCTCCTTCCCATTTCTTTCTAAAATTAATAAATTTTTTTTAAAAAAAACTAAGCCTGATTAGACCATACTTTAAATTTCTTTAAGATAATATGCCTTGGTGCAATCTACAGATCCTGAAACACAGAAACCTATCTGAAACCTATATGTTCATGTTGACCAATGTCACACCAATAAATTTAATTAAAAAGATAATATTCCTACTTGCTCCTTTTTCCTTCATTAAAAAAAAGTTTTCAGAGAGATACCAAGAAATCATTAGTTGATGCAGTATCTCTAGAGTTATTTATGGTGAAATATGGTACAGAGCTACTTCTCAGATATGTAAGACCAGAGAGAACCTTCTCTTGAGTTCCTTTGTCTCTGTACCAAGCTTTTACTGGCACCGGCATCTTTCAAACTGCATGTATATTTGACCTATTAGAACACACAGACAAAGCCACCTGCAAATCTGGCTCACCCCTGGCAGTACCCTCCACACCTGCAGTGCAGCTCTTCCCTGGAGTTCTGTGCAGAGTGGGGTCTTTGCTGGGACTGGACAAGGACTGAGCCAGAGAAGAGTACAGACAGAGCCAAGAACACTGTCCTGGATCTCTTCCTGCTTCTGACCACCATCAGCTACTTCTACATGGAGTCCTTGGTGAAGATTTTCATTCCACGGGGGAGAAATTTTGCAGCTGGGGAATTGTTTTCATTGCAGGAGTTGAGCAGGGATAGGCAGACTGATTGCCTATCAATCTGCAAAGCAGAAGAGCAAACTGGTTCTGTGGGGGATTAATAAGGTAATGGACTCATTTGGCCATCTTCTAAAGTCACACAGCAGGATGTATGTTTAAAAAATTATTTGATTTAAGGGTTGTCAAAACAAAAACCAAACGAAGTAAAAAGAACACCAGACAGAAGAATCCCTTAGTGACTCCCCTCACCTACATGCAATCCTCTCTAATAAAGAGGGAATATGTCACAAAATGGCTGCACCCACAGCTGAGGCCAAGTTCCCATAAGGCCTTAACGAGCAATCAGCAGGGACCTGAGGCTACACCCTCCCCTGCCCCCATGGGGCTTGACAGGGGACCTCAGGCTGCATCCCCCACCCCGGCCAGCGCCAGGCCATGCTCCCCACCCAGCCCGGCTTGACAGGGGACCTCAAGATTTGCTTTCCGTCCTCGTGCTGGGCTAGGGGACCTCAGGCTGCTCCCCCCAGCAGGTGGGGCTTGATGGGGGACCTCAGGCCATGCCCCCCATCCCAGCATCAGGCCAGGGAACCTGAGGCTTAGCCCCAGTACTGGGCCAGGGGACCTGAGGCTGTGCCTCCCTGCCTGGCTGGGCTTGACAAGGGACCTCAGATTGCACCTCCCTCCTTGGCACCAGGCTGGGGGAACTCAGGCCACAATCCCCACCAGGGTATCTGAGGCCACGCCCCCTGTGCAGTGGGGCTTGATGGGGGACCTCAAGATGCACTTGCTGTTTTGGTGCTTGACAGGGGACTCAGGTTGCACCACCTGCCCCAGCTCCGGGTAAGGGGATCTGAAGCTGTGCCCCCTTGCCTGGCAAGCTTGACAGGGGACCTCAGGCCATGCTCCACACCCAGAGGGCCTCATGGGGGACCTCAAGGTACACCCCCCAGTGCTGGGTCAGGGAAACTCAAGCCGTACCTTTGCCCAGTGGGGCTTGACAGGGGACCTGAGGCTGCACCCCCTGCCAGTGGGGCTTGATGGGGGGCCTGAGGCTGTGCCCCCTTCCCAGTATCAGGCCGGGGGACCTGAGCCTCTGTCCCCCTGCCTGGCGGGGCTTGACAGGGAATCTCAGGCCATGTCCACCACCTGGCAGGGCTTGACAGAGGACCTCAAGGCATGACCCCCGCCTTGGTCTAGGCTGGGGGACCTCATGCCACGCCCCCCATCCTGACACTCGGCCAAGGGACCTGAGGCTATGTCCCCTGCCCTGCGGGGCTTGACAAGTGTGGGACTGGCCAGGTCTGGATCTAGCCCATTGCGGGCGGGGGCCGGCCGGGTCTGGGTCTCACGTGATTTAGAGGTGCATGTGCGTGTGCAGGGACTTGACTCTGGGTCCCTTGGTGCGCCCCTAACAGGAGGAAGGTTTTCATACACATTTTACTAATTTTCTTTCATCTCTGACACTTCTATTATAGAGGAAGGGCAAATAGCAATATTAAATTATTTCTTTCCTCTAATTAATCCCCTTTTTATTGTGCACTGGGCCACTAGTTCTAAAATATTTACTATTTCACTCTTTAAAGAAAAAGTTTGCCAACTCCTGGGCAAAATTAAATGGGTGAATATTTTAAATGCTTAGAGCAATGCCAGGCTGTAATAAACATTAGTTAAATAAAACCTACAGGCAGCAAGTCAGGCTTTCTCTTGGGCATTTGTATTTTTCTTTATTTTGTGTAAATAGTATTTGTAAACACTATTTACACAAAATAAAACTGAAGTAACTGAAATTTTTTATCATTTCCCCCAAATTTGTGAATTCTAGTAAAGCCATGAAAACATATACAGAAAAGTGTTTACAGGATTTTAAGATTAGAAAAATCTTTTTGAGAATCACATTTTCCATAAATCATAGTGATTGTATTGCCATTACATTTTACTCTGTCAGATTCTTTTTTATCATGTCTAGTTGGCACCTATTTTCTTAAAATGTCTCCTGAATTTAGAAAATGATTTCTCTGATTTTTCTAAGCAGTGAAGAATACTATACAAGAGAATGTTAATATGTTTTTATACAATAGGTATGAACATTTATATAATACACTAGAGGCTCAATGCATGAAAATTCATGCAAGAGTAAGCCTTCCTTCCCCCAGCTGCTGGCACCAGCATCCCTCTGGCACCCAGGATCTGGGCTTCCCTCCTCTGGCCACTGGCAGGCACGCAGGACCAGGGCTGTCTTCCCCCAGGCTGCCCACAGGCACCTGGGACCCTGGCTGGCTTCCCTCTGGCCCCGGCTTTGTCAGGAAGGACATCCGGTCTAATTAGCATATTACCTTTTATTATTATAGATGAGATGATATACATGAAAGTAATTTGGCATCAGTTTGGTCCTTAAATGCCATTGACTTTCTAGAAGAGGACAGGATTTACAAATTAAAAAAACAACAACTGTCGTGTGCTGTTCTCATGCATTTAAAAAAAAAAAGTATAAATCTATGAAAAAGGCTTGATGAACTCTAACCTTTAATTCTCTTTCTAGATGTGTACTTTTAGGGAGACAATGGATAATTATTACGTTTTTAATTTAAATATTTCAGTGACAAAAGAAAAGCAAAATTAGCAAGATGCAATAATTAAAATACAGAGATAAGACTGTGTCTGAAGGATGATGTCTTTGAATCCTTGACCTTCATGGTTAAACAGTTGCAGTATTAAATGATCCACCCAAAGGCTATAACTGTAACTCAGATCTCCCCTTTACCTGTGGAAGGTGCCTACTGCCTTTGTGTTACAGAGGTTGCTTTTGCTTTACAGGTGAATTATGCTAGCAGTGTGCACTCATTTCATCTAAACCAGTGGTCGGCAAACTCATTAGTCAACAGAGCCAAATATCAACAGTACAATGATTGAAATTTCTTTTAAGACCCAAATTTTTTAAACGTAAACTTTTAACGTCACTTCTTCAAAATAGACTCACCCAGCATGTGATATTTTGTGGAAGAGCCACACTCAAGGGGCCAAAGAGCCGCATGTGGCTCGAGAGCCACACTTTGCCGACCATGGAACTCTAAACCATTACTTTAGGAACACTGGGGTAAGTGGAGCAAACAATCACTCTGGAATTGAAGCTAAAGCAAGCAATTGCTTACAAAAAGACAAGGCATTACATTTTGCAATGCCCTAGCTCAGTCAAAGCATCTTGTGAAAGCTCTGGCTATTAATGCTCTTGCTCAGCCTTGAATCCAGAGACAAAACAGTGTGTAGTGGTTCTTATAATCTGGAGATGAGTGAGCTGCCGGCTGAAGCTTAAATCTGTGAACCATGCTCCTGTCCTCCCTCTACTCCTTTTCTGCAAGCCCCCAAAAGGCTATGAGGGGACTATGGCTTTGTAACGCAGTGTCCTAATCTCTGTGTGAGCCTGTTCTTTGGATGTCAGGCTGCTGCTCCAAGGTTTCACCCACCCTACTGAAAAACGAAGGGGCTACAGCTGTGGTCGGCAAACTGCGGATCTTGAGCCACATGCGGCTCTTTGGCCCCTGGAGTGTGGCTCTTCCACAAAATACTACAGTCTGGGCGAGTCTATTTTGAAGAAGTGGCATTAGAGGAAGTTTAAGTTTTAAAAATTTGGCTCTGCATTGCAGTTAGACAAGAAGAAGAAATAAAAAGCATCCAAATTGGAAAAGAAGAAGTAAAGCTGTTCTTTTTTGCAGATGACATGATACTGTATATAAAAAAACCCCGAAAAGACTCCATCCAAAACCTAATAGACTTAATAAATGAATTCGGCAATGTAGAAGTATACAGAATTAATGCCAAGAAATCTATGGCATTTCTATATGCTAATAGTGAAATTACAGAAAGAGAAACTAAAAAAGCAATCCCACTTACCATCATACCAAAAAAATTAAGATACCTAGGAATAAACTTAACTAAGGAGGTAAAAGACCTATACACAGAAAACTACAGGACACTGAAAAAAGAGATAGAGGAAGACGTAAACAGAGGGAAGAGCATACCATGCTCATGGATTGGGAGAATCAACATCATTAAAAGGTCCATACTATCCAAAGCAATCTATAGATTCAATGCATTACCCATTAAAATGCCAACATATTTCACAGACCTAGAAAGAACTTTCCAAAGATTCATCTGAAACAAAAAAAGACCGCGAATTGCCACAGCAATCCTGAGAAAGAAGAATAAAGTAGGTAGGATCTCAACACCAGATTTCACGCTATATTACAAAGCCATTGTTCTCAAAACAGCCTGGTACTGGCACAAGAACAGATATATAGACCAATGGAATAGAATAGAGAATCCAGATATCCACCCAAACCACTATGCTCAACTAATATTTGACAAAGGAGGCATGAACATACAATGGAGTCAAGACAGCCTCTTCAATAAATGGTGTTGGGAAAATTGGACAGATACATGCAAAAAAATGAAACTGGACCACCAACTTACACCATACACAAAAATAAACTCAAAATGGATACAGGACTTAAACATTATATGGGAAACTATAAAAATACTAGAGGAATTCACAGGCAGCACAATCTCAGACATATGCCAAAAGAACTTCTTCACTAATACCGCTCCAAGGGCAATGGAAGCTAAAGAGAAAATACACAAATGGGACTACATCAAAATAAAAAGCTTTTGCACAGCAAAAGAAACCATCAACAAAACAACAAGAAAGCCCACTACATGGGAGAACAATTTGCAAATGTTATCATTGATAAAGGTTTAATCTCCAACATCTACAGCCAACTTATACAACTTAATAAAAGAAAAACAAATGATCCAATAAAAAAAATGGGCAACAGACTTAAATAGAACCTTTTCGAAAGATGACAGAAGGAAGGCCAAGAGACACATGAAAACATGCTTAATGTCACTAATTATCCGAGAGATGCAAATCAAAATGACAATGCAATACCATCTCACACCTGTAAGATGGCAGTCATCAACAAATCAACAAACCACAAGTGTTGGCAAGGATGCGGAGAAAAAGGAACCCTCGTTCACTGTTGGTGGGAATGCAGACTGGTGCAGCCACTGTGGAAAACAGTATGTAGTTTCCTCAAAAAACTAAAAATGGAACTCCCATTTGACCCAGCAATATATCCTAAAAAACTAGAAACACCAATCAGAAAGGATTTATGCACCCCTATGTTCATAGCAGCAAAATTTACAATAGCTACAATTTGGAAACAGCCTAGCTGCCCATCAGCAGATGAGGATCAGAAAACTGTGGTACATCTACACAATGGAATTCTATCCTGCCATTAAAAAGAAAGAATTCTTACCATTTGCAGCAACCTGGATGGAACTGGAGAGCATTATGCTAAGTGAAATAAGCCAGTCAATGAAAGAAAAACACCACATGATCTCACTTATTTATGGATAATAAAGAACATTATAAACTGATGAACAAAAAGATAGATACAGAGGCAGTAAAGCATCAAACAGACTGTCAAATTATAGCAGGAAGGTTAGGGAGAGCTGGGGTAGATAAGAGATCAATCAGAGGACTTGTATGTATGCATATAAGCATAACCAATGAACACAAGACACTGGGGAGTTAAGGTATGCCTGGGAGTAGGGGGGCGCAATGGGAAGATATGTATACATGTACAGTGGTACCTCGAGATACGAGTGCCCTAACATATGAGATTTTTGAGATACGGGCCATAGAGCGAGCAATTTTTGCTTTGAAATATGAGCAACATTTGAGATAGGAGTAATCGCAAGGATTGGCCGGCTGCACATGACCCACCAGTTTACCGAGACTCAAGCATCTCATAGTTTCCCACGCCTCAAGGTTACAGAACAAATTAAACTCGTATCTCGAGATACCATTGTAATACATTTTAAATAAATAAATAAACAAATAAAATAAAAAATTTGGCTCTGTTGACTAATGAGTTTGCCTACCACTGGCCTAGGGAGATGGCACTGGCTAAGGTATACCGTTATACCATCTGCCACTCATTTAGGAATACCCTAAATAACAGCCACACCTGTAACATCCCCACCTGGGAAAAAGGCATTTCAGGTGTCCATGCCCCTTCATCACAGGAAAAGATTTTACAAATTATAAGAGGAAGAAGTATAATTTGTAAAACCTTACAATCTTCTCTACAAAAGTCAGCAGGTGTCAAAATTTGAAAAGAATTCTACTTTTCCAGAAACACAGGCCAAGAAACATCAATGCAATTTTATCCCAGGAAATAGGTCTTTGCTTTAGGCTGAAAAGAAGTTGCTCTGTCTCCATGTCCTGGAGTTGTGGGCAGTTGTTACCTAGGTAGGAGCCCATGAAGAGGCCCATGCTCATTTCACTCCAGGACACTTGAAAAATATCATATTACATATCCAAAAGGAATAGCACTGTCTCCCCATGAAAGTCCGTCTCAAATAAGTATTCTCCTTTTTCCTTCCCTTCTGGATTCTAGAGGGTTTAACCTGAATCATTGAGAAAAGTATTCTGGGCAGAGGTGCAGAGTTAAAATCACCACTAGTCTGAAATTGCTACTGATGCTTTACTGCCTACTACATTGTTGGTGCCCAACAAATACATGTGAAATGAATTACTGAGTTTTCCTTCCTTCTCCATTCTCAGTCATCTCCTCTCATGACACTACAAAGAGCAACATCTTTCAAGCATCTTTTTAAAGCTTGAGAGTAGCCTGCTTTCAATAAATGCCTCCTGAAGAACCTCCAAACCAAGATGAAAAGTTGGAAAAACAAGAAAGATTTTTTTTTCTTTCTTTCTTTTTTTGCTTTGGTGCAGAATGGCTGTTAAGAATATAGACAAAAACAGCCCTGGTTGGTTTTGCTTAGTGGTTGGAACATCGGCCCTTGGACTGAAGGGTCGTGGGTTTGATTCCCAGTCAAGGGCATGTACCTCAGTCAAGGGCAGACTCAATCCCCAGCACTGGGAGGCAACCAATCAAAATGTCTCTCTCACATCAGTGTGTGTGTCTCTCTTCCCCCGCCCCCCTCTTCTCTCCACACTCTCTAATAAAAAATTAATGGGAAAAAATATCCTTGAGTGAGAATTAAAAAAAAAATGTAGAAAAATAAAGTGGAAATAGGCAACTGATATGAGCATTCACAGTTTTATTTCACATTTTCTCAATGCTGTTAATAATTAAAAACATAGGTTTGGCATTAGCAGCAGTCAAATGGAAAAAAAACACTAATTACCTGTTCTTCTATTTCTCAAGCATATTAATGTAGTTTTAATACTCAGATCCAATTTTCATCCAATACCTCTTAAAAACTTCTATTTTTATGTAGGCCTACTTAACAGGTCATTTTCCTTTAAGATATTTTTTTTCTTTCTGTTTAAAGGTGGACGAAGCTACCTCCCTGAGAGTAAATACAAACAGTCATTTATACATGGAAGATTTAAGGCTGTTCTCAAAGTAGCCTTCTCTTCAGGTGAAAGGCCACAAAATGTCAACAGGTATAGTGTGAGCTGGTGGCTGAAGGTCAAGTTTAAGCTGGCAGCTGTGTTCCAAACGACAGACTCACTTCTGTGATATCCAACGTTTGGACGCTTTCTCTAGTGACTAGAGTCTAGTCCCTCCCATGTTTATCAGCAGGAAACAGTGCAATAGTATTCTAGGCTTTCTGGATCCTGAATGGAGAGTAGCTCTTACATGCACCAAGAGTGAGTCCTCCACACCTTCTTGCCCCTTTCATAATCTCTTAAAATATTATGACATTTTAAAGGGTTTGAATCTCAGAGTATCTGGAATTTTAATTCCATAATAACCTCTTTCTTTGTAGTTTATGTTTTCATATACCATTGGTACCAGCAATGGTTAGATGTTTTTAAGCTTCAAAAATAAAAGCAAATACAGGCAAAGGAACTAGACGAGCTACCTAATACTTGACAGTGGCTCAGTGGATAGAATGTTGGCCCATGTACCAAAGGGCTATCCTGCCTCTCCGTGAGGCAATCATATTTTTCAGTTCTCCCCAGGTTTTCTCTGACTGATTATCTCTCTCTCCTCTCCAGGGTCCTCTTCTTCCTCCTGCTCCTTAAATACAGCTGTTCCTATAGCAACAGGTGTTGTGAAAGCAAGTCAGGCCAGTGGAACTCCCAGGTAGCGCCCAAGACTTCAATCCCTGGTGGACACACCCTGCATCCTCCAGGGACTGGGACTGGGATGGATTTTCCTGTCTGATAAAGTTAAGTTATATGACACAGTTGATCCTAAGAAAGGGAGATTGTGCTGGTGAACCTAACCAAATCACATGAGCTTTATGAAAGCAGAGAATGTTTCTGTTAGTCTCAGGAGGGAAGTCAGAAAAATGCATCTGGTGGCCTGGAAGAAAGCAAAATGTGTATTCATTCTGTGAACTGTGTGTGTAGAAGGTGGCTAAGAAGAGCTGAACTCAGTCAGCCCACAGCCAACAGGAAAATGGGGCTCTCAGGGATTGGAGTCTTGGACTTTGAACCCAGATGAGATCACTGCCCTTGTTGACATCTTTAAAAAAATAATAATAATGTTCTTATTGATTTCAGAGAGAGGAAAGAGAAAGAGAGGAGAGAGAGAGAGAGAGAGAGAGAGAGAGAGAGAGAGAGAGAGAGAGATATGAAGATGAGACAGAATCATTGATTGGCTGCCTCCTGTATGCACCACCCTGGGATCAAGCCTGCAACATGGGCATGTGCCCTGACCAGGAATCAAACCATGACCTCCTTGTTCATAGGTCGGTGTTCAACCACTGAGTCAATCCAGCCAGGCACTTGCTGACATCTTGATATCACCCAGGTATCTGGAAAAGACCCAGAGCATAGAATGCAACCACCCTGTACCTGTACTTCTGACCTACCAATTGTGAGTTAATAAATAGTGTTTTCTAAGCCATGGAGGTTTAAATTTGTGGCATTTTGTTGCACAGAAATAGAAAACTAATACACGATGTCACAGTGATCAGAGTCTCTTCCCCTGATTAAATAAACACCATGTAACTGTCACTCCATTTAAGATATAAAATCCAACTTTTCTTTTTGTAAACATAAAGCAGTTGTCTCCTTTTCCTTTTTTCTCGTGAAAATATGTTTCATAAGTATTTTAAGTTGTTTGGGGGAATATTGATACCTCCAGATCTTCTTTTCTCAGTAAAAAATGTTATAACATATCAACTGCTCCTGAAGAGGCTGAAATCTACAAGGTACTAGTAAGAGTTCAGGTAACCTGCAGTATAGTTTTGTTTTGTTTTGTTTTCCACGACTCAGCTAGTTCTATACAATTGTCTAAAGCTGTGTAGAGCAGCTCCCGGATGGTTAAATGATATAAGCAGTGGGAGGTGCAGCAAGTAAACAAAGCTTGATCAGGTGCATATAATTGAGTAGACTCAAAACCCATGAGAACATTGTAACCATCTTTACTGTGCCCTTACTTAGCCCATCTGGCTATAAAATAAAGACTTGCTTGCAGGCTGTGGCACTGTCTCTCTCATCAAAGGGCTGTGTCCCACCTAGCCCCAACTTTATTCTCTTGTCTGTCTTTTCTAATCCTTTGCAGCCACCACCCCTACCCTCCACCCCCACCCCCACTCTCAACATCACCCCCCTCATGTTCACCCATGGCCGTGCTGACACAGCACATAAAGCCACCTCCTTTCTTTGCAGGCAGGAAAAAGCAGGTGGAAGCTGGGATGATACATCAGGCAGCACATCCCCTGGTGCTTTTGTTTCTCTGCTTGTACCTCAGAGATGTTGATCTGGTCAAGGCAGTGGCCACCTCATCTCGGGCTGTGCTGAAACAGATGCCTCACCACTGCTGAGCTTACTGATCTTGACTTCTCTTCCCTCTCCTCTCTGGAGGGCTCAATGGGTTTGTATTTGCTGGGAGTAAAATTAAAAAAGTAGAAGCATACTTGTTTGAGATGTTAATTTTGAGAGTCACTTGTTCCTATATCAGTAATATTAGAGATTCATCCAAAGAGTTTATTCTTTCTCACCACATTCATTGAACTCTGCCTCCTAAGTAGAAGAAGCCTTCTCTGTGTCCAACAACTTAATTCATCCTGAAGAAGGCAGACTGCTGGTTTTAACTGGGTTGTACAAGGTCCAGACAACATTCTTGCCATTTTGCTAGGGGAGCCGCAGGGTCAAAGTAACCTTTGCTGAATGCGGGCAAGGTACATGTTTGACATTCCATGTGATTTGTAGGAAACAGCCAAGAGGCAGTTCTCCCTACCCTGTCCCCAAGCCCTCTACTTACTACTATGAGCCCCTGGAAGGTAAGGTTCTCTGGTTCCTTTTCTTCTGGTGTTGGTCGTTGCCCTTGAAGATCAGTAAAGCAGATACTTTCAGAGAAATAAACCGAGTAGTTCATTTGAGTTGTTTTGATTTGCTAAGTTTTATTAGCTTTGGGAAAAGGAACCTTCCCCATGAAGTCTTCGCCTATTGGCATTTCCACATGGGGATCTGAAGCAAAGCTTCAGCTACTAGTCAGGTTTTGCTTTTCTTTGATGATGTGGAATAATGACTAAATGAATTAAAGAAATTATAAATTGTTACATAACCATTCTATGCAATAACAAAATATTTAATAATGGAGTTAAATTTTACTTATTAAGAGAAGAGCATTTAGTATGAAATTTGTTTGTTATTTTAATAATGTAAGTAAGGTTTGCTGCAGTAAGTAATTTAAGAAAAATGCCTGGCTGGTATTGCTCAGTGGTTGAGTGTCGACCCAGTAATCCAGAGGTCGCTGTTCAATTCCTAGTCACAGCACATGCCCTGGGTTTCAAGCTCCAGCCCCAATTGGGGGTGTGCAAGAGGCAGCTCATCAATGATGTTCCTCTCTCATCGATGTTTCTGTCTCTTTATTCCCCTCCCTTCCTCTCTCTAAAAGTCAATAAAACATATTAAAAAAAGATAACTCTCTTATTGAACTTATTTTACTCAATACCACCTAAAGGAATATTTTATGAAAGAATTGGGATAATTGCTAACAATAAATTAGTGCATGAACACAATAAAACATTAGTTATCTGCAAAATACAAAAGCACTTATGTTTAAATAAGATATATCACTGTTAATAATCTTTAAAAATATATTTTTATTGATTTCAGAGAGGAAGGGAGAGTGAGAGAGAGATAGAAACATCAATGAGGAGAATCCTGCACGTCCCCCACTGGGATGGAGCCCACAACCAGGGCTTGTGCCCTTGCTGGAATTGAACCTGGGACCCTTCAGTCTACAGGTCGCTGATCTATTCACTGAGCAAAACCAGCTAGAGCTTAATAACATTTTTTAAAATATGTTTTTTATTGATTTTTTAGAGAGAAGAAGGGAGAGAGAGAAAGAACAAAACATGGATGAGAGAGAAACATTAATAGGCTGCCTCCTACATGCCCCCTACTGGGAGTGGAGCCCACAACCTGAGTAAGTGCCCTGCCTGGGAATTGAACCACTAACCTCATGGTGCATGGGATAACACTCAACCAACACTGATGAGGGCAATCTTAATAACATTTTAAAAATCAAGCTTGTTTTTATTAGAGTAAGGAAGAAGTTATTGGTAATAGAACAAATAAATCTGGCATTATGTGGTTATTTTCCCCTGGTAAAGATGTGTATTATCAATTTCAAAGTTGAATTACAATGTTATTTTTACTTTTTAAAGATTTTTTTCTCTTTTTCCCTTTATTTTTTATCACCATTTATCTCACATATATACCTTCCTCTAGCTCCACTCACCCAAGATTTTTATTTATTGATTTAAGAGAGAAGGGGTGGGAACCATTGATTTGTTGTTCTACCTATTTATGCATTCATTGGTAGATTCTTGTCTGTGCCCTGACCAGGGATTGAACCCACAACCTAGATGTAGTGAGACGACACTCTAACCAACAGATCTACCCAGCCAGGGCCTTAATTACAATTTTTGAAAAGGCCTTCAGATTTTTTTCTTAATGACTGGCTGCAAAGACTTGTTTGAACAGAATATATAATCTCAACCCACTAAGTCACAGTATCCTTTGAAATCCTGATGAAAGCTTTGGCTTCCCTCCAAAAGGAAAAAAAAAAAGCCTATATATAAACACATAATTTTGTATATATAATATGTAATTGATAATTTATACATCTGTTAAAAGACTTTCTTGATAAACAAATCATTTTCCATTTGATGTAAGTATGGGTTATTGTAATCTGACAGTAACAAACTGACATTAAAATCTATTTTTCACTTAAATATTCTGGAAAGATATACACCAAAATATTTCCAGTGGATGGAGGGATTTTATATTATTTTAAAATTTTTTCTGCTGTCATCTCTGTTGTCAAGATCTTTCCAAGTTTGTTTGTATTTTGTTTTTAATTTATTTGTTTAGGTTAGGTTTTTTTTTAATATTTTGACAGCTAACATTTAAAATATCAAATTTTCATAAGAGAAAAGCTATTTGCATTTTGGATAAAGACTGATATGTGATTATAAATAATGTTAAGAAAATATTACCCAGAAGTAAGGAACTTTTAAATTTTGGACTTTTTATTATAGATACTTTTTTATAAAGAGCAGTTGTTAGCTTTTGGTCAACTTATTTAATATATACTTCTACCCACTTCTATTTCTTTTATTATTTTTTGTGATTAAAAAAAACATAACATTACACCTACCATCTTAACCATTAAAAATTTTTATTATTATTATTATTATTATTATTATTATTATTATTATTTATTTTTAAAGAGAGAGAGGAAGGGAGAGAAACATTGATTTGTTGTTCCACTTATTTACACATTTATTGGTTGATTCTTGCATGTGCCCTAACTGGACCCACTACCTTAGAGCAGAGAGATGATGGTCTAACCACCTGAGATACCCAGCCACGGCCCATCTTAACCATTTTTAAGTGTATAGTTCAGTAGTGTTAAGTGTATTCATTGTTGCAACAGATCTCTAGAGCTTTTTCATTTTGCAAAACTGAAACCCTATACCCATGAGGCACTAATTTCCTCATCTCTCCTATTCCCAGCCCTGGGAACCACCTTTCTACTTTCTGTTTCTATAATTTTGACTACTTTGGATACTTCATATAACCATATAGGTGTGTTGTTTTGTGACTGATTCATTTTACTTAGTCCTCAAGGTTCATCTACATTGAAGGATGTAACAATTTCCTTCTTTTTTAAGGCTTCACTGCATTTGATTCTGTATATAAGCCACATTTCTTTTATCTATTCATCTGACAATGAACATTTTGATTGCCTTCACCTCTTTCTTCTATTATTTTAATGCAAATTATACATATCATATTGGAAACATTCATTATTTAATATTAATCCAATTTAAGTTAGGCCATTCTTACTAAGTCAAGCACTTAATACAATATTATTTACATCTGGGTAATCATTTTGTTACATGATATATAATTGGGCAGAGGGCATAATCAAAAAAGAATAAGAGCTTATCAGTGGGTAATATGTTCAATTTTTTAATCTAGGGATTTGTTGCACTGTTATTACAGCTCACCAATTCATTTTTCCAGAATTAAGAGGAAACAAATTCACTATTTCATCACTAAAATGGGGTAATGTATGCTGATTGCTTTAAGTGGTAACTTCAGATTTTCATCAGCATCAGTGTTTGCTCTAAGACTACAAACAACTTAGTTGGTAAACACACTTTCAAGAAAAAATTCTTATATTAGAAAATTACTTGTGATCAGTTGCATCTTACTACAAAACCAATGGGATAAGTGGCAAATTTTAAATAAGATCTATTAATTATAGAATTATAACAATGTTAATTACCCAGCTTTAATATTTGTGCTATGCTTTATATAAGATATCAACACTGAGAGAAGTTGGTTGAAGATAATACTTGTACTATTTTGCCATCATTGTGTAAATCTGAAATAATTTCTAAATGAAAAAGGTTTTGAGTTCTAGTTTCTTTATACAGAGTTGGCATCTTCTGAGTAAACCTTAGATTTGCCCTTTTAAAATCCCAAACTTTATGGATTAGAGATTGAGAAATTCACGTCCTATAGAAAGAAAAATAAAAGGGAAATTATCTTGGTTATCATACATCTGGACCAGCAGCAGAACAGACTTGGAGCTTCCTGCCCAAAGATCGAACTACCTTTCTCATGTGTAAAGGATGGCCAGGTGTCAACAACCAAGCAAAGATACCCACCAAGTTCTTACTCTTTGACTTTTTTTATATGAACAGAATTTTTATCTGCAAAATAACAGACTAAATATGAAAACTGAAGCCATGTAGAAGATAGAAAAAAGGGGGATCAGTGTCATTTTAATTTATTATTATTAGCATAAATGAAAATATGCAAATTAACTGAACTATCTTAGCCTTCTTAATAACTGGACATAATTACATTTTCATTATTTTTTTGTTTTCTTCCAGTGTGGCCACTTGATTTAACCAAAAGCTCTCCCTGTGTTCAATAACTTTGAGCTAATGCCTAGCCTTTTATTGTGCAACTAATATCATCTTTGAGTCTCATATTAAAAACTATGAGTAGCTATTAATTTCACAGTAGTCATTTGCCAGTAAGCAAGCACAAGTCTTATCTTAAAGATAAAACTTTAGGCAACAGAGCCAGCTATGAAAGAATACTCTGAGCTTAGTTGATACTATACAAGGCATTGAATTGACCTGAGAAAAATTCAAAGAAGCAACCATTTTACTTAAATGGTACCAAAGATCCAGTTTTACTAAACCAGATAGCTTTCTATCATATAGATACTACTTAAATGCTGAGTTACTTTACTAACTTTCTGGTTATGTCAGTATGTTGACCAGCTTCATAGACATGTAACCTGTACAGCTGCACAGGGCCCTCTGTTCAGAAGGACGCCATAACTGATTTCATGCTCTCCTATCACTATGACAAAATTCTTAATAATTTTTGAACAGCCCTGGCCAATTTTGCTCAGTAGATGGAGCGTAGCTGAAGAGTCCTAGGTTTGATTCTGGTCCAGGGCATGTACCTTGGTTTGGGCACATCCCCAGTGGGAGGTGTGCAGGAGGCAGCTAATGGATGTTTCTCTATCATCGATGTTTCTGGCTCTCTCTCCTGCCCCCTTTCTCTCTATGAAAAATCAATAAAATATATTTTTAAAAATAATAATTTTGGAACAAGTGATTTTGCATTTTTATTTTGCCCAGGGTCCTGCACTATGGATCTGACCTTGGCTGAAGCACCACCTCTAATACCAATCATAAGACTTCCTAGGCATCATGACATGAAATGCCTAATCCCCAACCTCAGCCCCTGTTCCTGAAAAATAAGACTCTAACCTCAAGATTGTTTATCATTTATCCAAAACAACAATTTTCAACCTTTTTCATCTCATGACACACATAAACTAATTACTAATCATCTGCAGTACACCAAAAAACATATGTACAGTATATTTTTTGCTGATCTGACCCTTCAAAAAAGGGTATAATTTTGATTCGTTCATACTGGCCAACTATTTTTGTGTTGACTGTTTTCATTTTTCTATTTGACAGATGAAGGGAAAAGAGGTCAGTGCCCCTGTCTAAAATGTACGTGGGAGGCAATCAATCAATGTGTCTCTCTCACATCTAATGTTTGTCTCCTCCCTGCCTCCCTCCTTTCCACTTTCTCTAAAAATCAATGGAAAAAAATATCCTTGGGTGAGGATTAAAAAAAAAAAAGAAGAAAGAAAAAGAGGTATTTTACAAAGCTATTGAGAATTATAGGAAACTTTAGCCAAATTGCAAAGAAAACTAAGCCCGAAGGGGAGGAAATGAGGCACTTGCTATGTCTAGGAAAAACAAAAAGTGCACAATAAACGTACTATAATTATAATGCATTATTTGGCTCAGCAATAGGCAAATTTTACATAATAATGAAAGCACTGAATATGGATTTAATAAAAATTGGAGTATAATTATATCAGAGGGAAAAAAAGGGAAGAGGGTCTAAAGGAGCTTAAATCTTTACTAGTCATAATGGAAGAGGTGGCAGGCATATGAGAGCCCCTTTTCAGATCTTCTATTACAGGACTTACCTATCCTGTGGGCCCAGTTGCCTTTTGAAATCCACTACATTTATACAGAGTCCATACTCCCAAAGGGCTGCTCCCAGCCCATGACTGTGAGAAAGGGATGTGAAGGTAGGCTGGTTCCTGGGAGTAGAGAATACCTCTGATGAGTGACTGCGACTCAGGGACTCTCAAAGGCCTTCTTGACCTTTCCTTAGAACTGCTCTGTGGTCTAAGGTATATACTGTCATCTTTTGACTATTTCACCCAATCTTCCTCCTTTTTCTCTCTCCTGACTTAATAAGACCTGCATGGCAATCTGATAGCATTCCAAGCCTTTCCTGGTTTCCTCCATGATTTCCTCAAAGGCATTTATCCTAATAAATTTCTTGCTTTTGTGTCTGCCTCTTGAAGGGTCTGGACTAAAACAGAAGTCAGTAATACCACATATTAGTTAATCAAAAGATGACAGTGTATACTTTTTTCTTGGAATATGCATGTAAATATCAGAAGAAATAGCTATGAGAAATAGTGATGAAGGGGCACACATTTTAACGTCGTTAGCACTAATTGACTTTTTAATATATGTAGGGTATAAAGTAACTGTTTTTAAGTAAACTGTTTTAAAAAGCAAAAGACCACTCCCATAAACATAGGTTGCTTACGTTATTGAGGGAAACCAAAGTAATCTGTACTTTTAGCAGATGATCAACCTAAACAATGACTGCTTTCATTTTCTTTTTGGCGAACAGTGGTGATTAATTAAACCTCTGGAAGGCAGCGCCACCTAGAGGTAGTAAAATGATCTGCCAACTAAGGGCCCACTGGGATGAAAGCACTATTGACAATGTCCTTGAGTTGTTTTTGTTTAATATCCCTAGACAGATAACTTTTAGAGATGTTATTGTTTTCCCCCTCTTCTCCTCCACATTTTGGGTAGACAAGCCCTTATATCTTATCTTCAGATTTTTGCAAATGCCACCAAAAGTGGGATAAATCCTCAAAAAAATCACTAGAACTTGTAACAAAATCCAGGAGAGTACCTTTTCACACTTGTAAAAAGTGTTTTAGCTCCAGAATGTTTGGCTCAGTGTATAGAGCGTTGACCTGCAGACTGGAGGGTCCCAGGTTGGATTCCAGTCAAAGTCACATGCCAGGGTTGTGAATTCCCAGTAGGAGGCGTGCAGCCAATCAATGATTCTCTCTTATCATTGATGTTTCTCTCTCTCCCTCTCCCTTTCTCTCTGAAATCAATATAAATGTTTTATAGGACAGTTTATTAAAACATCATATTTTAGTATCTAAAAACAAAATTAACACCACCCACCATCTTCATGATAAAGACGTTTCTCAGGCTGTGCTAAGGTCTTTATGAAAAAGCTACCTCATCCTAAATTCTTCAATTTTTTCATGGAAAATGTAATGCAAATTTCTAGTTAAATTTGTATATTAAAGCATAAACTTACACCAAAACCGGTTTGGCTCAGTGGATAAAGTGTCGGCCTATGGACTGAAAGATCCCAGATTTGATTCCTATCAGGGGCATGTACCTTGGTTGTGGGCACATCCCCAGTAGGAGAAGTGCAGGAGGCAGCTGATCAATGTTTCTAACTCTCTATTTCAAAAAATAGCAATACAATATATTTAAAAAAAACATAAACTTACCATCATTCCCCCTTATAATTTCTCTAAAATGGCAATGAAGGAGCTGTTAAAAAGTATAAAGTGATAGGATTGAAATAGAAAAGACTACAACAGAGAAGAAAATATAGAAAGCAGATGGATGAGGGGTAAGTAACTTAAACCTAAACCCCCAGAGGAGTAAACTAAAGAGAAGCAAACTGGGGAGAAACCAAGATGACAGCATAGGTAAACACCTGAAATTGCTGCCTCACACAACCACTTTAAAACTACAACTAAAAGACAAAACAGACATCATCAAGAACCACAGGAAGGCTGGCTGAGTGGAAATTCTACAACTAGAAGGAAAGAGAAAAGCACACTGAGACTCAGAGGAGATGCAGAAGTAAAGTGCAGAGATACAGAGGCACGCATGAAAAGGGCTGGCAACTGAGGATGCTATTGTCTTTTTCAATCTGGAGGGAGACACAGATTCTGGGCGAGACTCTGGGGATCCAGACTCATACAGGAACTGTCTGGCATCAGAACTTGAGGGCAGCTTTCTCTCAGAGGTGCTTGTAGCTATTCCAGGGACACTGAGAATGGGGGCCTCTTAGGGAAGGGCTGAGGATCAGCCATAGTTGTTTGCTCTGCCCTATTGATTCCCTGAGACCCAGCCCCGCCCAAGCTGTGCACAGAAGCTTTTGCATATGAATGGCCTGGCTCTTTGGTATCTAAAATTACCTAACAGCTGGGTCAGAGAGACCAAGAACGTCCAAAAAAAGGCCAAGGCCCCACAGCAGCTTGCATTGCTTTATAGTTGGACCTCACCTGGGCACCTCTAAACCCCAAACAAAGAAGAAGAATCTGCAGATTTCTCCATAGCTTCTACTAGGTGGCCTCATGCAAAGGCTAAATTTGCACGTCCTTGGAGATCCAAGAGCCAGTGTACCCATTGGTCAAAGTGGGACCATCCAGATTACAACTCCTCAGATCCATAAGGGACACACTCAAGGGGCAAACTCAGTGAGCACCAAAGCCTCACTGAAGCAAATCCTGCCCTATAAGGGTGTCTTCAACACTGAAGTTCTCCCAGCGTAGACACAGCTGATCCTCACAGCCAATTGGCCTGGAGGTCAATTCCCCCCAGTGATACCAACAACAATCAAGGCTTCACTATAACAAGACTGTACACACAGCTCACAAAGGGGTGCACCAAGAGTGTCCACCTTAGTTAACTGGGGAGGGTGAGCCACTGGACCCTATAGGACACCTAGCACACAAAGCCACTCTATCAACAAGGAAAAGCAGCCAAAATATGGACACAAAGAAACAGGTCACAAATGAAAGAAATGGAAGAAGCAAACTACTGGATGTAGAGTTCAAAACCACAGTTATAAGGTTTTTCAAGAATCTTCTAGAAACCACCAATAAATTAAGTGAGACCCTCAAGGATATAAAAAAGAACCAACTAGAAATTAAGCATACACTGACTGAAATAAAAAATAATATATGGAGATCCAACAGCAGACTAGAGGATCCCAAGAATCAAGTCAAAGATTTGAAATACAAAGAAACAAAAAACACCCAACCTGAAAAGCAAAAAACAAAAACAAAACAAAACAAAACAAAAAATGAATTCAAAAGTATGAAGATAGTGAAAGAAATCTCTGGGACCAACTTCAAGTGTACCAACATCTGAATTATGGGGATGCCAGAAGAAGAGAGAGAGCAAGATACTGAAAACCTATCTGAAGAAATAATGACTGAAAACTTCCCCCACCTGGTGAAAGTCCAGGAAGTGCACAGAACCCCAAACAAAAGGAATCCAAAGAAGACCACACCAAGACACATCATAATTAAAATACCAAGAGCAAAAGGCAAAGAGAGAATATTAAAAGCAGCAAGAGAAAAACAGTTAATTACCTATAAGGAAGCACCCATACAATTGTCAGCTGATTTCTCAACAGAAAGTATGCAGGTCAGACAGGAATGGCAAGAAATATTCAAAATGATGAATAGCAAGAACCTACAACCAAGATTACTCTACCCAGAAAAACTATCATTCAGAATTGATGAGCAGATAAAGAGCTTCATAGATAAGAAAAAACTAAAGGAGTTCATCAACACCAAACCAGTATTATATGAAATGCTGAAAGCTATTCTTTAAGAAGAGGAAGAAGAAGAAAAAGGTAAAGATAAAAACTATGAAGAACAAATACATATCTATCAACAAGTGAATCTAAAAATCAAGTGAATAAAAAATCTGATGATCATAATAAACTGGTGAATATAATAGAATTAGGGGCATAGAAAGGAAGTGGCCTGATAATTCTCAGGGGGAAAGAGAAGGGGGGTGCAGGGAGAGACTGGACAAAAATCATACACCTATGGATGTAGACAATGAGGGGTAGGTAAGGGCAGAGGGTAGGGTGGGAGCCATGTGGAAGGGAGCTATGGAGGGGGGGAGAGGAACAATTGTAATAATCTGAACAATAAAGATTTATTTTTAAAAAAGGAAAAATAAAAAAGGAATGAGAGCAGGAGAGAAGGGGCTAAGAAGGAGCAGATATCTTACCTGATAACTTCAGATAATATTTACCCTACTATTGAGAATTATCTACACTAATAAAAGAGAAAGATGCAAATTGACCATACTCTGTGATGACCACCAGCCAATCAGAAATGAGTATGCAAATGAATCAGACAAAGATGGAGGGTTAATTTGCATAAGCAGGCACCAACTGGCCTGGGCCCCAGGAACATCCTTGGGACCCAGGCAGCTCTGAACCTGTAGCCTCACATGTAGGCCCTGAGCTGACAGGGTCCCAGAACGCCCCTGGCCACTCTTGGCCTATGGGCCTTGGTGCTGAGCAGCCGGGGTTGGGGCAGCAGAGACTTGAGAAGGGCCAGAGCAGAGCTGGGGGAGGCCTGTGCAAGCCACAGTGGAGGCTTGAGCAGGGCCTGGGTGGAGCCAGGGGCTTCAGAGGAAATACCTTTTCTGACCGCTCATTGGCTAAGCATCCTGTTTGCCACTGGTAATGTTCTTGGTAACTTGGGTAATAAGAATCCAAAAAGGTGATTTAGGGCAGTGGTTGGCAAACTGTGGCTCGAGAGCCACATGTAGTTCACCAGCCGTGGTTGCAGCTCTGTTGACTAATGAGTCTGTCGACCACTGATCTAAGGTTTTTCCACCATGCTCCTGGAAGAAAAAACGAAGGTCCACTTCTGTAGGGCTAAGAAATTTCATATCCTGCCCTAACTGGTTTGGCTTAGTGGATAATACCTTGGCCTGCTGACCACAGGGTCTAAATTCAATTCTGTTCAAGGGCATGTACCTAGGTTGCAGGCTCCTCCCTGGCCGGGGCCCAGGTCAGGGCTCATGCAGGAGACAACCAATCAAAGTGTTCCTCTCACTTGCATGTTTCTATCTTTCCCTCTCTCTTCCACACTCTAAAAATAAATGGAAAAATATCCTCAGGTAAGGATAAAAACAAAAACAAAAAAAAGAAAGAAAGAAAGAAAAAATGTCATATCCTATGAAAGAGACATCTTGAAAATGCCTAAAGAAAGTTGTCATTTTTTCATGGTGAAAGGACTGGGGTCTGTGTTGATGAAAACACCTTGGTGGCTGCAGTGGCTGGCAGTGGCTGCAGCAGCGGGGTGATGGGGCTAGCACCTTCCCCTGATCAGCTCGATTGCCTCCTGCAGAGGGAGGCCAGACTGTGGTTTTGGCCCACTCTCCTTAGGCCAAAGCCATCAGTAGGACATCCCATGAGGGCTCCCAGTCTGTGAAAGGGGGCAGACTGGGCTGAGAGACCCCCCTGTCCCAGTGCACAAATTTCATGCACCAGGCCCCTAGTAAACTAATAAAGGATGGGTGGATAAAAAAAGAATAAGCGAAAAAAGAATTATTAATGCAGGGGAAAATTGTATAGGAAAAGGAAATAATCAAAGTATACTATATGACTCACTCACTTGTGGATAATACTTACACAGTCTTAATAATGTAAACTCTGAATATTTACTTAGTTATAAAGGATTGTGGGGTTCCAGGCCAAGATGGCAATGTGGGGAGATTTTGAACTTATCTCCTCTGGGAACACACTGAATCTACAGCTATATATGGGCCAATTTCCTCTAAAAAGGATCATATAACTGTACTGGAAGACTGTGCAAGTTTAGAGATGGCTAATTTGTAGGAAGTAGTTAGTAATATGTAAAATTAGAGAGAGATAAAAAGTAATATGAACATGTTATTTAGAAATAAATACCCAAAGAGCTTGTTTAAACAAATAAATGTTTCTTCTGGTGAAAAGATTCCTATTTTTCATAACAAGCCTTGTTAAAATCTGGGCGCATGCATTTCTCTGATAAAAATTTAAATGAAATTATAAAAAGGCAGATGGTTAAAAATTGATGTGACTTAGAACAGTTGTCAAACAGCATATAATAAAATATAAAAATAATTGCTCAATAAATCTATTTTATTTGACAAATAAAAAGAAGTGGACTTCTCTGGCTAGTTCAGGCATTCCTGGAATGTGAGGGAGGAGTAAGGGGATAAGTCATCTATGCTGGTCTGCCGGGGCTGACCAGCAGACCCTGAGCGACGGATGAATGATTACTCTGACACACGTTTCTGTGAAAGAGAGGGCTAAGGGACTGCCTGGCTAAAGAAACCAGACAGCCTCGGTCACCTGTTACCTTAGGCTTTTATTGTAACAACAGCTTGAACTAAAATTAACTATTAGACACTACCAGCAGGGTAAGCATCCTTGAGAAAACACACGTATCTGTAGTGTCTTTTAAACAAGGACGTTTTGAAGTCTAAATACAAAGATTCCAGTAAAACACCCAGGGACTCAGACTTGTTTGGAAAGGTCAAGGCAGGGTCCACCACCTTTGGCAGCATCCCCATCGAAGCCCCCAACCTTTCAGAGATTCCTCCTTACAACCAAGTCCAGTGCTTCCCCACACAGGTCCATGACCATGGAACAAAAAGAAATCAGAAAGGCCTGACACTATTTAGGCCATGGCTCCTACAACAAGTCACTAGGTAGGCATAAGGCTCTGCTCTGATTTTTGTCCACTTCTAATTTTCAGGGCTGCCGTGTTTGTAAAGGAACTCTGAGTCATTTGGCAGCACCATTGATGCTCACAGTCTCTATTCTCCCTAAAAGAGAAGTAGTATAAAATTCCCAGTGTCAAAAAAAAAAAAAAAAGTGGAAGGAAACAATGTTAAATATTTGTAGAATATTTAAAAAGGAGAATAAAACTGGAAAAAGGAAAACAGAGACCAAGAGAAAGAAGGTGCATCAAACAGAAATTTATAACAGGACAATTTTTGCTTTATTATCAAATAAAATATAGGCAAAATACTCTTTGAAGTCCCATCTGGGATGGATTCAATATCAGGCCAGAAAAATAACTGTAAAATCCCTAAGCATTTAAAGTAAAAGGCATTCTTCAAATTTCTTCATTTAAATTTTGACAAAATAAGTAAAACACAAAGAAAGAGAAATAATGGAATAAACAAAAGGAAGAAACTTGTATCCCCCTCAATGATTAAGCTGCTCTTCTTATCATCTATTCTTGGTCATGCACCCAATTAATAGCTTGTTTTCTCTTACATGTACTAAAATCATGCAAAATGATGGGTATCAAATAAAAATTTTCTTTCAGAGAATATGCAGTGTCTTCTACTGGGAAAGAAGACCTCCAGGGCTTCAAACGGCCTTTGTAACAAGTAAGGCAAAACAGCAATAATGATTAAGCAGCTCTTCTGCTCCTTCCTCCTTCCTCTTCCTCCCCACTTCTCCTCCTGCTCCTCCTTTTCCCTCATGTCCCTCTTTTCACACAACCTGCTTAAACAGGGATGAACAGATAGGAATAAGAAGAATGGTGAGGGAGAAGGGCATGGTATACCTCATTTAAATAAAGAAAATTTGGTTAATTATACTAGCTGAAATTCTGCATCAAATTAGAATCTTAAGGAAAGGAGACTCAAATAGAAAGCATAATCAAATCAACAAGGGTCAAGGGTGAACTATTTCTTTGTCTCAGACGCCTGTGAAAATTATTCTAGCTTGTGCTATTTGAAACTATTTGGCAAAAATCAAGTAAAAAAGAAACAGACCACAAAAGTAAAGATAAAATACTTCCTCCTCCCAGTATATTGCTCTCAACAGTTCCCACCATAGCAGGACCTTCCAAAATCTGTTTTTGTAGTGTTATGAAGTGGAAAAATTGAATTCACCAACATATCCTTCAAGGAGAATGCTGTCCTTATACAGAAATGCCTTGTCAACCTGTGTGTGTAGGAACCTGAGAAACTGAGAGGGTCTGAATGAGAGTAGAATGTTCTGTGTAGTACAAGGGGATGGATCTTGTGGTAGTTTCTGAAAAGGGAAAAATAGAGAAAGGAAGAAAAGAAGGAAAGGTATGTGGAAAGAGGATAGGAAACCCTGCCATATGACATCTCTCTGAGACCACTATTCTTCATGCAGAGCTACAAGAAAATGTCATAGCAGCCTTGAGGTTGGTGAGTACAAAGTAATGATTATAGAGATTTCATCTCCAAGATCTCATGGGGCTGATGAGAGATAGTCTGAAAGGAAGAGAGCAGCATATTGTTGGACCCTCACAGAGCATGATAGTAAGGTTTTGAGCCAAACTTAGGCAACTCTTTGAGGGACCAGGTGCCTAAATGACATACAGGTAATAAGTTTTTTGTTTTATTTTGTCATTTTTTTCCCAATTTATCCAGGCTGCTTTGAACTAAGGTGGAAAACCCAGTTTGACCTAAGATGAAATAATCATTTTAGAAGCAGGTTTGCCCCTGACTGTTCTACCAAACTGTTAGCTTCCTTCTGAAGGAAGGAGAATAGACCCTAACAAAGCATGAGTTGTGAGGGCCTTTAGAATTCAACATCAGTGTCACAGGGAAATTAGGGAAACTCCTGGGATATGATTAGTCTGGGGTGTAAGAAATGGGGATTAAAGGAGGTACAATTTAAGAGAAAATGTTTCAGAGACCCAGACTACTGCACCTCCCTAAAAAGTATTTTCTAACGACGTAATGGTATGAACCAATGGTCATTGATGCCAATTGAACACCAACTGGAATCCCCTATTTGGGGTGCAGTGAAGAAGGGAACTATTCAGTGCAACTCAATTATGATACAGCACAGCTATGAGGCAGCCCTGGGGCCAGGCAACCTTAGGGTCAGGCCCCTCTCCAGCTAGACAGCTCTGTTCTGTGCCTCACTGCTCTGCTTTGTGCTGCTCTGGCTTGCTTTGCTCTACTCTGATGTGCTCCATTCTGTGCCAGTCTGCTCTGGTCTGTGCTGGTCAGCTCCACTCTGCTCCAGGAGACACATCTTCACTGTTTCAGATCAGCCAGGCAGATGTCTTCAGTCTTCATTAGAAAGGGAAAGTGTGTTCTCAGAGCCAGAGGGGAGTTGGCTTATATGGACAGAAGTCCCTACCCTCTTCCCTGATTGGTTTGTCCTCGTGAAAATGAGACTCCACGTCTTTGAAGTTTAATTGGTCCAAAAGGCACTATCCTAATGGGTCAGAATAGAGCCACTCTGGTGGGTAGGAGCCGTACAGCTCTGACTGGATGGGGAAAGCCTAAGTCTTACTGATTGAAATAGGATTCCAGGAACTCCTTTATAAAGGCTGGCTCAGGCCCTGACTGGTTTGGCCCAGTGGATAAAGGCTGGCTTAGATGGCAGAGATACAGTGCAGGCAGGCAGTACAGTGCAGGCTTCTTCCTGAAGTGCAGTTTGGATAAGAGGGTCCCCCTGCAGAAAGGGCTGCTAGGCTCTGTTTTGAAAAAATTTGAATACGGCCTGGCTGGAATTGCTCAGTGGTTGAGTGTGGAGCCAGGAACCAAGAGGTCACTGGTTTGATTCCAGGTCAGGGCACATGCCTTGGTTGTGGGATAAGAGGCAGCTGATTGATGTTTCTCTCTCATCATGCTTTTCTCTCTCTATCCCTCTCTCTTCCTCTCTCTCTAAAAATCAGTAAAAATATTTTTAAAAATTGAGTCCAGTTAACCACCAGAAGCTCCTTTTTCATAGGTATCTTCTTTCTCAGGGTTCACAATGGCTTCTGTGGGGCTGGTGATCATGACAGATATGGGAGCCCTGGTCTAAGCTCCATATTACCAGTAACTAGGGACATTTTGGAAGACAGCAGTGATTCAGAGTGTTAGAAAAATATACCACCCACACAGAGAAAGGATGGTGATTAATATAAAATGTGCAGGGCCCAGCATTGGGAACTGGCATGGACTCAAAGGTATCAGGGCATTTATACTGGTTACAAAATGCTTGCCAGGGTTAAAAAGGAAATTCATATGCCAACTTTGAGACAATGTACAAATGGGAATTCAGAAAGACCTCCACATATGTGCTAATATTAAAAGGATTTTTGCCATGGAAGATGCAACAAAGTGGTAGAGAACACAATTTGGAAAACAGGGCCAGTGGGAAGACATTGCTTCAATAGTGATCTGAACAAAAAATTATCATACAAAATCAAGTTCAAGTACCTCCTCTCCTCCCCCCATGGAGGGTAAAAGGTGGTTGATGACACATGCGTGCATTATATCCTCTCGAACCGGTAAGTGGCGTTCTGATATCTAAATCATCCACCTAAGAAGCCCCACATCTTTCCAGATTTCATTCTTGGCTCTCTGCATATTCAGTAACTTTGCTCCCTGCTTCTGGACTCTACTCTGGCGTCCCATCCTGGCCTGAGGACCTTGCTTACTATGCACAGCTCCTAGCAGAAGCAGCTCCCATTTTCTCAGGTGAGGACTCCATACCCTTGCTCCGGGGCCCAACATATAAAGAGAGGGTATCCAGAGGAAAATCAATACTGATGGCCATAGAGGCCTAAATGGGAACATTAAATAAATATAAGATATAGGCAAGGCATATCAGGTCTTTCTCCAAGGTTCCAGCTCTGAAAAAATAAATGTCCAATGAACACACCCAAAGCAAGAACACTAGATGCAAAAGATTCTAGAATAGTCCCAACCTGTGCCTAGTGTAGTTACTTGAATCCTGGCCTCTTCTAATTTTTTTCTGTTCTTGAAACTGTTTCAGTATCATTTCGAAAGAGTCTCTAATATGGTAGGCCAGATGGAGAGGAAGAGAAAAAAAGGAAGCTGCCTTCGTAATGTGAATGATAAAAGTGCTCCATTTGAACCAGCTGAAAAACAGTGAACTGAGCATTTGCTGCCTGACAGTTTTATCATGTAGAAGACATGAATTACTCTGTGGCAAACTCTGACCAATGGGGAGGACTTTATTAGTGAAGTGGAAATGACAAGCATCTTGGGAGAAAGTTATGTCAGCTAGAATTGAAAATATTTAGCAAGAAGCATGCAATTGGCCAAGAAAGATGAAAGTACAGCAAAGAAACAAAAAGTGGTAATGTTCTCTGTGAAATTCAAATGGGACTGTTGACTATGCAGTGGGAGGAACTTAATGAAGACAAACTTATCACCCTACATGAGGAAAGCAGTTGTAACAAAAGAGATAAAGATGTTCCAGCGGAAATGACAACAGCAAAATAACTTTACAATAAAGTGACTCTCAGAGATATTTTACGGCACTGAAAGCACAAAGGATAAAATGTTGGAGTAGGAGAATTAACCAGGGCACAGAAACGATGCTCTCTACATCATGTTATACAATGAGAAGGTGAGCACTCTTCAAACTACCCGTGATGCTGAGGCCAAAGGAAACCTCAACCCGATAGCAAGGTTCAGGTCCTGTGCACAAGAAAAAATTCGAGGGCGAGACAGAAAGAGACAGCAAAGTACAGTAAATTTATTAAAGTGAAAGTGTGCCCTCAAGAAGTGAGAGCAAGACTCAGAGAACAAGACGTGGGGTCTGGGTAGAAGGTTATTATTAAGCATGGCAAGGGGGTGGTTGAGGTGGTCCTCAGCTTCTGACACTTGTGGAGTGACTGCTGATGTGACTACCCTTGTCCCGCATCTCCAGATAGCTAGCTAGCTTGCTTTCTTTCCTTCCTTCCTTTCTTCCTTCCTTTCTTCCTTCCTTCCTTCTCTCCTTCCTTCCCTTTGGAACTGTCATGGCAATTCAGGAGACAGAGTGGTTCCAAAATTATAATGTAAACTTATTATAATCTACACTAATAAAAGAGAAACATGCAAATTGACCATACCTTCACGACACCCACCAGGAGTGAGTATACAAATTAACAAAGATGGCAAGTTAATTTGCATATGTAAGTACAGAGAGAAGACTAAAGGTTCCAGCCTGAGCCAAGACTGAAGACTGAAGACTGAAGACAACTGAAGACTGAAGAGGTTTGGCTTCTCCACTGCAGCTGGAGTGAAGGCCTGGGTCCTGAGTGCCAGAGGAAAACCAGTGCCAGCAGCCAGGGGAAGGAAGGCCTATTGTACGAATCCTTATGCAATAGGCCTCTAATGATATTATAATGGCCCTGTTGATCATATTTAGGTTAAAATGCTGCCAAATCTGGTAGAGACCAGTTTTTGTTTGTCTTAATTATAGAAAATTGAGAAGGGAAAGCGGGGAAATGGGTGCTCAGCAAAAGTCAAGTCTGCAATGTCCAGCCAGAATGAAAACAGAGAGGGTTAGAGCTTGAAGCCTTTGATATCTATTCTAACTGGCTCTTTGTGGTAAGTTTTTTAATAAGTAAACATTTTAATTTTCAATGTGTCTAGTGTTTTAAATTATAGATTACTAAAAATATTAATTTTATCATTTTTTCATTTCCTTATATATTCATAACCAACAATAAGACAGTTCTTAATGTTTTGACAAAAGATCACAGAACAACTGTAATTCTTCCCATTGACTATTAAGATTTTTTAAAATCCTCACCCAAGGCTATGTTTTTTATTGACTTTAGAGAGAGAAACATTAATCGGTTGCTTCCCATACATGCGCAGGGATTGAACCCAAAAGTGAGGTGTGCCCTGACAGGGAATCAAACCCTCAACCTTTTTGGTGTACAGGAGGATGCTCCAACCAACTGAGCCACCCAGTCAGGGCTTGAATATTAAGATTTCTTTGCATAGTTTCAGCTTGCAGCCGTTTTTTGTTGTTGTTGTTTTAAATATATTTTTATTGATTCTAGAGAGGAAGGGAGAGGAAGAAAGAGATAGAAATATCAATGATAAGAGAAAATCTGCACAAAGGGCATGTGCCCTTGATCGGAATCAATCAATTAACAATTCAGTCCACGGGGCAAAGCTCTACCACTGAGCCAAATCAGCTAGGATGCAGAGTTGTTTTTATGGTCTCACAGTACTGTGCAAAGAGAGGACTGTTAGTACAGAAACTTCCTTCTCAATGAGATTGTTTTATATAGTTACTAGGTTTGAAATTGTTTTGAGTGCAGTAACTCTGTCAATAAGAATAAAAAAAGATGTTAGGAAAACAAATTGTGTTTTTTTTAATTTATTGTTTAAAGTATTACATATGTCTCCCTTTTTCCCGATTGGCCCCTCCCTGGCCACTCCCACCCCCAGGACAAGTCCCCACTACCCCAGTGTCTATGTCCATTGGTTATGCTAATATGCATGCATACAAGTCCTTTGGTTGATCTCTAACCTCCCCCCTCTTCCCACCTTCTCTCTGAGGTTGGATGGTCTGTTTAGTGTTATCTTCTCTCTGGATCTATTTTTGTTCATCAGTTTATGTTATTCATTATATTCCATAAATGAGTGAGGTCATGTGGTATTTATCTTTCACTGACTGGCTTATTTCACTTAACACAATACTCTCCATGTCCATCCACGCTGTTGTAAATGGTAGGAGTTTTTTCTTTTTTACAGCAGCATAGTATTCCATTGTGTACATGTACAACTGTTTTCTAATCCACTCATCTGCTGATGAGCACTTAGACTGTTTCCAAAACTTAGCTATGATAAATTGTGCTGCTATGAACATAGGGGTGCATATATCCTTTCTGATAGGTATTTCTAGTTTCATGGGATTCCTAAAAATGGGATTACTGAATCAAATGGGAGTTCCATTTTTAACTTTTTGAGGAAACTCTATACTGTTCTCCACAGTGGCTTCACCAGTCTGCATGCCCACCAGCAGTGCAAGAGGGTTCCTTTTTCTCCACATCCTCTCTAGCACTTGTCGTTTGTTGATTTGTTGACGATAGCCATTCTGACAGGTGTTCTCCCATGCAGTGTGCTTTCTTGTTGTTGTTTTTTTTAATTTTATTAAATATTTATTGCTCAGATTATTAGAATTGTTCCTCTTTTTTTCCCCCATATCTCCTCCCCACCTGGCTCTTACCCCACCCTCTGCCCTTATCTCCCCCCATTGTCCTCATCCATAGGTGTATAATTTTTGTCCAGTCTCTCCCTGCACTCCCCTCACCACTTTCCCCCTGAGAATTACCAGGCCACTCCCTTTCTATGCCCCTAATTCTATTATATTCACCAGTTTGTTCTGTTCATCAGATTTTCAATTCACTTGATTTTTAGATTCACTTCTTGATAGATATGTATTTGTTGTTCATAATTTTTACCTTTACCATTTTCTTCTTCCTCTTCTTAGAAAAGAATACCTTTCAGCATTTCATATAATACTGGTTTGGTGTTGATGAACTCCTTTAGTTTTTTCTTATCTGTGAAGCTCTTTATCTGCCCATCAATTCTGAATGATAGCTTTGCTGGGTAGAGTAATCTTGGTTGTAGGTTCTTGCTATTCATCACTTTGAATATTTCTTGCCATTCCCATCTGGCCTGCATCTTTCTGTTGAGAAATCAGCTGACATTCATATGGATGCTCCCCTGTAGGTAATTAACTATTTTTCTCTTGCTGCTTTTAATATTCTCTCTTTGTCTTTTGCTCTTGGTATTTTAATTATGAAGTGTCTTCCTGTGGTCCTCTTTGGATTCCTTTTGTTTGGGGTTCTGTGCCCTTCCTGGACTTGTAAATCTATTTCTTTCATCAGGTGGGGGAAGTTTTCAGTCATTATTTCTTCAAATAGGTTTTCAGTATCTTGCTCTCTCTCTTCTTCTGGCACCCCATAATTCTGATGTTGATACACTTGAAGTTGTCCCAGAAGCTCCTTACACTATCTTTACATTTTTTTATTCTTATTTCTCTTTGCTTTTCCAGTGGAGTGTTTTTTGCTTCTTGGTATTTCAAATCTTTGACTTGATTCTTGCAATCCTCTAGTCTGCTGTTAGGTTTGTGTATAGTATTTTTTATTTCAGTCAGTGTATGTTTAATTTCTAGTTGGTTCTTTTTCATCTCCTCTTGGGTCTCACTAAATTTATCCATTTTTTCTAGGAAATTCTTAAAAAACCTTATAACTGGTTTTGAACTCTATATCCAGTCGTTTGTTTTCCTCCATTTCTCTTGTTTGTGATCTGTTCTTTAGTCTCGGCATATTTTGCTGCTTCCCTGAGTTGGTAGAGTAGCTTTGTGTGCTAGATGTCCTATGTGACCCAGTAGCTCTGCCTCCCCTGTTACCTGAGGAAGACACTCTTGGTGCACCCCTTTGTTGTAGTTAATTCTTGATTGTTGTTGGTATCACTGGGTGGGATTGACCTCCAAGCCAATTGGTTGTGAGGATCAGCTGTGTCTGCACATGCAGCCTTGTCTCCAGACCTCTGCCTTTCACGTGCACGCAAGCTTCTAAAACTCTTGTCTTTCGGTTCCCCTGAGTTTCCGTGCACTCTAGGGACCTATATGAATCCGGGTTTCCAAGGTCTCACCCAAAACTGGGGTTCAGTGCAGTTGGACCTGGATTTCAGTGCTTTTGTAAGGCTCTGTTTTCCTCCCGGTAGAGGAAGCCAGGAACAATCAGCAGTCAGCACTCTGTGTGTGCACTTTCATGAGCCCCCAGACTTCTGTCTTTCGTGACTCCCATAAGTTTCTGTGCACTCCTTCCTTTTCACCACAGTCTAGACTCCCGCTATGAGTCTCGCCTGGATCTAGGGCTCAGTGCAGTTGGGATTTTCCATCTCCCTCCTGCTAGAGGAAGCCAGCCAGAGCCTCCTCCACCCATCCTCCCCACAAGCATGTCTCTGTACCTCAGCTTTTTACAGTTCCTCTGAGTCTTTGTGAGTCCCTCTCTTTACTTCTAGTTGTATAATTTTCACTCACCCAGTTTTCCTGTGGTTCTAGATCAGTGGTTCTCAACCTGTGGGTCGTGACCCCTTTGGGGGTCGAATGACACTTTCACAGGGGTTGCCTAAGACCATTGGAAAACACGGTATTTACATTATAATTCATAACAGTAGCAAAATTACAGTTATGAAGTATGGTTGGGGTCACCACAACATGAGGAACTGTACTAAAGGGTCGCGGCATTAGAAAGGTTGAGAACCACTTTTCCAGATGGTGTCCGTTCTGTCTTTTAGTTGTAGTTTTGAAATTGTTGTGTGAGGCAGCAGCTTAGGTGTTCACCTATGCTGCCATCTTGGTTTCTCCTCTTGTTGTTTTGTTGATGATTTCTTTTTCTGTGCAAAAGTTTTTTTATTTTGATATAATCCCACTTGTTTGTTTTCTACTTAGTTTACATTAGGAGCTGTATTGGTAAAGATATTGCTATGACATAGGTCTGATATTTTTCTGCCTGTGGAATCTTCTAACATTTTTATGGTTTTCCATCTTATATTTAAGTCCTTTATCCATTTTGAGCTTGTTTTTGTGTATGGTGTAAGTTGATAACCTAGTTTCATTTTTTTGCATGTATCTGTCCAATTTTCCCAGCACTATTTATTGAGAAGACTGTTTTGACTCTATTTTATGCTCTTCCTCTTTTGTCAAATATTAATTGAATATAATGGCTTGGGTCGATTTCTGGGTTCTCTGTTCTGTTCCATTGGTCTATATGTCTGTTCTTGTGACAGCACCAGGCAGTTTGGAGAATAGTGGTTTTGTAATACGGCTTGATATCTGGTATTGAGATCACTCTAACTTTGTCCTCCTTTTCAGGATTGCTATGGCTATTTGGGAGTCTTTTCTTATTCCAGATGAAGGTTTGGGGAATTCGTTCTAGATCTGTGAAATATGTTGTTGGTATTTTAATGGGGATTGCATTGAATCTACAAATTGCTTTGGATTTTAATAAGTAAGAATATTTTTTAATTACTAGTAGAACTAATCCACAGTTTACAATCTATGCTTGGGATCTAGTAAACTATTTCCAGAAGGAAAACCAGAGATATGCTTTTTCCTAAACATTACTTCAGAGCCAAAAATAATGATGCTGATGAGCAACAGCACATCTTTATCAGGAATAGAAGCTTTCTGCTCCAAAATAAAAATTGGTTACAGCCTTATGTATAATGGAAAACTTTCAAATTTTGAAAGCATGCTACTGCTTTTGGGGGTGGGGGCAGGAGCTCACTACCAACTTTGGAGCATGCTTTGTTCATATTGGTCCCTTTAGTCATCTGAGCTAGAGGGATAAATAATAACACTGGCAAGATCAACAATGTCTGTTTAGGTCCTTTGCCCATTTTTTAATTGGATTGTTTATCTTCCTTTTGTTAAGTTGTATGAGTTCCCTGTAAATTTTGGAGATTAAACCCTCCCACTGTGGTACCTGGTGGAGACCTGGCCAAAGTACAGTGATATGTGAGCATGCTAGCAACACCGCAGCTACTGCTGAGGCCTGGACCATAAGTTTAACCTTGTGCCTTTGTCCACTGGTACCTGGGTGAGGGCATGGAGGACAGAGAGTTGTCTGAGGCCCCTGAGGACATGGCTGTCCTTGAAGAGGATTATGAGGAGATTGGTGTGGATTATTTTGAAGGAGAGAGTGAGAAGGAAAGAGAAGAACCATTCTTTTAGCCCTGCAATATGTCATATTCAGAATTTCAGGTTCAACAGCTACCAGGTGTTCATGCATTCTGGTTAGATTGTCTTCACTTCTACCTGTGATCATATCTGTCTTTTTCTTGTGTACCTATAAGATTTCCCCCTTATATCCCAAAATAAAGGCATTGAGAAAGAAAAACAAAAATATGCCATGTACCCTTTTAAGCATCATTTCCATTGAAAAAGAAATACAAAGAGAAAGCAAAAGGAACAGTATATAATGAAGTTTTTCCTTTTCTTATTATTAGTTTCAGGTATTCACCATAGTGGTTAGAGAATCATATGCTTTACAAAGTGTTCCTCCCAATATTTCCAATACCATCTGGCACCATTCTGAGTTATTACAATACTAGAGGTCCGGTACACGAAATTCATGCACTCAGAGCGGAGGTTCCCTCAGCCTGGCCTGCGCCCTCTCTCAGTCTAGGAACCCTTGGGATATATCCATCAGTTGGACATCCTTAGCGCTGCCACGGAGACAGGAGATGCTCCTGCCATCACCGCTGCACTGGCCAGCTAAGGGCCTGGCTTCTGATTGAACAGTGTTCCCTCTTATGGAAGCACACTGACCACCAGGGGGCAGCTCCTCTGTTGAGTGTCTGCCCCCTGGTAGTCATTGCATGTCATAGAGAACAGTCATTCTGCTGTTCAGTTAATTTTCATATAAGCCTTGTATTATATAGGATTATTGACTATATTTCCTATGCTGTACTTTACATCCCCATGACCATTTTCTAACTAACAATCTGTACTTCTCCAACCTTTCATCTTTTTCACCAACCCCCTCCTTCCTCTGGCAATCATTATTCTGTTCTCTGTATCTATGAGTTTCTGTTTTGTTTGTTCATTTATACTATTCTTGAGATTCCACATAAAAGTTAAATCATATGGTATTTGTCTCTCTCTGACTGACTTATTTCACTTAGAATAAGATCATCTAGGTATATTCATGATGGCACAAATGGTAAGATTTCATTTTTTTTTTTATGGCCAAGTAATATTCTATTGTATATACACACCAGATTTTAATCCACTTTTCTTTTGATGGGCACTTGGGTTGCTTCTGTATCTTGGTTGTTGTGAATAATGCTGCAATGAACATAGGAGTGTATATATTCTTTTGAATTAGTGTTTTAGGTTTCTTTGAATGCATACCCAGAAGTGGAATCACTGGGTCATAAGGCAATTCTATTTTTGAGGAACCTCTATACTGTTTTCCATAGTATATAATAAATTTATTTTAGATGCAATGCCTGATGTTTTTTCAAGATAGGTTAATTTATAATATAGAGGCCATTCTGAGTGCATATTTATAACTTAGCTATTTTATAACAAACTAGAGGCCCGATGCATGAAAATTCGTGCAAGAGTAGTCCTTCCTTCCTCCAGCTGCCAGCACCGGCTTCCTTCCAGCACGTGGGACCCAGGCTTCCCTCTGACTGCTGGCAGGTACCCATGATCTGGGCTTCCCTCAGGCTGCCGGCTTCATCCAGAAGAACGTCTAGAAAGATATCTGGTCTAATTAGCATATTACCCTTTTATTATTATAGATTATTTAAATAATGACTCTTCATATTCATGTATTTCTTTTTACATTTTTTATTTTTTTATTTTTAACCTCTCCCCCATGTGGTTCCCAAGTTACTACCATCATCACATGGTGGGGAGAAGGATAGGATTGCATATCATTTTATTCCCTCCTCAGCTGTTACAAATAGATTTTTTTTTAAATAGTAACTTTTGAAAAACAAAAGCTCCTTTTTTTTTTAAGGTTGGAGATGTACAGATTGTTAGTTAGAAAATGGTCATTGGGATGTGAAGTACAGCATAGGAAATATAGTCAATAATCCTATATAATAAAAGGCTTATATGAAAATTAACTGAACAGCACAATAACTGTTCTCTATGATATGCAATGACTACCAGGGGGCAGACACTCAGTTCAGTTATGACTATCAACTGATGGCATCAATTCATTATAACAGAAATCCCCAGTTTGGGGTGCAATGAAGAAGGAAACTTTATTCAGTATAAACAGCTCAATTGTAATGCAGCCCGATTGTGAGAACAGTACAGCTATGAAACAGCTCAATAGTGTTATAGCTCAGTTTTAAAACACCATGGCTTTGAAGCTGCTTGGCTGCAAGGTGGCCCTGGGATGAGAAAACCCTGGACCCAGGGCCCTCTCTGGCTAACCAGCTCTGCTCTGCCTCTCCTCCACTCTGGCCCAGGGAGATATCTTTGATGTCTCAGCTTAGGTATTTCAGCTCCAACAGGGGAAACATAACCTTTTGTTCTTGGTAGAAAGGAGAACTTTCTCATGCAAATGAGGACTTCAAATCCTCACAGTTCGATTGGTCCAAAAGTTACTTCTTGATTGATCAGGGTGGAGCCACCCTGATTGGTTGGTAAAGATGTTGATGGGGATATAGCTGCACAGGTCCAATTAGATGGGGAAAGTTTCAGTCCTATTGGTTGAAATAGGATTCCAGAAACTTCTTTAAAGGCCTGACTCAGCTGGCAGGAACACTGTAGGCAGGCAGTTCAGTACTTTCTCCCTAAAGTGCAGTTTGTGTAAGAAGTCTCTGTGTAGAAATGGTTGCTAGGCTCTGTTTGCTTTGTTTTGTTAATTTGAGCCTTTTAGCCACCAGGAGTCCTTTTTGATGAGTATATTCTTTCCCAGGGTCCACATGATGTTTTTACATGAATTTACCTGTTCCATTTGGAATTTATCAAAATACTAGTGTGTAGGGAGTGGTTATAGGGTTAAGCCTTGGACTGACCTGCTGGCAAAGCCACAAACAAGTCCCAGCTTAGAGGGCACAACCCTCTTAGCATAATTAAGCTTGATCTTATGATGATCCCTAGGTTCTTCCTGGGTAGCTAATGGGCTGTGGAAGGTACAGCAAGTGCTGCCAAAACAAGTGAAACTCACAAGAACATTGTAACTATGGTGACCACTATCTTGTTTACTTCTGACTATAAAATAAAGCATCAGCTTGCAGTCTGGATCTGTTCTGTGGCCTCAGCCAGGCACAGAAGATCCACCTAGACCCAGCTTATTCTCTTTGTCTGTCTTTTCTTCATCCTTCACTGGCCCTCCCTTGGCTGTGCTGGCGCGGCACACTAGTGGCCCAGTGCATGGATTCGTGCATATTGAAAAAAAATTAATTAGAAGAAATATTTTAATATCACTCTTCACCCGTTCTCTATAATGGAACTATCAGAGATGAAAGAAAATTAATAAAATGTTATATGAAAATAACATATAAAATGATTAATAAACAATAACAACATAACACAAATAAAGACATGATATAAAAACATTGGTAAAAACAATGACTGATAAATTGATTAAACTTATTCTAATATTTCCCTGTATACCACATTAAGAGTAAAAGCACTTTTAGAGTGCTTGCCTAATTTCCCTTGTGGTGAAGGATTTGCAACTTTAACTTTAACATCATATACTCTTTGAACTCCAGAGAAGGCAACATATAACTGACCATGTCTGAAAACGGGTTCAGGTAGGAATATTCCTACTCTGTCTAGGGTTTGTCCTTGTGATTTATTAATAGTCATTGCAAATGCTGGCATCCCAGGAAACTGTCTTCAAATTAATTTAAATGGGAGGACAATGTCAGATGGGGACAAATCAATTCTTGGAATCAGAACAACCTCTCTTTCTGCAGATCCTGTTAATACTTCAGCTTCGATTATGTTAGGACACAATCTTTTGATAATAAATCTGGTACCATTACAAAGACCCCATTTTCATTAGGATTTCTCAGTAGCATGATGATTGTACCTACTTTCAATTTTAATTTATGATATGGCATTCCAGAAGGAGTAATACTATTAAGAAATCTGAAGGGAAATTTTTCCTTTTCAGCATCATCCATTGAATCAATGAAATCATCACTTAAATAGGTGTGAAAACCTCCATCAAGTATATCCAAAATTCACCAAATTCACGATTGACAATGACAGATGGAAACACATGCATGCAATTAGCGCCAGCAAGAGCTTTATATGTATTGTGCATGTGCGAGCCAATGTTTATTTTTAAATTGCCAGTGTGCATCATATGTACTGGCCAGTCAGACAGACAGATGGTCGTATGGACATATAGTCAATTAGCCTTTTATATATATAGATACTTAAGAAAATATAAAAGAAACCTGTTGTAAAATGAGATGTTTTATTATTCTGCCAAATTAACCATAAAGCACCTATTCAGTAATTCACTCCTTAATTCTCAAATTTTCCTCAGCCCAAAGTCCTTGGCCTTTCTTCCCCACCCCTACCAAGGCCCCATTAACATTTTTTTTACAAGTATTCAACAAAATATATTTTAAGTAGTAACAATTTCCTCCATTTTATAAGTGCTGGATAGAAGGGTGTGAGAGCTGACCATGTGGTTTTCCCCTCAAAGCCCTGGGTCAGGCCTGCACTGGAGACAGAAAAAGATTTATATCAAATTTTAGAATGAAGCATTAAACTGGACTGGATGGACTTTTACTAACCACAATGAGTATGGTGAGAATTAGATGAGATAACATATGAAGCATCTTTGCCCTCAAAGAGTGGTGAGAAGATGAGTAATCAATTCAAGAGCAACAGGGAAATCTCCCTCCGTGTTCAATTACAGAAACCACAGATACATCCCTTTCTGACGCATTTCCTCCAGTCTCCTCTTTGCTGGGCCAGGATGTCTAAATCAGGTGGTTTTTATTTGTGTAGTCTAAACTTGAATGAAAAGGTGACGAATTTTTCTACACACCACTAGAAACCACATACAACACAGCATCATCTCTCTCAGAGCTCTATTCTAGGGTTAAATGCTGACGAGCATAAAATAAGGGTCACTGTCCACTTGAAACCCAGTACCACAACATGACCTTTGCCCTCCTCACCACAGCCTCCAGTGTCTTCATACATCATCCCCCAAGGCTCTAGTGTTAACTGGAGTTACAGCTCAGGCTAGATTGAAGGGTTTAATGAGTGGAAGAATTAAACAAAAACAAAAACAAAGAGCCATCACAAACTGCAAATTAAAAGATCAGCAAACTCCCTGTTGGTTTAAAAATTCCATTCGACTTTGCCAATGCACTAATTAATATAATAAAACACACAAAGATCTTGCTTAATATTAAGCGAGCAGGCTGCCCACGGCTTGCTGCCCACTCTCTGAGCAAGCATCTGCTTAGAATGTAACCAATTGTCTCTTGGGGAAGCTAAAGGAAAGGAGGGGAAATTGCTTTGGCAGAGAGTCTAACAGTTAACTATGCTCCTTTTGAAAACAGAATTCTTACCCTGTTTTCAATGCCAAGCATATATGATGTCAAGGAAATTGGTCTTAATACAAAACATGTCAGAACTGCAGCAAGTGGATGAGAAATAAATGTATACAATTAATCTGTGCTAACCAGTATTTGAAATTTTTCTTCTTTTTTAACTTGCACCTCTCTCTTGTGCTTAGAACAGAGCTTGGTGCATATTGGGCACTCAATAAATATGTTTTTAATAACTCTAGTTAATAAACAGACCTTAGCCGGTTTGGCTCAGGGGATACAGAGTCAGCCTGAGGAATGAGGGTCTCGGGTTTGATTCCAGTCAAGGGCACATGCCTGCTTTGCGGGCTCAAGCCCCAGTAGGGGGCATGCAGGAGGCAGCCAATCAGTGATTCTCATCATTGATGTTTCCATCTCTCTCTCCCTCTCCTTACCTCTCTGAAATCAATAAACATATATTTAAAAATAAATAAACAGTACACCTGTTGATGTTCCACAGACATCATTAATACTAATGATTCACTATTAGTTCTTGGTGCTCAAATTCAGAGGCTAAATATCTTGTCTGGCTTTATTCAGTTGCTAATCATTTGTTATGCCCATCACTGTTCTGGGCACAATAAAGAATATTTTTAATAATGTCGGCTTCCTTAAACAGCTTATGTTCCTGTCTGGAAAAAAAAAAAAAAACATGGATAGGAAAAGTTAAATAACAGTACAGAGAATAAGAACTGAGTCACATAGGAATAAACTGCTGTACTTCCATTACTGTTTCTTGATAAATATTAAAAGATGCCACTGATTAAGCATCTTCTATGTGCTAGACACATAATTTCATTTAGTTTTCACAACTTTGCTTCAAATTAGGTTTTATATTGAAAATAAAGAGGTTACTCAAGGTGGTGCTATTAGTAAAATACAAAGTTTAGGATTTCAGATGTCTTACTTCAAAGCAATATTTATACTATTTTCAAGATGTTATGCTGTTTCCTGTTTTTAAATTTTTTTAAGTATGCTTGTGCTCCTTCTTGAAAGTACAGAGATATCTATACTAATAAAAGGGCAATATGAAATTTGTCAAGTAGCTCTCATAGTAACAACCGAACAGCAGGCTGCATGGGGCGACAAGGTTGGTAGGGGGGTTAGCAAGGGATGGCCAAATGACTGGCCAGCAGGCTGTGTGGGGTGACCAGGCCAGCAGAGGGGGCAGTGAGGGGCAACAAAACCAGGATGTGGGGGCACACTAAAGGGTATCCAGGCTGGTGGTGGGAGGCAGTTGGGGCGACCAGGCCAGCAGGGAGGGCAGTTGGGGGCCTGGTGGGATCGAGTCAAAACCGGCAGTCAGACATCCCCCAAGGGGTCCCAAATTGGAGAGGGTACAGGCTGGGCTGAGGGGAGTGCCCTGTCCCCATGCACAAATTTTGTGCACCGGGCCTCTAGTTTAGGAGATAATAGCTTGAATACTGAATTCAGGATTTGCTAGGACATCCTGAAATTTTTATGAGAGGAAAAATAGTCCAAGAATTTGAATATGGATTATTTTGGAAAGTTTGTCCTTTCTATTCACTGTACATGTGTAAAAACTGAATGATTACTTAAAAGATAGGCAGGAAATTTTCATGAAAGGGATGATATTGGAGCTATGCCTAAAGGACTCTAAATTCAACCCATGCACTCAAGGAACTAATGGTCACGAAGACTGTAAATCAATGGACGTTCATATAGGATAAAGACATTTAGAATTTAATTAATGTTTGTTTTCACAACTAAAACGTGAGTTCTACACTTCCATAATTAGCTGTGTTTGGCCTCAGCCAGGATTCTTTTTATTTGTTTGTTTGTTTATTTGTTTTGTTAATCGTCCCTGGAGGGTATTTTTCCATTGGTTTTTAGAGAGAGAGGAAAGGAGGGGGAGAGACAAAGAGAAAAGCATCCATGTGATCGAATAGAACCTGCAACCATGGGCTGACACTCTATCCACTTAGCTGAACCAGCTAAAGCTCAGGCAGGGTTCTTAATGATAGCTGTGACTCCTATTGAACACATCTGTGATTTTCCTACAAAGTGAAAAGTAGGATTCTAATAACTCAATGGGCCAAGGAAACTCTTCAGAATTATATTTGGGACTGTCCATAGTATTAAAGACAGAATTTATAATTCTATTATTTATAATTTTAAATAACAAAGTTAATACATAACCATAAAAAATTCTAGCAATAAAAAAATTATAAAGCATAAAGTAAAAACCTCTCCTCCCCTTAATCTTACTTCCCTGGAATCTTTCTTTTCATTCATTACTTAACAAAATATTTATTGAGTACCTACTGTGTGCTAGGCAATTTCTTACCAAACTCTTAGACAATCCATGAAAAAAATAGAGTAATAACTTTATTCTCATGGATTTTGCATTCTGAAGAGAAAAAGGGAACAAATAATACATATTTAAATTATGTAATATGTTAGAAGATGCTAAGTGCTATGGGAAAAAAAAGTAAAACAGGGCAAGTAAAAAAGGGGTACGTTAGGAATACAAAACTGGGTGTGGTGCAATTTTAAAGAGGGAGTCCAGGGTAGGCCTCATTGAGAAGTGCTATTGTCTATGCAAATCCAAATATATATGCATCCATTATCATTTTTATAAACATAAGATCATATTCTGGCAATGCTTTTCTCAGTTCAAAAATAGATTGTGGCCTGGCTGGCATGGCTCAGTGGTTGAGCATTGACTTATGAACCAGGAGGTCACAGGTTGGATTCCTGGGCAGGGCACATACTCAGGTTGCAGGTTCAATCCCCAGTGGGGTTGTGCAGAAGGCAGCCAACCAATGATTCTCTTTCATTGTTGATGTTTCTATCTCTCTCTTCCTCTCTGAAATCAATAAAAATATTTAAAAAAAAAAAAAGATTGTGGGCATAAACCCATGTCATTCTTTTTAATCATGGCATGGTATTTCATTATATTTGTGTGTATCTTCTTTCATACCTTCATGAACTATAGGCATTATCATTTCATTTTAACCTTTGTCAATGATTGGTTTTCCAAACAACAACAAAATATTTGCAGTTCTCTGATTATTATTTTATCATATGTTTGTTATTCACTGATTTATAATTACAAAATCTAAAGTGTTGTCAAAACATATTTTTGTAGTTTACTTGCATATTTATCAAATATTTGATTCTATAATTGTCTCCTCTAGAATATTCTGAGTATTTAATATTAAGTGAAGTAGTATTACTAAATTAAATAAGTCCTCATAGTATTCTTTAAAAATGTTCTGACTTTTTACTACTCCTAGAACTTTAACTTTCTCTTGTCCTATAAACCTTAAGCATGATGTTTTAACTTAAGACTTTTAGTTTTTTCTCACAACCCCTACCACATTTTAACAAAGACCTTGCTAGTTTTTTAATTCACTGGATTATGGCCCAGAAACTGAAACAAACAGAACTTCTTAAAAATACTAGAGTGGGACTTTATCACCAATGAGATAAAGAAACTCTTCAAAATTATATTTGGGACTGTTCATAGATTTATAGAGAGATCCAGACAGATTAAAGACTAATGGGGAAAAAATATAATACTTGCTTTATATTTTACTTCTTCTTGCCTCTCTTGGGTTTTCTGACACCTGCAACTTTTGTATTAGGCTAAGAATTCTTAAGTCCCTTGTTGTAACCTTCTTCTACAGTATATGATTCAACTTTATCTTGAGCTCAGGAAAGTCACCATGTAAAGTCAGAACAGAAGGGCACAAAATCAAGGGCAGTGCCTCAGTACTAGAGGCAGCAAGAACTTTGCCTGTTTCCACGTTTGTCCCCCTACAATTTATTGCCTACACAGTACTGAGAATGAGTAGAGGCAAAAAAAAAAAATCATAATATTCTGCTTTCCTAATGGCTTTCCATTGTACATAAAATACACAATCCTGACAATGATCTATAAAGGCCTTGAAGATCTAGCCCCTGACTGCATATCTGAGTCCCTCTTCTACTTCTCTCTCCCTCTGTCACTACATTCTAGCTAAGCTTGTTTTTTCTAGTTCTCGGCACACCAAGTGTCTGCACACCATGGGACCTTTAAATGTGCATTTTCCTCTGGCTTCAGCACTTTCCCTGGGTGGTCAAATGATAAGATCTTTCATTAGCACTTGTATAGGTTGTCAATAAATATTTGTTAAATGAGTAAAGTAAGAAGGTGGTAAATATTAGGTTTAGACATATATCAATTCATTCAGCTAGTACGTTGAGATTAGCTATTATGTTCTGGGTATTGGTGACATAAAGATGAACACAATACAAGTTACAGCCTTACTTTCCTCTCTTTCAGTAGAAAAAGGATTGTTGTTTTAGATGAATGCAGAAATCTTAAAATACCAACTTCAGCACAGAATTGCTAAATCAAAAATTAAATTAATATGGAAACAATTTAACAATAAAGCTTACATTTAAAGATCTTTCCTCATTGTGTAGGCTAATTTTGTTCTCTTAGTGAGTTTTTCCAGATGCAGTTACTCACATGTTTTCTTCTTTCCGGAGACTCCTATGACTATCCTCAAGTCTGATATAAAATCGTAACGTATGGCTCAGTGGTTGAGGATCAATCCATGAATCAGAAAATCATGGTTCAATTCTGAACCAGGGCACATGCCTAGATTGCAGGCTCAATTCCCAGTAGGGGGCATGCAGGAGGCAGCCAATCAATGATTCTCTCTCATCATTGACATTTCTCTCTCTCTCTCCCTCTCCCATCCTCTTTCTGAAATTGATTAAAAAATATTTTAAAACATAAGGTTTTATAATCTTTGATACATGTTTGCATATGTAAGTATATAAAAATAATTTTTGATATATTTTTTCCTTGAATTTTGGATTTTATTCTATCTGAATTATGTTTGAAATGGACAAGTAATATATGTAGTCCAAAATCAATTGAATTTAAAAAATCCAAAGTAAAACTTATTCAAGAATTGGACATGGTGAATTTCAGGAGAGTGTGGTAAAAGAGAGATTTTTAGAAGGCAAAGAAGAAGAAAGAGGTTTCATGTTGAATGACCTAAAAGTAAAGTAGAGCACATCTTCTGTTGAATTAAGATCTGAGGGCCTGAGCTTATGGAGGACATTTTGGAGAATCACAATGGAGAAAGTGAGAATAATTTAGGAAAACACTGAAGTGATCAAGTGGAAATTTGCAGTAATAATAAGAAAAAAACGATAGTGTTCTGGGTTTGAAGATAACTAATAAAAATGGCAATTGGGAGAGAAGTCAGGGACTCTCAGGAAAGTAGAGAATTACATAATAAACTCCCATGCTCTCATCATCCATCCTCAATAATTATCTCCTCATGGCTGATCTTGTTTTATTTATACCTTTACACTCCTCCCCCAGATGTTAGATTATTTTGATATCATATTATTTTATTTGGATTTTAGTATGTGTCTCTAAAAAGTGCACTTTTTAAAAACCATAAAAGCAATACCATATTGCACCTGAAAAATGAAAAATAGTTCTTAATACAAATATTCACTCTATGTTCAAGTGATTCCAATTGCCTCATAATTTTTTATAGTTGTCTTTTTTTAATTTAATAAATCTTTATTGTTCAGATTATTACAATTGTTCTTCTTCCCCTCCCCCACAGCTCCCCCGCCACCCAGTTCCCACCCCACTCCATGCTCTTAAACCCATCCCCCGCCCCAAAAGCTTATATTTTAGCAGCCAGTTGCCATGTTATTAGTCTTGGATTGACTTGTTTGGTGTGTGCAACAGGAAATATTTCACTTTCAGAGAACAAGAAAAATAGGTTTAGTTGCATTACATTTATTAATTTGTGTAGTTATGCAGGTAAGTTAATGTTCAATAAAATATATTGATTTTTATTAAAATGTTTTTATTTTATGTTAACAATTACTCATTTATTTCAGCCCTTGATATTCAGTATGTCTCTATTGAAATAAACCTGTGTTTCTATGAAAATTGAAGCTTTTGTTTTTTTGTTTTGTTTTGTTTTTTGAAGCCCACATAAACCTAAACCTTGTTTATTTGGCCCATATTAGCCTTTGAGTTTGACATGTTTGTTGTAGGGCTTTATAGACCATTATAAGGCCTTTGGATTTTAAGTGCAATAGAAAGCTATTAGGAATATAGAATACTGTGATCTCAACATTTTCATTCTCATTCTGGCTGCAGTGTGGACACTGGATTGTGTGGGCAAGAGTGGAAACAGGCAGACTCATTGCCATCTCCCACACTTAGGCACTACCCTTAGTCTTGTGTCCCCAAATTATTACTTCTCATGAAGATTATACTGTTTTTCAAGAAATTCAATGACTAGATTGGATGTAGACATATTCTACAAAAAGCTCTCTTTGAAAGAAGAGACAACCTTCTCTTTGGGATTCTTAATAATGAACACCAGTGAACATACTACAGATTAATCTGGGCACAGCAGAGAATAAGCCCTCGCTTGCTCTGAAGTGCTCCCCTCTGTGCAGAGACAAAGTGGACCTTGGCCAGACTCACAGTGTGAACTGAATCACACTGTTAGCAGCTTGCAGCACAAGCATCACTGAGTCCGCTTGAGTTGGCAGCACTAAAAGAAACTCAGTCCTTGTTATAATTATGAAGGCCAAGTGCCTCATCCTGTTTCTTCCAACTTCCACTTCAAAATAAAGTGAATATTCTTATTCTATTGAGCGCCTCAAATAGAACTCAAAGATGTAATAAAATACACCTTCCAAAGAGAATTAATATGGAAGCTTTGGGGTTAGTGTGCTGCCAATAATATCTGAAATGTAAGTGGCAGGAAAGCACCTTTCCTAACTCAGGAAAATAAAACTTTATTTTATCCTTCTGAATTTTATTCGTCTGCTTAAAAAGATTCAGGTTTTCAATGTCCTCTAGAAGGCACAATACCTTTTGTCACCATAAATTATTTTGTATAAAGTTATTTCCTGTTTATCAGTCTCTTCAGAACCTGGTTGCAGAGTCACAATGAGAAGCCAAATGATGTACTGGTTGAATAGACTTCCATGGCAGACTGCTTGGTTTTAAACCTCAACTCTGTCCCCTTGTTAGGTGTGCAACCTTAGGCAAGTTATTTAACCTCTCTCAGTTCAAGTTTCTGCCTCCAAAAAGTGGATATAATGTAGGACTATGTCATAGGCTTGTAATGAGGACTAAAGAAGTTAATATCTGGCTGGGCTGGCATTGACCTATGAACTAGGAGGTCACTGTTCCATTTCTGGTCAGGGCACATGCCCGGGTTGTGGGCTCAATTCCCAGCGTGGGCATGAAGGAGGCAGCTAATCAATGATTCACTCTCATCATTGATGTCTCTCTCTTTCTCTCTCTCTGAAATCGATAAAAAATATATTTTTTTAAAAAAGAAGTTAGTATCTGTAATCTAATAATCTGGATTTTGAGCACTCCTCAGTTTTAAAATGTTGTTGAGGCTATGATTCCCTTTTTTAAAAAAATTTAATTGTTGCCAAGACTGGTTTGGCTCAGTGGATAGAGCATAGGCCTGCGGACTGAAGGGTCCCAGGTTCGATTCTGGTCAAGGTCATGTTTCTTGGTTGCGGGCACATCCCCAGTAGGGGGCCTATCCCCAGTAGGGGGCCTGCAGGAGGCAACTGATTGATATCTCTCTCTCATCGATGTTTCTGACTCTCTATTTCTCTCCTTTCCTCTCAGTAAAAAATCAATAAAATATATTTTTAAAAAATTAATTGTTTAAATGCATAATTCAATGGTTTTGGTATATTCACAAAGTTGTGCAAACAGCCTAATCTGCCAAGTTTGCCAGTTCCATCCCTGGTCAGGCCACACAGAAGAATCAACCAATGAATACATCAATAAGTGGAACAACAAAATCTATATCGCCTCTCCTCTCCTCTCTCTCTCCCCGCTTCTCTCTCTAAAATAAATCAATACATTAAAATTTTATTAAAAAGTGTTGTACAGCCATCACCAGTATCTAATGCCAGAGCATTTTCATTCCTGCCCAAAGAAACTATACATACTATCAGTCACTCCTCACTCCCTGACAAACACTAATCTACTTTTGGTCTCTATAAATTTGTCTGTCCTGGATATTCCATGTAAATGGAATAATAGGCTATGTGGCCTATTGTATCTGATTTCTTTCACTTAGAATATTTTCAAGTTTCATCCATTTCATAGCTCGTATCAGTACTTTATTTGTCTTTATGGCTAAATAATATTTATTGTGTGAACATAACACATTTTGTTTATCCATTTACCAGATGATGGACATTTGGGATTATTACAAATAACGTTGTGATGACTATTTACTTACAAGTTTTTATATAAACATAAGTTTTCTTGGGTAAATACCAAATAGTAGGATTGTGATAACATTTGATAACTCTATTTTTAACTTTTGAAAAACTGACAAACTTTTTTCCAGGTTGGTTACACCATTTTATATTCCTACCAGAAATGTATGAGGATTCCAACTTCTCCACATTTTTGTCAACACTTGTCATTGTTTATTATAGCCATACTAGTGGGTGTGAGCTGGTATCTTCTGTGGTTTTGATTTGCAATTTTGATAATGACTAATGATGTTAAGCATCTTTCCATGTCCTTATTGGACATTTGTATATATTCTTTGGAGAAATATATACAAGTCCTTGGCCAATTAAAAAAATGAGTTGTTTGTTTTTTTATTGTGGGGATGTAGATACTCTTTATACACTTTGGATACAAGTCTCTTACAAAATATGTGATTTGCAAATACTTTCTCACATTCTGTGAGTTGTTTTTTTACTTTCTTTATGGTGTCTTTTGAAGCCTAAACATTTTTATTGCTGAGAAAACCCATTTCCCTCCCCTATTAGGTCTTGTCTTCACTGCATACACCACCTCAGACTGCTACATATTTTACTTGTAATCTGGTCTCCTCCCATTAGACCATAACCTCCAAGGGTAGGGATCATTGTCTGTTTTGATCATTGAAATAGCCCCACTACCCAGAATAGTGTTTGGCGTGTAGTAGGTGTTCAATACGTGTTTGTTGAATGATCACGTGAGGGAGCCATCTTTGCCAAGGCTGGGCAGCAAACAGCCTCCCTCCTAACTGACAGGTACGTCCTCCTTCAAGTCCCAGCTCAAACACAATTTTTCCTTAAAGCTTTTTCTGTTCCTCTTCCAAGACATTATCATAGGATTTGCCATGTTTTATTGTTATTGTTATAGCATCTTCCCCAGTAGATTGTTAAACTGAGTTCTGGGAGGGTGAGGAGCATGCTTTATCTATGACTATATCACTAGGGCCTGACTCAGTGCCTGAGAAGCAACACTCATCCGGGAACATGGTTACCGACTGGTTCTGGAATTTCAGCCATGAGTGATTATGGCACTTTGGAAGTTTGTTTCCCATTTGTTGCCTTCTTGTTTACCCTCCCATTATCAAAGTGTTTGGGACTGTTATTGTCATCCTCACGTTAAAATGAGAAGAAAACAGTACAGAGAAGTTAAATTACTTTCTAAAATTACATAGGGAATACAAGTCTAGGCTATGAATAAAAGTTTAGCGCGCTGATGTTCAGTCATCAGTGTTCTAAAGTAACGTGCTGAGGTTGCTCCTGAAAGGTGCTAATTAACGAATCAAGTCCATATTCTTTCCTACTATAAGGCACCTAGTCCTTAAGTGAAAGGAAAACTGACAAATTCTACCGAAAACCCTAGAAGAAAGCCTACTGTCATGTTAACACCCCACCCTACCTCCCATCCCCCTTTAACCTGCTAACAAAGCTAACTTTAGAGCCCTTGGTTTCCTTCAGCTCCCATTACCTCTGCTTTTTTGACAACACATTCCAGCCCCTGGTGAGGCCTCCAGTGTTTTACAACTAGGTACCTATTACTACTGTGCCTTCACTTCCTCCCTCCCCACTATCCCAAAGACTCAGGTTTGGGTCTAATTCTGCTGCCAACTCATTGAACAGGCCTAGCTTTCCCTAAGGTTACATTAAGAGCTAGTAGGGTTTGAAAAACCTGAAAAGAGAGACTATTTTATCACACCTCTCCATATTCCATTGCAAAGGTGATATGTACTTAAATATACCACATGAAGTATAGAGCATAATTTTTATTTTATTTTTTTCTTTATTGATTAAGGTATTACATATGTGTCCTTATCCTCCCATTGCCCCCCATGCCCAACCTACTCATTCCCTCACCCCCTGGTGTCTGTGTCCATTAGGCTTATATGCATGCATACAAATCCTTTGGTTGATCCCTCCCCTCTACCCCTTCTCTCCCCTACCTTCCCTCTGAGGTTTGACGACCTGATCGATGCTTCTCTGTCTCTGGGTCTGTTTTTGTTCATCGGTTTATGTTGTTCATTATATTCCACAAATGAGTGAGATCTTGTGATATTTATCTTTCTCTGACTGGCCTATTTCGCTTAGCATAATGCTCTTCAGTTCCATCCATGCTGTTGCAAATGGTACGAATTCCTTCTTTTATACAGCAGTGTAGTATTCTATTGTGTAGATGTATCACCATTTTCTAATCCACTCATCTGCTGATGGGCATTTAGGCTGTTTCCAAATCTTAGCTATGTTAAAATTGTATTGCTACAAACACAGGGGTGCATATATCCTTTCTGGTTCGTGTTTCTAGCTTCTTGGGATATATTCCTAGAAGTGGGATTACTGGGTCAAATGGGAGTTCCATTTTTAGTTTTATGAGGAAACTCCATACTGTTCTCCACAATGGCTGCACCCATCTGCATTCCCTCCAGCAGTGCAAAAGGGTTCCTTTTTCTCCACATCCTCTCCAGCACTTGTCATTTGTTGATTTGTTGATGATAGCCATTGAGATGGTACTGCATTGTCATTTTGATTTGCATCTCTCAGATGACTAGTGACTTTGAGCATGTTTTCATATGTCTATTGGCCTTCCTTATGTCCTCTTTTGAAAAATATGTATTTAAGTCCATTGACTTTTGAATTAGGTTGTTTATCTTTCTTTTGTTAAATTGTATGAGTTCCCTGTAAATGTTGGCGATTAAACCCTTATCAGTCATACAGACATAATTTTTTAAATATATTTTATTGATTTTTCTACAGAGAGGAAGGGAGAGGGACAGAGAGTTAGAAACATCGATGAGAGACATGGATCAGCTTGCCTCTTGCACGCCCCCTACTGGAGGTGTGCCCGCAACCAAGGAACATGCCCTTGACCCGAATCGAACCTGGGACCCTTCAGTCCACAGGCCCGACACTCTTTCCACTGAACAAAACCAGTTTTGGCTAGACATAATTTTTTAAAAATATATTTTATTGATTTTGTATAGAGAGGAAAGGAGAGAGATAGTTAGAAACATCGATGAGAGAGAGACATCGACCAGCTGCCTTTTGCACGCTCCCTACTGGGGATGCGACCGCAACCAAGATACATGCCCTTGACCAGAATCGAACCTGAGACCTTTCAGTCCACAGGCCTATGCTCTATCCACTGAGCCAAACCGGTTTCGGCTAGACATAATTTTTTAATGCTTGATTTGTAATATAGTTAGAGATAGTGAATGATGATGATTAAATGACAACAAACATGATCACCCCTTCCTCCCGCCCCAAAAGATAGAGCACATCCAATTCATCTCAAAGGATGACACAAGGCTATTTTCATATATTTTTTCATTTATCAGGCCAAATTCTTAAAAATATCTCAACATTTATAATATGGACCCAGAACTTAATCTCATTCTAAATCTAGTGATTCATCTAAGAATTGAATGCTGATTGTGGCAAATTGTTGGCTTGCCTGGGCTTTTGGTTATTTAAGCAACATCTAAACCATGACAAAGAACCCATTGTGGAGTGCTGCTAAAAAATTCATTTAGCTTGAAATAAGCATTTTTAAAAAGCAATTATTTAAAATGTTAAATTAAAAACTGAAAAAAGGGGTGGAAAATATTGAGTATCTTCTACAACCTGGCTAGGACATAGACATTAATAGTAACATGATAACAATTTCATTTATAAAAATTAATTCAGGCCCTGGCCAATTTGGCTCAATGGATAGAGCATCGGCCTGCAGACTGAAGGGTTACGGGTTCAATTCTGGTCAAGGGCACATGCTAGGTTTTCGGGCTTGATCTCCAGTGTGGGGCATACAGGAGACAGCCAATCAATGATTCTCCCTCATCATTGATGTTTCTATCTCTCTCTCCCTCTCCCTTCCTCTCTGAAATCAATAAAAATATATTTTTAAAAAATCATTTAGGCAGCCTAAGAATTTAAATATAAAAGGTAAGTCCTAGACGTTTTAGATCAGGGGATAGAAAATTAGCCCACAGACTGAGGGTCAAGGGCACATATCTCGGTTGCAAGCTCTATACCAGGCCCTGGTCAGGGTGCATGCAGGAGGAAACCAAATTGATGTTTGTCTTTTGCATCGATGTGCTCTCTCTCTCTGTTTCTCTCCTTCCCAAGAAAATACATAGATACATACCTAAGGTAAAACTCTAAAGTTTGAAAAGAAAATGTCTTTATGTCTCTGGATTAGGGGAGTGTTTCTTAAAGGAGATATAAAAAGTTTAACCCATTGAGGTAAACACTCATAATTGTATTACATTCTAATTAAGAACTCCTGGTTATCAAAAGAAACCACTAACTTTCAACAATAAAAAAATAAATACATACATAAGAATGGTGGGGGAGAGAAATCACTATAAAAATAAGAAGATAAGGCACAAACTGAAGAAGAAACAAAATGCTTATATAAAAAAACAGAGAATTACTATTTAGAATATTAAAAATTACTCCTAAAACAACTAGTCAGAAAAGAGACAAAAATCCTATAGCAAGTGTGTGTAAAGGTGGGGGGGATGGGAGGGGCGTTAAACAGAAATTTTGCAGAAAAGTACCTTTATTTTCTAATTTTTCAATCATAAGCATATGTTCCTTTTACAAAATAAAACAACACTAACATTTATCTTTTGGGTTTTTTTTAATGTTTGTAATTTTTCTCAGGTAGATAAAAAAATATGTTTAACTCATGAAAACAAAGAAAGAGGAAAATATCAGAAAAAAGAAGTTATACCAAGCAAAGCAGGTCCTTGTATATTCCTTCGGCAAGTGGGTTGAGTATCATTGGTGGTATTACACCATTCCGCCACAGCGGTAAACCTGAAGAACTTAAGTCAGTATTTCAGCTGACAGGTGACTGAGTCCTGCCATCAGTGGTAGTAGAGAAGTAGAGCAAGAAAGGGAAGAGAGCTAATTAAGGTTGGGTGCATTTTTATGCAGATGACCCCTGTAGGAGATGGGATCCATCCTGTGGAATTCTGGGAAACTGGGCAGAGGAATTGCCCTAACCAGGTAGGTGATGTTGCTGTGATTTTTAGTCACCAACTCCTTTCAGTCACTGGTTGAGAGGTGGTGCTTGGAGGGGAGAGTGAAGACAGCAAACTCCCCAGCACTTCTAGCCTCCCTGCCCTCGGGCTGCTCAGGCACACAGACAACACCCTCAAGTGAAGCATTGCAGGTGTCTGCAGATGGAAGCCTCAGTCCCACCTGCATGCTCCTCTGCCCAACTTCAGGGACAGCCCCACTGACACAGCTCTAACACCCTAATGCCTAGACTTCTTGTGCTCTCAAATACTGTTTAAAATTACCTTTTCCCTTGAGTGCCCACATAATAATATGTAGGTATAATCCTCCTCTGGGGAAGGAAGGAGATAGGGATAAAAAGAAAAAAAGGAATTAAGATTATAATTTGCTTCAAGTGGTCTATACTGAACACTGTGTTAGGTGTTGTGAAAATGGAGAAAAAAGGTGTAAATTATAAATTCTGGTCCACAGAGTTTATAAGAGAATACTTATTATATATACATGAAACAGTTAAATGGAAAAAAAGAATACATATAATTGTCAGTGATACAGATGAAAATGCTGAAGAAAGAGGCATTTCTGTGTTTAAAAATAGGACATACACCAAGTCCTAGACCAGACCAGAAGATCATATGACAGATGAAAAGGAGAGTGTTCTTGATGATAAGCCTGGCATGAGCAAAAATGTAATGACAGGTGTGCTGAATGCTTTCCTATCATCTCTCTAAATTCCCCTTCACTCTGCTCTATCCTGCTGTGTGCCAGAAAGGCTGGTCTTTAAGGCTTCCTTTAACTCTGACTTCTAGCAACTTCCTCTGGTAGAGGGTCACTTGAGGTCAAAGAGAAGGAGAGGGAGTTTGGGGCATTTCTGTTGCAGCTCCCTCTTGCAAGGTCACCCCAAGAGAGCTGCTTTCTTTTATCAGGGCTTAATTATAGTCAGCAGGCCTCTCCTCTCTCCTCTTTCCCACTAGGTCTGGGAACTGCTCTCTTACTAGCCCAGGTGTACTGCACTGTTCTTGTAGTGTTTCCTAGAACCTGTCCTCACCTTTGTTGAGTTCTCCTCAAATTGCTCCTTAAATGTCCCGGGAATTTTCTGCTGCAGCCAGACTGACAGAGTGGGAATGGGTTCCCCCAGAGGACGGAAAACTGAAATGTTGGTGGAGCTTGAGGAAAGTGTTCATGTAGAAAAGTAGAGGCAGGTAAGATGGACATTGCTTTTTTGTTTTTCATATATATATATACACATACATGCATATATATATACATACACACAGACACATATACATATATATACATATATATGTATATTTTTTTATTGATTTCAGAAAGGAAGGGAAATGGAGAGAGATTAATAATGAGCGAGAATCATTGATTGACTGCTTCCTGCACGCCCCTACTGGGGATCGAGCCCACAACCTGGTCATGGGCCCTTGACTGGAATTGAACCTGGGACCCTTCAGTCCTCAGGCTGAAGCTCTATCCACTCAGCCAAACCAGCTAAGGCTATGTTTTTCTAAAGAAAATGGTACTCCAGATTTGAGGATAATATTCAGAATGAAGTTGAAAAACTAAACTGACATGTAAATGGCTGCTTGCCAATGAGCGTGTGGCAAAGGGGATTATGGATCTTCTATCGCAAGCTTTCCTTGGCCTCACCTGTTTCCTATGTAAAGGGAGAGTTTTTGTGTGGTCCCTCAAGCAGGTGGGCCCATACTCAATTACCCTCAAGGTTTGAATAATTCAAGTCTCAGCTGCTGAAAAGTAGCATCTGAAACCTTCCAAATAAGCTGAACAACAGGCTATTCTACTATATAATCCAGTTTTGCCTCTGAGGAAACAAAGTTTTTCTTACTAGTTTTGTTTTCTAAAAAAAGAAATGCAATTATAACAATTTCTCTTTTTCTTTAAAATAATGTCTCTCTCTCTCTTCTGTTTTGTTTAGTTAATCCTCACCTGACGATATTTTTTCCCATTGATTTTTAGAGACAGTGGAAGGAAGGAAGAGAGGGGCTAGAGAAAGAAAGAGAGAGAAACATCCTTGGCTGGCTCCCACACGGGCCCCAACCAGGCCAGAGATCATACCTGCAACCCAGGTATGTGCCCTTGACCAGGAATCGAACCCAAGACCCTTCCGTGTGTGGCCAATGCTCTAACCACTTAGCAACTCCTGCCAAAGCCAATTTCTCTTTTTTAATTCTGGCTTATAAACTCCCAAAGAGAATCACTTACAGCCAAAACCTGTTTGGCTCAGTGGATAGAGCGTCAGCCTGTGGAATGAAGGGTTCCGGGTTCAATTCCGGTCGGGGCATGTGCCTTGGTTGCAGGCACATCCCCAGTGGGAGGTGTGCAGGAGGCAGCTGATTCATGCTTCTCTCTCATCGATGTTTCTAACTCTCTATTCCTCTCTGTAAAAAGTAAATAAAATATATATTTTTTAGAAAGAGAGAGAGAATCTGGAAAATTGAGCTTCTTTCTGCACCATTTGTGCAAGGATCATGGGTTGTGCTGAGTACAGCCAGTAACCATTTAGGTAAAAGAATTACATCATCTTCAAAAGGTTGTAACATGATAACCTCAAAGTATTGTTTAAGAGTCTCTGTGCAAACAGGTCAAGGCCCAGTGAAGCCAGTTCACATACCTTTTCTACTACTTCCCTGATCATTAGTGTGCTCAGACACCAGGAAATGTCCTAGGACTGGAAATCTACCTCCATGACTGGAGGGCAGGGAAAGGCAGAAGATAGAGGCTGGCCACTCCAACAAGGTATTTAGAATTTATTAAGGGAAACTAACATATAAGGCATGACTTGAGAGGCTGTGAGACAGCCTGAAATGCTTACCAGACACAAGAGAATTACATGGGATAAGGTGGGGAATCATCACAGGCACTAGGATTTGAATGCTATAGGAAATTGCATGCTTAACCAGTTCAGGACAATGGCCTGTTCTTGGATCCAGCTTGGAGCAGGAGGCAGGGGAGGGGTTTATGTTCAGAATAGTCATCAACTGTGATCTTTGAGGTGGTTTTCTGGAAGCACTCCTGATCTTGATCTGGCCCTAGAACAGCTCCCTGGGGAAGACAACAGTCATGCCATGGAACAGTGTCTCCTCCACACTCGCTGATCTCTTTCCATCAGTGGTTTTCATCAGTTCTCTTCATGGCTCCTGACTGCCATGTCTTCTTTCTCCAATGACCCAGGGAAAGAGCAGTCCTAAAGTGCTGATTGGGAAAGGAGGGAAGCCTGCAAGCCGGGGCAGGCCACTGTGCTGGTTCCAGAATTTGGAAGCAGCACATTTTGTTTATCAGAGACAAATATTATCCTTTTTGGAACTGGAAACTCCAGCCCCTCTCAGGCCTCTCGGGAGACTGTTTTGCTGGTTGGGTGGTCATCAGTGACTGAGTCATCGTCATCTGTCATTCTTCCACCATCATGTATGTGACTTCCTCCTTCAAATAACCTCATAGTCGTCAATGAAAAGAAGACTTGAACTTTGTAGATTTAAGAAAAGAGATTTTATATATATATATATTGATTTCAGAGGAGGAAAGGAGAGGGAGAGAGAGAAACTCCAATGGTGAGAGAGAATCATCCATCACTGGCTGGGCCCACCCAAGGACCTTATTCGAGAGCAGAGTTCCAAGAAGACTTGAAACAATGCTTTAATTTTTAGGAAAGTGAGGGGATGCTCAGATATACAGGAGGACAAAGAAAAATACAACTGTGCACCAGCAGTTTTAGTTAGTTATATTCAAAGGTTAACAGTTTTATATCAGGTGGAGGGAATATACAGATAAGGTAAGGTCATCAAGCACCTGAAGGTGGGAGTGTGGGAGGGGTCTGGAAGCAATTATTTTGAAATTTTTATCAGAATGTGTAAAGAACAGCCTCTGCCTTCTGTAACTTTTTACCTTTTTTATTGGAACTGTTGGAAAGCGTATGGTGGCTAGCGCCACCGAAGGCCGTGGTTAGGAATTTATTGTGTTCTCTGATCAAGTTGGAGCAGCAGCTTAGACAGCCTTTCCTCTCTGAGTCCTAGACGGCTGCTAAGATCTAAGTTATTACTTTCTAAAAGAAAGAAGGAAGAGCTCAGCTGGTGTGGCTCAGCCTCGACCCAGGAACCAAGAAGTCACAGGTTAGATTTCCAGTCAGGGCTCATGCCTGGGTTGTGGGCTCCATCCCCAGTGGGGGATGTGCAGGAAGCAGCTGATTGATGATGTTCCTCTCTCATCGATATTTCTCTCTCTCTCTTGTCATCTCCCTTCCTCTCTCTCTAAAAGTAAATAAAAACCTTAAAAAAAAAAAGGAAGAAAAGAAAGCTACCTCCCAGCTCAATTCTCTTTAGGCAGCCATCCCCAAAGTACCATGAAACACTGTACTTATATCTCATGGACAGAATTGAATTTGTCAAGGAGGATGAAAAACAATCTATTATCTAGGTACATCATCACCTCTCAAAAGCACTGGAGTTCTTTTGTTAATGCAGAAGCAAAAAGATACTGTTTAAGCAGTTAGCAGTCTCTGCAATGATGTATTCATTTTAATTTAAAAAATCAAATAATAAACTTTTCAGAGATAGATTCCATTAGGAGAATGTGAAGATGGTATCCGAAAGTTAATGTCATATGTTATATTTATAATATCTTTTTTTTTAAATACTCACCTGAGGATATTTTTTTCCCATTGATTTTTAGAGAGAGTGGAAGGGGAGGAAGAGAGGGGGAAAACAAAGAGAGAAACGTTGATGAGAGAGAGAGACACACACGGGTTGCCTCCCACACACACCTGGCCAGGGGATTGAACCTACAACCCAGGTACATACCCTTGACCTGGAATCAAACATTTGACCCTTTGGTTCTAAGGCTGATGCTTTAATCACTGAACAACACTGGCCAGGGCTTGATCTATAGCTTAATGAAATATCATACATTTACAATATTATTGAAATTGAAACACAAGTGTATTTTGTTTCACTGTGCCAGTTTCTACCATGCATAGGGATATAATTTTGTTCAGAAATGTATTACACATATTTCAAACATAGAGATTGGAAAACAAAGTTCCTCTCAAGGTGTTTTATTGGTAACTGAAGTCACAGCGCTTCTGTAGTGTGGTAGGGACGGAGACAAATTGCTCTCGAGAGAATTCCACTCCCCACATATGCAACCTGAAAGCTGCACCACGTCTAGGCAACCTCATGGGAAGTGGGAAGCGGGAGCAGGGTGGGACAGCAAACGTGAAACATTAAAAATGGAAAAACAACCCCCATCTCCAATTAAATGATAAATTTAAAAAACTCACCAACACTAGTAATTTTCAAAAGAATTTTGTGTACAAACTGAACTAGCAGTGGCCATACAAAGGGACACCTTCTCTTTTAGCTCTATCCACCCATCTAGGCCCAAACTCTAATCACTCTAAACAAGAACAATACAATATACCAGTTATGGAAACATATTCTCAAGTATAGTCCTCTAGGCTAGCCCAGAGATGCACCCTTCTCCTTCCACTCAACATTTAAACTCAAATTCTGTCTTCTATAGATATTCTGGAGAGAACTAGCCATTGTTAGGTCTGATCAAATAAGCGAATTGATACCCACTCCCTTGGGAAACTGACCTTTTGCAACCAACATTCCCTTTCACTCAGACCACATTCCATTTACTACGACCAGTAACTTTCCTCTCCATACTTGCCCAGTACCCGGACCAAGAATTCCCTGCTGAAAAACCCAGCCTAGAGTCCTTTAAAACATCTAATTCCCTGGATCCTTGATGCTGATGCCATTTGAGGGCTCCTGAATATTATTAAATGGCTGTTATATATCAAATACTGTGTTCCTACTTTCTATTTAAAAATCTCTCAGACAAATGAAAGAGGAGATAACTAATTAAAATGCTTACTGATAAGTGCTACCTTAGGGGCAAAATTATGCTGTAATAACCCTGGTTGGTGTGGCTCAGTGATAGGGCATCAGCCCACACATGGAAGGGTTGCAGGTTCAATTCCTGGTCAAGAGCATGTACCAGGGTTGCAGGTTCATTCCCTGCTCCTGGTCAGGGCTTGTGCAGAAGGCAACCAAATGTGTCTCTCTCACATCGATATATTTCTCTCTGGCTTCACTTCCACTCTGTCTAAAAATAAATGGAAAAAATATCCTCAGCTGAGAATTAACAACAAAAAAGTTGCAATATAAACGTATATAGGAGGCATTAATGCAGGATAGAAAGATTCTGTAACCAGGAAGGACTTCCTGATGAAAATCGTATTTAAATTGGTATTGGATGCTGAGTAGGAGTTAGACAAGCAAAAAGGAAGAAAGCACAGCAATTACAAAGGCCAGAAAGAAATTAGGGAAATACAAATATTTCAAAGGGGAGGGTGAAAAGAAGTCAGCAAAGAAATGTTTAGAGATACCTATGTTGGTGAGAGTAATGGATGAAAGAACTGTCCTAAACTAACTAAAATAGCAGAAGCAGGGCCACTGGGCCAAGGCCAGAAAAAGAAAGTTTGTAGTGGAGCAGAAGGCAGGAAGTGGTGGTTGTTAAGGGAAGCTGAAGCATCACACTGAAGGGTGGCTGTGGAGAACAGTGATAAGACAGGATAGGAATGGGAAGGAAGGTTAGCTGCAGGCCAGTGACTCTGACCTGGACAGGGAGGGGTTGTGTGGAGGCTCTTTAAGGAAGTTTTCATAGATAGGCAGCTGTCTAGAGGAGTGCCTTCTAGGTGCAAACTTTGCCTCCAAGGCAAATGAAGATAAAATTGTTCTTTCATTAATCTTTCCAAATCTCTCCACAGGCCACATCTGAAGTTCTTTTGGCTATTATAAAGTCTTTTATTCCCAGACTAGAGGCCCAATGCATGAAGATTCATGCAAGAATGGGCCTTCCTTCGCCTGATGTTTGCACTGCCTTTGCTCTGGCTAGAGCCACCTTTCCTCTCCTGCCTGGAGCCTCCCATGCTGCCCAGAGGCCCGTAGTAGCTGGGGTGGTGCGGAAGCCTGTATCATTGCCATGGCAATGATGTAAGCGTCCACCCTTGGCCACTCAGCACCCGTATGCAAATTAATCCACCATCTTTGTTGGGTTAATTTGCATATTCACTCCTGATTGGCTGACTGTGGGTGTTGTGAAGGTATGGTCAATTGGCATGTTACTCTTTTATTAGGTAGATTAGGGGTAAAGACTTAAAATGCAATTGTTGATTGAGGTTAAAACAGTGTAATTTACTCAGACCAAAGTACAACAATGTGCTAACAGATAATCAGATCATTTACAGTTTTAATTTGTGTGATTTTAGGGAAAGAAAGGAATTTTGATGAAAGATCCTTACTAAGGACCTGTCCTTTTTAGTCTCTAATGGAGACATGGAGCAATGAATAAAAGCTAATAGATACTCTTAGTCAGTTGTTGAAAATATGTGTTCTTTCTTTTCAGTTGAGGTTGTGAAGGAGAAAAGTTTTCTTTGACCCTCATAAAGTCCCTGGCTGGGTCTGAAATTTAAACTAACAAAGACAGATTATCAGGAGAAAAATATACAAATTTTATTGAATTTTTACATGTCTATGGGAACCTTCACAAGAGAATGAAGACCCAGAGAAGTGACCAGAACAGGAAGCTTTTATACCTTTTAGACAAAGAAAGAAATTTGTGAAGAATTGACAAGACAAGGTGTTTGGCTAGGGTAGTGGTCGGCAAACCAGGGCTCACGAGCCGCGGTTTGCTGTTCTGTTGACTAATGAATTTGCCGACCACTGTCATATACCACCCTTTACCTCTTTGCACACCATATGCCACAACTTCCTAATCCTCACAGCTTCCAATTACACGGTAACATTTAGTCTAGTCCAGAGGTCGGCAAACTCATTATAGTCAACAGAGTGGCAAATTGCAGCTCGTGAGCCACAGTTTGCTAACCACTGGCTTAGACCACATTCCACTTGCTAAGACCATATTCCACTTGCTAATCATTATCTTTCTCCTCCGGGGTTTCCATCCATAGAGTTCCATGCCAAAAAAAAGGCGGCCTAGAGACCTTTAAAACCGATGATTCCCCATCCCTGAGTGCTGGTGCCATTTTGGGGCTCAGCCCATCGGGTCTCCAGATGACCTAATAAATTTATAATCCTTTTCACTTTAGGCCTATCTATTTCTCATACCTGTCTCCTCTACTAGATATTAAGTTTCTATCAGAACAGGGATTTCAGTTTTGAACACTGTATTTCCCCGTTCCTCGCTCAGGGTCTGGCATATAGTAGATGCTCAATAAATATTCTTGAACAAATAATTAATAGCAATATGGAAACATGGTGTATATTTCTTCAATGTAGTTAGTAACTACAAGTATTCTATTGTTTGCATAAGTCAATTAGCAGAGAAGATCTGCTCCATAAACATATTTTTACGAAACACTGCATACCTGGCTAAAAAGAGTTCAGATTATATATGTATGTATATGTGTATACAAAATTCTATTAGAACATGGTCTTATGAAATATACATTGTAGTATACATGCTTCCAGATAACATTTATATTTGTGTGTATACACTTAAAAACTGGTGTTGCTTTATTTTTCTAAGGACGTTTGCATTACATTTGCAAAATATGCTCTGAAGAGAAATATTTTTAAATATTAAAAATTATTTCTACTTCTGCTATTGTAAAAAAACAAGTGGTTTTCTTTTTTAGAAATGAAATTTCAAATGGAAGTAGTCACTTTCGGGTTTTTACCTAAGATGCTATCGTAAAAAAAAAAAAAAAGCTATTTTCTAGTATAATACAAACCTATGTGTTAATATTCATAAATGTACTTCAGGTTGAATTTATTCTGAACTAGACTCCTAGGGTTGCAGACGCTTGAGGTTGCTTTTTAACAAAAGACACATGTAGGGGGAATACCCTCCTATAAATTTTTTTCTTGGCTTTCTCTTTTCATCTCTACCCTCTCACCCACCCTTGCCTTTATTGAAGAGTTCGTTTACTTCAATATCACTTATGTTTGCAGCAGAGAATGCTTAGGTCAATACGCTTGAGCTGTTTGGTATATCCTTTCGGGAGCATGTAGAGACCATGATATAGGAGTAAAAAACAGAAGCCTTTTTTCCTTTTCTTGTGCGTTTGTTTTGCTCCTGAAAGGCATAAAGAACACCCTGCGTGCGGCATGAGGAAACTTGGTGGGTGTAAAAATAGACTACATTTTGCACGGACAGTAAAACGAAGAAACGGAACCACTGCGGAGGTATCTGCACGGTATCCTATCCGACCATGTGTTGTGAGCACAAGGCTAGGCCCCGGCCTGTCACATCAGGGCAGGGCAACCCTGCCAGTCCCTGGAGATGCCCGCGGCCCCGGGAGCAAGCCGGGCGGCCGGGTCGCGGGGCGGACCGGGAGGCCCCCTGGAACCACACTTCCCAGAGTGCCGCGCGCCGCCCGGGGCGCCCTCCTCGCCCCGCCCCCGGCCCCGCTCCGGGGGCTGAGTCGGAGGAGCCGGGCTCCGGCGCGGGGGGAAGGAGGGCGCGCCGGGCTGGCTGTTCGGGGCTGGTGCCTCGCCGCTGCGGGGACCCGGGGGCGCGGCTGCGGTCTCGGCGAGGCCAGAAGGAAGCGAACGGAGGGCAGAGCCGAGGACCGAGGTAACGGGGCGCTCGTCCCCCTCGCTCCCCGCGCCCTTGCCGACCCGTCTGGCCCCAGCTGCAAACCCTCTCGCCGCCCAGGCTCGGGCATGGGGCGAGCGGTAACCAGACTCCACAGCCCGAGGCTCTGGGCCCGTGAGAGCCGCACGCTTCCTGGCGTCCGTCCGCCTGGGCGGGAGGAACGGGGTCGCGTTCCCCGAGGGGGAGCCCCGGGCTCTGCGCTGGCGGTGTCGCCGGGCGCCCCTGTCGGTCTTGCGGAGGCAGAGAGCCCGGCAGGTGCTCTGGCGGGGGCCGGGGGCCGGGCGCCGCGCCGCCCCGGGGAGCCGCGGTGGGCGCGGAGCGGGCCTGGCGGTTCGGGCACCGCCGTTTGTTCGGGGACTCGCAGCCGGCGGGGGGCGTAGCGGCCTGGCCCGGACTTGCCCCCCGGGGCCGGCTGCCTGTTCCCGGGGTAGCGGGTCCTGGAATGGGGCGCGTCCTCGTGGCTGGCAGAGGGGGCTTCTGCCCGCAACAGGTGCACCTCCCGCGGTGGCGTGACACCGGCACGGCAGCCTTTTCCACGCGCGCGGCCGCCCCGTGGAGCTGTGTGTGCCGGCGGCTTTGGCTCGGGGTCCCGGGCTCGGGGTCCCGGGCTCGGGCATCGCCGTGCGGGTTTCTCCGGGAGAGGCTGTGGCGGCCGCGCGGTTGGAGCGTTCCAGCCGGCGGCCCGCCCTCCTCCGCTGCGTGGGCGCACTCCCGGGCGCCTGGGTTTGCAGAGCTTTTCCTCTATCTTCCCCACAAGGCAGTGTTGAAGCAGGTGACTTTTTGTAGAAAATTGAACGTTTCTCATTCTTTTTCTTCCGTTTCAATAGCATAACCACCTCTCCAGCGCCTTTTGCCTGTGCTAGTGTGGGGGGCTAGAATATGTGAATAATTCTTTTTTCCCACCTTTTACGTTCTTCTGCTGCTGGGCTCCTTATCAAATTAACAAAGACAGGGAAGGAGAAAAATAAAAAAAAATTTTTTTCATATATGTGCTTGAGGAATTCACAGTAGCGCGAACATTCCAGGCGGTGGGGCAACGTTGGGTAGGTAAGACATTTTGGACAAAGGAATAAAGGGGGCAGGGAATGGGCTGCTTACAGGTGTTTGGAGAGCAGAACATACATGGCAGGAAAATCCTTGCTAGGCAACTCAGAAGCAGTGCGATATTGTGGGGGGCGGGTGGGGGTATCTAGCCAACAGGCGTCTGCCTGAAGCCCCCCCCCCCTCTTTTTTTAAACCATGCATAATTCAATTTAGGTTAAGGCCACATTATAAGATATCCTTCCTGAAGCAGATTTCTCTGTCTGATTGTGTTGGGCAGGAAAAGGGGCAGGGTCAAAGGTTCTGGGTCTTGTTTATTAAGAAACAGCTTAAAATCAACATCCCTGGAAGGCAGCTTCTAGGAGGCAAAGTTTGGTTCTCTTCACTAATGTCACCACTGGGAAGAAATCTTTGGGAAAAGGTTTTTTTGAAAAAACTTGGGCTGAGAAGTATTTTATCAGCTGGTTGCACCTTTTCTTTCTTTTCTCCTCCTCCCCCTCCCCCTCCCTCTCCTCCCCTTTTCTCCCCCTCCTCCTCCTCCCCCTCCTCACCCCCGTCTCCTCCTCCTTTGTATTGCTTTTGTTAACATAAAGAAACATTCAGATCTGTAGATAATTTTTATGAGTTTAATTGAGCCAAGTTGATGACAGTTACCTGGAAGCAAAATCTCAATGGATTGAGAAAATGCTCTGGAAAATGGCAGTTTTACCACTTATTTTACTCATCAGAATCAAAGGAAAAATATACAGGGGTTACATGACATTCATTGGTGACAGATTAGTGAGGCGGGGGAGGGGAGTGGGAGAGCTCTCTAGGAGTGGGTAAAAAGTAAACCAAATAAACAGGAAAATTTTTTTATATTCCAAAGACATGTTATCACATATGTTATCTTCGGTGCAAAAAGACAACAGGTGGCAGTTACGGTGAAAATGACCTCTGGTAAGGAAAAATGCTGCTGTGGAATATGACTACCCACCATGAACTGCTTTTAGTTAGAAAGTGTTCATTTCAGACCGCACTATGTGGTTACGTTCTGTCTCTGAGTTTGTAACATCACCAAGCTTGTCAGGTTCAGTATGTGGTGCCCTCCCTGTCCCCTTTTTCCTTCTATCCACACTTTTCTCCTTGTAAATTGATAATTGTTCAGCTCTTGGTGTCTTCAAACTCAACTCTGTGAGGAAATCCTCTTCCCCCATCTCCCTTGTGTCTTGATCCTGCCAGAAGGTAGACAGGTGAGCAGAGGACCTTTGCTTGGCAGTGGGGTTTTTCATTGGCTGTTGCTTTAACTTTTTACAGCCACTTGGATTAGTTCAGTCAACCCATGACCACTTCAAACTTTTAGTCACTTTATAGATTGCCTTTAAGATACCAAGTAGTATTAACCCTATCTAACAAAGAGGGAATATGCTAATTGACCATCATACCCTCACAAAGATGGTGGCACTCACCACCAATAAGGAGGGAATATGCTAGTTGACTGACCTGCCCTCAAAGATGGCAGCACCCACAGCCACAAGATGGCAGTGCCCAGTCTCCTCAGCCTTGCTGGGGCGGCAGTGCAGGACACGGCCAGGCCCACCCCCAAGCAGGTCCAGTAGCTCTGCATACCTGCTTCCAGAACCCCTGACCCCTTCAGCCCCCCAGTTGCCCAGGCCTGGCCCGAGGCACAGAGAAGCCTAAGATGCTGGCTGCCCAGCCGCATAGAGCCAGCCCGAAGCACAGGCAAGCCTCGGATGTTGGCTGCCCAGCCACCCAGGGCCGGCCTGGGGCACAGGCAAGCCTCAGATGGCAGCTGCCCAGGGCTGCCCAAGGCACAGGTAACCTGGGCCAGCCAAGGCTTGCACTGCTGGCAGTGGCAGCAGCAGAAGTGTGATGGGAACATCACCTTCCCCTGATCGCTGGGTTGCCTCCTGCCCCTGTGGGTTCCCTGTGAGAGGGGGCAGGCCGAGCTAAAGGACCCCCCATCCAGTGCATGAATTTTCATACACCGAGCCTCTAGTATAAACATAAAAAGAAATTTCAGGATACTGTATCTCAACAGTATGTCAGCTTTGAGGCAGGCAGTAAGCCAGGACAAACAGAATAGGAAAACTGAGACAGCTGGTTAAATAGCCAACCAGTTTACAGCCATCTAGTAAATCTCAAAATCTTATTCCAAAACCAGGGACACTTAAGAGTAAATGGTTTAGCCCTAGCTAGTTTGGCTCAGTGGATAGGGCATTGGCCTGTAGACTGAAGAGTCCCAGGTTCGATTACGGTCAAGGGCATATACCAGGATTGTGGACTCAATCCCCTGTAAGGGGTGTGCAGGAGGCAACTGATCAATGATTCTCTCTCATCATTGATGTTTCTCTCTCTCTCTCTCTCTCTCTTTCTCTCTCTCGTCTCTCTTGCCCTTCCTCTCTGAAATCAATAAAAATATATATATTTTTAAAAAGAACACTCTTAAAAAAAAAAGAGTAAATGATTTATACTTCTTCCCAACTGGAGTATAAATAGCTTAAATTACCCTTACTCCAGGAGAAATCCAGTTAGTACCATTTGTGCCAGCCACACCCAAAGACAGATGAAGTTACAGGAATAAATTTTATTTTGGTACATCAGCATTAAATTGATGTGTATTTTATTGATATTCTCCCATAGACTTCCCCCAAATCCCCAGCCTTTAAAAGCCCTAATGAAGGTCCCCAGGGTACTCACTCTTTCCCCAAGGAGAGCATGCCCGTGCCTTTCCCTTCCCCTTTTCTTCCCCCTCTGTTTCCCCCACAGATAAGCATCTCCTAAACTCTAAAGAACACCATAGGACCTTTAGCTGGGCAGCTCTCCCAGGCTAACCCCTTGAACCTGTCTCCAAGGCCCCCTTTTCTCTGACTTCCAGTGAGCCAAAGCAGACCAGTCTAGGCTCTCCTGTTGCTTCTATATCCTAAGTCCTTCCTTGTTTCACTGCGCCAGCTTTAATAAACACACTCTCAAAATCACCTGGACTTGTGTTGTGAAATCTTTCCTGCACAAAGTCAAGAACCCGCACACTACCGGCTAGTCCACTCCTGGTTACTCCCCTTTCTGCTAACAGCTTTACCATATTAACATCTAAAGCTACTAATTTTTTAGCATTTGATAAGATTACTATTATTGTCTTTTAAGATGATTTTAGAATCTCTAATGATTGCATGTTCTGGAAATTCAGTCAGTGAGTGTAATTAAAATAAACACACACATCATTCCCTCATTGTTTAGAAGAAAGTGAGGTAGTAGATAGAATCTGACACCCTATTCCCTTTTCAAAATAGAGTTTATATTGAGAGCAGTTTTAGGTTCATAGTAAAAATAAGATTTCTCATATACATTCTGTCCCCATGTGCCTTCTGCCCTGTCCCACATATGCATAATCTTCCCAGCTATCAAAATCCCCACACTGGAATGGTAAATTTATGACAACTGAGGAACCTACATTGATACATTGTTGTCACTCAAAGTCTAGAGTTCTCTCTTGGTGGTGTACATTCTGTCTATGGGTTTAGGTAAATCACTCCTTAAAAACAAGTTGAGAACTGCTAAGAGTTGTAGAGAATTGAAATGGGTGTTCTTTTTAGAAGATTAAAGAGAATATTTTAAACATCCTAAAAATGAATTTCACATAGCTTCTCTTTTAAAAAATTGTATGTTTAAACTTTGGTTTCTTATATTTGAGCTTTCAACAATTTTTTTTTAATCTTCACCTGAGGGAAATTTTCCATTGATTTTTAAAGAGAGTGGAAGAGAGAGGGAGAGACAAAGAAATGTTGATGTGAGAGAAACACATCAATTGGTTGCCTCCTGCACAAGCCCAGACCAAGGCTCAAAGTGGGGAGGAGCCTGCAACCAAGGTATATGCCCTTGACTGGAATCAGACTTGGGACCCTCTGGTCCTCAAGCTGACACTATCCACTGAGCCAAGCCAGGTAGGGTGACAATTACTTATTTTTGTATATTAAGAACTAAAGAGGCTAACCTTGTTGGCTGTGTGACCATGGTGAATTATTTTCTAAACCTGTTTGTTAGCTGTAAAAAGGGAGTTAAAATGTTTACAATATGTGAAATAATTTCATAAACAGTAAGCACTATAATATTGATAGCATTAGTCACATGCTGTTTTTTCAAATGCTGCTAGTATAGTTTATTTTCGGTGAATACAGATTATGTAAATACCCTTAAAACTTTTTTTTCTAAGGGCTGGTTATACAAGAGAGTTCATTATCTGGTTATGCATAATTCCTGTGAGTCAGAGGTAAAACTATAGAAGAAGGTCAAAGGGACCTTGGGAAAATTTCTATTTCATCTTGCTGTGTGTGTGTGTGTGTGTGTGTGTGTGTGTGTGTGTTTTCTGTGTTCATAAACATTTATTGGAACACAGTTATGCTAATTTATTTATGTATTGTTTATGGCTGATTTGTATAAACACTAAAGTTAAGTCGCTTTGACAGAAACACCTACCCTGACAACCTAAGGTATTTATTTGTCTGGCTCTTTTGATAAAAATTTTGCTGACCTCTGCTGTATTTGAACATTATAAAGAAGAAATTTCATACCTTTAGTGAGATGGCAAGATCACTTCTCCCAGCAATCTTTCCAGATAAAAATCTCTAGCATTTGAAAATTAATAATCTATGAAACCTTTTTTACTGCTTCCAACAATAGCAATTACCTACACACAAAGCACCTTTCAGTCTTCAAAACCAGACCCCTTTGATCAACATATTTTCTAGTCTGGTGGGCTGGAGTCCCATGTTCCCAGTAAACACATTGGGTGATATTTCTGCCACTATCTCTGTGGCTGGGGCTTTGACAAAGGCCACACCCATTCTCCAACACACAATATCACATCTTTTCCAAGTTGTTTAGGGATATAATAGTTCTATTTATAGAACTGAATGGGTAAGAACAATGTAGGGGAGGGTGAACTATAACTATTTTCTACAGGAGTTCATTAATGCTTTAAAATAGTTGAAAGCAAACTTCAACCAATATCCTTGATAGCTAGAACCTATGGAGTGATTAATAAGTTAAAAAGTAACCTGTTTTCTTTTATAAAGTGATGAGTCATAAAAGCACTTTTTATAGCATCACCACATTGAATGACAATACATTGCTGTGTAGAATTATAATGTCATATTGCTAGTTCTTAACCTGACCTATGGGTATGCCCATAAATGGTCTTCTAACCTAAGAGTATAAACTCCGTGTATGTGTGTACAGCACTTTTCTGGGAGAAGACTCACAGCTTTCAACATGCTCAGAAGGGGTTTACTAGTATGACCATCCTTGCCTTAGAGGTTCTAGGAACCATTGGTTTCAGTTATTTAGGCAGGGTTTTTATTTGTTTGTTTTTACTAGATATTTTGCAGATTATTTTTAACATTTGTTTTCTGAGAAAAGAAAGTGAACAGGTAATTTTTGAAGCACCATGAGTGCCTGTTTTCTACCAAAGGTTGATATTTATGATATAAATATGATATGGTATGCTAGCCAGTATCCTGAATAATTGTGCTACTTTAGAGCTGAAGATGACATACCACTGATTCATCCATGATCATTAGTCATACTGTGCACTCTTGCCCTCCCCTGCCTTCATGGGCAACAGGGTGCATGGTAAAGAACGACATCCTAAAACAGTCCAGCATGTTAGAATATTATTTTGAAATGCTAAAAGATAATTTGGTTCGTTTGTTCTAAAAGTTGGACATGTTTTCTTTAGTCAATGAAACACCAAGTACTAAAGAAAACTATTTTGCCGACACCGGTTTGGCTCAGTGGATAGAGCATCGGCCTGAGGACTGAAGGGTCCCAGGTTTGATTCTGGTCAAGGGCATATATGTTGGTTGCGGGCACATCCCCAGTAGGGGGCGTGCAGGAGGCGGCTGATCGATCTCTCTCTCATCGATGTTTCTAACTCTCTATCCTTCTCCCTTCCTCTGTAAAAAATCAATAAAATATATTTTTTAAAAAAAGAAAACTATTTTATCTTCCAAACTAGATGATATTGACATAGTTATATGTGTTGTATAATATTTATTCTTATATAGCACAGAGTAGAAAGTTATAATAAATCCTAATTGATCAATTTGACTTTCAGTATTGCTAGTTAGAAAAGAATATGGAATTTACAATCATCTTATAGTCTTAAATTAGACTATAATTTATAATTTGAATTTATAACATTTAAAGTTAATCTTACTTGCATTTGGGGAATTTCAGAATTAGGTTGGAGTGCTAAGCTTGAGTTTATTTTTGTAGTAGGAGTTTGAAGTGCACTGTATCAGACTGTCCTGTTTTCCTTGTAAGAGTTAGGTTGCTGGGCTATAGAGCTTTATAATGTGAAGCCAACTTCTGTTTCTGGGTCAGTTTCCAGTAACAGTCACGAGGTCTAAAAAGTATGAGGTGGATCAAGTGATGTTATACAAGCTTATGAATGAATCTAACCCAGAGTAACGCCTTTTTTCTCAGATCTTTTTTCCCCCCCTTTTATATTGGTCAGTTTTTTCATTTGAAATGTAAATACTTTTCAAAGTTCAAGGTTCTAAGTCAATACTTGAGATTTATAAAATAAAGTAACAGAACTATTTTTATCTCCGTAGATTTGTTCTCTATAAAAATAGTCTGAGGCCCCAGCGGTTTGCCTCAGTGGATAGAGTGTCGATCTGAGGACCTAAGGGTCCTGGGTTCAATTCAGTCCAGGGTGTGTACCTTGGTTGCAGGCTTCTCCACGCCCCAGGCCTTGGTCAGGGCTCATCCAGGAGGCAACCAATCAATGTGTTTCTCTCACATCAGTGTTTCTCTCTGTCTTTCCTTCTCTCTTCCATGCTCCCTGAAAATCAGTGGAAAAAATACCCTTGGGTGAGGATTAACAACAACAAAAAAAGTCTGAGAGGTTTATATATCTTAAAAATTAGAGATGAATGCCAGCATTTGCATAGTACTTAATAGTATATGAAAGATAAGTCAGTGTATTGCATTTTTAGTTATTTTTTAATATTTTTATTGATTTCAGAGAGGAAGGGAGAGGGAGAGAGAGAAACATCAATGATGAGAGAGAATCATTGATTGGCTGCCATATTTCATATGGAGATGTTCAGTTGCTTCAATATCATTTGTTAAAAGACTAATTTCTCCATTGAATTGCTTTTGTACCTTGTCAAAAATCAATTGGACATATTTGGTGTGGATCTATTTTTGAACTGACTATTCTGTTCTATTGCTATATGTGTCTGTCCCAACAGTTTTCACTGGTGTGCCACAATAATTTTTAAAATATATAATACCTGACTCTTTTCTCTTAAGTTATCAAATAAAAAAAATGACAACAGCCAACACAACTATAGCTGTCGAATGTGAATGAGTCAAAATTATACCTTTTGTTGGTCAGGTCAGCAAAATATATACATTTTGGTGTGCCGCAGAATTTTAGTAATTAGTTTATGTGTACCATGAGATGAAAAAGTTTGAAAATTGCTGGACTATCCATTTACCATGATCACATTGTCATTTTGTAAATAAGCCTTTGATTTTAGAAAAAAAATTTTTGAGCCATTCTTAGTAGTATTTCTTTTAAAAATTCCAGTTTTCAGTTATGCATATCTAATATATAGAAATAAGATTGATTTTTGTATGTTCACCTTATATTTTGTGACCTTATTAAGCTTACTCATTAGTTCTAGGTGTCTCTTGAGGATGTTTTACATAGACAGTCATATCTGCTAATAGGGAAAGACATATTTCTTTACAATCTCTGTGCCTTTTATTTACTTATTTTTATGCCATATTGAACTGGAGAGAACTTATACTAAGTTGTCACATTTACATGTGTAGAGTTTTCCATAGTAGTGACCTTATTAACCTATCATTGTCTGTGGATTCATTGTGATAATCCCTGGTAATTCCAGATATTAGGGCCTGTGTCTTCTCCTTTTTTTGTCAGTCTTGCTAGATGTTTGTCAGCTCTATTGATATAAAAAAAAAAATTTAGTTTTGATTTTATTTTCTATTTTTGATATTATTGGTTGGTATTCATTATTTCCTTTTGCTTGCTTTGAGTACATTTTCCTCCTTTATTTCTAGTTTCTTAAGGTGAAAGCTTAATTATTGATTTAAGACCTTTTTTTCTTTTTTTTAACATAAGCATTTAATGCTCTAAAATTTTCCCCAAAACACTGCTTTAGCTGTATCCCACAGTGGGATGCTATCAGCCTTAAAAAGGAAGGAAATTCTACAATATGCTACAACATAGATGAAACTTGAGGACATTATTCTAAGTGAAATAAGCCAGTCACAAAAAAGATAAGTACTGTATGATTCAACTTATCTGAGGTATGAGTAGTCAAAATCGTAAAGACAAAGTATAACAATGGTTGCCAAAGGCTGGGAGGAGGAGAGAAATGGGGATTTCTTTAATGGGAATAGAGTTTCAGTTTTACAAGATTAAGAGTTATAGGGATAGACAGAGGTGATGGTTGCACAACAGTGTGATTGTATTTAATATCACTGAATTGTGCACTTAAAAATAGTTAATATGGTACATTTTATATTTACCTCAGTTCTAATCTCTATTATTTCCTTCCTTCTGCTTTGAGTTTAGTTAGTTCTTTTTCTAGTTCCTGAAGTTGTAAAGTTTGAAATTTAAAAAAAAAGTATTTATAACTATAAATTTCCTCCTTACCATTGCTTCACTGAGCCCCATAAGTTTTGGCATGTTTTATTTTAGTTTTAATGCACTCTAAGTATTTTCTAATTTTTCTTTTCATTTCTTCTTTGATCCATTATTTAAAATTGTGTTAGTTCCACAGTTTCGTGAATTTTTCTTTTTTTTTTTTTTTTTTTTTGCTATTGGTAAATAATTATATGTCAAATTGGTAGAAAATACTTGGTCTGTTATCTTTTAAAGTCTATTTTGACTTAAATTTGTGATCTAACATATAGTCTATACTGGAAAATGAACTGTGTGCAGTATATGTCCTGATATTTTGTTTTCGGATATTGTTCCGGGTATGTCTATTAGAGCAGTTGGTTTATTGTGTTAAGTCCTCTGTTTCCATACTTACCTTCTATTTGTTGTTCTATCCATTATTGTGGCTGGGGGATTGAAATCTCCATCTATTATTGTAGAATTGTTCATTTCTCCCTTCAATTGTTAGTTTTTGCTGCATATTCTTTTCATGATCTGTCATTATATGTGTAAATGTTTATTGTTATATCTTCTTTCTGTATTGACTCTTAATGTACTAGAGGCCTGGTGCATGAAATTGATGCACAGGGGAGGAAGGGCTCCCCTCAGCTCAGTCTGCACCCTGTCCAATCTGGGACTCTTGAAGGATGTCCAACTGCCAGGATAGGGTCATCCCTCTCACAATCCAGGACTGCTGGCTCCTAACTGCTCACCTGCCTGCCTGCCTGATTGCTCCTCATGGCCTTTGCCTGCCTGCCTCATCGCCTCTAACTGCCTCCCCTGCCAGCCTGGTCACCTCTCACTGTCCCCCCCCCTCCCACTGCCCCGCCGGCCTAGTCGCCCCTCACTGCTTCCCCTGTCGTCCTGTTCGCCCCATGCAGCCTGTCATTCAGTTGTTTGGGTTGCCCCTCACTGCCCTTGCTGGCTTGATCACCCCACACAGCCTGTTAGGTCATTGTGTAAGGGCATCCTAACCAATTTGCATGTTACCCTTTTATTAGTATAGAGCAATGGTCAGCAAACCTATTAGTCAACAGAGTGGCAAACTGTGGCAGACAAGCCACAGTTTGCTGACCATGGTATAGAGGATAATATCCTCCTTTGTCTCTTATGACATTTTAAAATTTAAAATCTTTTTTTTAAAATAAATCTTTATTGCTCAGATTATTACATATGTTCCTCTTTTTTCCTCCCATAGCTCCCCTCCACCCCATTCCCGCCAACACCCCATGCCCTTACCCCCCACCACTGTCTTCATCCTTAGGTGTAAGATTTTTGTCCAATCCCTTCCAGCACCCCTCATTGCCACTTTCCCCTGAGAATTGTTACTCCACTCCCTTTCTATGCTCCTGATTCTATTATATTCACCAATTTATTCTGTTCATCAGATTTTTTATTCACTTGATTTTTAGATTCACTTGTTGATAGATTTGTATTTGTTATCACTTTGTTATTCATAATTTTTATCTTTACCTTTTTCTTCCTCTTCCTCTTCTTAAAGAATACCTTTTAGCATTTCATATAATCCTAGTTTGGTGGTGATAAACTCTTTCAGCTTTTTCTTTTCTATGAAGCTCTTTATCTGACCTTCAATTCTAAATGATAGCTTTGCTGGGTAGAGTCATCTTGGTTGTAGGTTCTTGCTACTCATCACATTGAATATGTCCTGCCACTCCCGTCTGGCCTGCATAGGTTCTGTTGAGAAATCAGCTGATAGTTGTATGGGTACTGAAGTCCTTGTAGGTAACTAACTGTTTTTCTCTTGCTGCTTTCAAGATTCTCTCTTTGTCTTTTGTCCTTGGCATTTTAATTATGATGTGTCTTGAATTCCTCTTGTTTGAGCTTCTCTGTGCTTCCTGGACTTATAAGTCTATTTCTTTCACCAGGTGGGGAAGTTTTCAGTCATTATTTCTTCAAATAGGTTTTCAATATCTTGCTCTCTCTCTTCTTCTGGCACCCCCATAATTTGGATGTTGGTATGCTTGAAGTTATCCCAGAAGCTCCTAATACTATCGTCATATTTTTGGATTCTTTTTTTCTTTTTATTTTTCTGGTTAGGTGTTTTTTGCTTTTTCATATTTCAAATCTTTGGTTTGATTCTTAGGGTCCTTTGGTCTACTGTTGGATTTCTGTATATTATTCTCTATTTCACACAGTGTATGGTTAATTTCTGACTGGTCCTTTTACATTTTTTTGACATTCTCATTAAGATCCTTAAAGGTCTCACTAAGTTTTTTGGAGGTTTCTAGAAGGTTCTTGAGTAACCTTATAACTGTGATTTTGAACTTTATATTCAGTAGTTTTGCTTTCCTCCATTTCTTTCATTCGTGACCTGTTTCTTTGTCTCCGCATTTTGGCTGCTTCCCTGTGTTGATGGGGTAGTTTTCTGTGGTAGGTGACCTATAGGGCCCAGTGGTTCAGCCTCCCTTATCACCTGAGGTGGACACTCTTGGTGCACCCTTTTGTGAGCTGAGTGCACAGTCTTGTTGTAGTTAAGCCTTTATTGCTGTTGGTACACTGGGAGGAATCGACCTCCAGGCCAATTGGCTTTGAGGACCCACTGTGTCTATAATGGAAGAACTGCTGTGCTGGAGACACCATTATGGGGCAGGACTTGCTTTAGTGGGGCTTTGGTACTCACTGAATCTGCCTCTTGAGTGTGTCACTTACGTATGTGAAGAGTTGTAATCTGGTATGGTCTCACACGGACCACTAGGTATACTGGCTCTTGGATCTCCAAGGAGGTGCAAGTCAGCTACTGTCTGAGGCCACCTGGCAGGAGCTACAGCAAAATCTGCAGATTTCTCCTCTTTGCTTGGGGTTTGGAAGTTTTATAGCTGACCTAGCTGCAGTTTGTTAGGTTAAGCTGTGATAGGGTAGGCCATTCGTATACAAAAGCCTCTGCACACAGTTTGGGTGGGTTTGTAAATTGGGGTGGGGTGGGGTCTCAAGGAATCACTAGGGCATGGCAAACAGCGATGGCTGCCAGTCAGCCCTCTCTGCATCTCCGCGTTTCCGTGTTCCCGCGTCTCGCACCCCAGTGCAGTAAAGAATGATTCCTGTGTGCACCTCTGCAAGAGAGTCACCCTCATTTTCCTACCCAGTGGAAGACAGTCCTGCTTCTCCAGAGTCTCACCAGAAACTGGAGTTCAGAGCAGTCGGGAATTTGTGTCTCCCTTTGGATTGAAAAAAACAGCACACCCAGTCTCCAGCCTGATTCGTGCGCCTCTGTACCTCTGCTTTTCCACGCCTGTGCATGTCCTACCTGGTCTCAATACTCTTTTCTTTTTCCTTGTAGTTGTAGAACTCAGCCAGCTTTCCCGTGGTTCTGGGTGATAGACATTTTGTCTTTTAGTTGTAGTTTTGGTGTGGTTGTGAGAGGCAGCACGTACAGATGTATACCTTATGCTGCCATCTTGGTTTTCTCCTAAAATTTAAAGTCTTATTTTGTCTGATAGTAGTATAGTAATTTCTGCTCTCTTTTGGTTACTGTTTGCATGAAATATTTTTCTCAACCTTTGCATTTTAACCTGTTTGTGTATGGATCTCAAGTGAATTTCTTATAGACAGCATATACTTGAATCATGTACACGTATTTTTATTCATTTTGCCAATCTGTGTTTTGATTGGAGAATTTAATCCAGTTATGCTTAAATTAATTTTTTTAATCATGTAGAGAAAAAATGCAGTTGTAAACTGTTGTTACAATAATACTGATTTTTGTAATTACTTATGTATTTACTTTTATTGAGATATTTATTTCTCCATAAGGCTTTGAGTTATTGTCCAGTGTTCTTTCATTTCACCTTGAAAGACCCTTGAGTGTTTCTTGCAGGCCAGGTCTAGTGGTCATGAACTCCTTCAGCTTTTGTTTATTTGGGATTTCTTAATTTCTTCCTCATTTTTGAATAACTATTTTGTTGGATATAGGATTCTTGGTTGACAGATTTTTGTCTTTTAATACTTTAAACATACTTGCCCACTGTCTTCTGACCCCCAAAATTTCTAATGAAAAATCATTAGAAACTTGAGAAATCTGATCATCTTATTGAGGATCTCTTATATGATGACTCTCACTTTTCTTTTTTAAAAGAATATGTTTTTATTAATTTTTTCAAGAGAGCAGAAGGGAGAAAGATAGAAAGACAGAAACATTGATGAGAGAGAAACATTGATTGGCTGTCTCCTCCATGCCCACTATTGGGAATCAAGCCCAAAACCCAGGCATGTGCCCTGAATGGGAATCGAACCAGTGACCACTTAGTTCACAAATTGATGCTTAACCCCTGAGCCACCATAATTTCAGGATTATGTCTTTATAATTGGCTTTTGAAAGTTTGATTATAATGTATCTAGGTTTTGGGTCTTTTTGAATTTACCTTTCTTAGAGCTTCTTGGATGTTTATATTCATGTCTTTCATCAAATTTGGGAAGTTTTCAGCCATTATTTCTTTAAATATTCTCTCTTCCCCCTTTCTCTCTCTTATTCTTCTAGGACCCCAGTGATATGTACATTTGTGTTTTGATGGTGTTCCACAGATCCCTTAGGCTCTGTTCATGTTCCATCTTTTCTTTCTGTTCCTCACTTGATAGTTATCATTGTTTTATCTTCAAGTTTGCCAGTTATTTTTCTGCCTTCTCAAATTTGCCTTTGAATTCCTCTAGTGGATATTTCATTTCACTTCCAGAATTTGTTTTGGGTTCCTTTTTTTTTCTCCTGTTTTAATTTTAATTGATCTGTTTTATTCATACAAATGACTTTCACCACATCTTTCTTTGGTTCTTCAAATATTAGTAAAATAGTGTCTTAAGTTATTTGTCTAGTATAAGTGTCATTAGTTCTTTTTCAGAGACAGTTTCTTTTCATTTATTTTTTCCCCTAAATGGGCCATACATATCTGTTTCTATGTATGCCTTGTGTTTTACTGTTTTTGAATACTGAACATTTAAATCTAATAATATGATAAGTTAGAAAATCAGATTCTTTTCTTTTTTTAAAGGGTTGCCCGTTTTTGTCATTGTTCTCTCTGACTCTCTCTCTCTCCCTCCTTCCTTCCCTCCCTCTTTTTATTATAAGTTATCTATGCTGATGTAACCTTCATGGTATAACCTTCAGATGCTTTCAGTTCTTTTTGAGACTTTCCCGGGGTGTGTTTAATATTCCTTGTATATGCAGTTGTTTTTTTTTAACATCTTAGTCTTTCATGTCTTGTTCCCTAAGGGAGAAAAATATAAAATATAGGGGGAAAAGAACACCAGCCTTTCAGATCTCCTGGAAGTTACTCCAGCTGAGAGAGAAAAGCTTGCAATAGTAGGAGTTACAGCAAAAATGGCTGCCCAGTGTTTGTCTGCATCTCTGTGACAGGAAACAGCACTCAGCAATCAGAGCAGAGACTCCTGATATTTGGAGGACAGGATCCATTTGCCCACCATGGCTCCTGCAAACTGTTTGCAAGCTGCTGTTACTGGAACATATGCCCAGATGCCTGCATGTGACTGAGAGTGTGGGTAGAATGCTACTACTGTACTAAGAGCTGAAATTGAACAACATTAACCATGATTTACCATCCAAGTCTTCTCCTGGAAGTTGTCAGCCTTCAATACTTGAGTTCCAAAATATTCACAGCACACAGATTCTGCCACTGCAATTGTTGTGTAGGTTGGAAGACAAATTCCTGATGCTTTCTATTTCACCTTCTTCCCAAAATTTTCAAATTAGATGTTTTAAAAAAATATATTTTTTATTGACTTCAGAGAGAGGAAGGGAGAAGGAGAGAGAGATAGGAACATTAGTGATGAGAGAGAATCATTGATCAGCTACGTCTTGCACACCCCCTATTGGGGATCAAGCCCACAACCCAGGCATGTGCCCTTACTGGAATTGAACCTGGGACCTTTCAGTCCAAAGGCTGATGCTCTATCCATTTTGCCAAACCAGCTAGTGCTCAAATTAGATTTTAAAGGAGTTTTTTCACTGATAACAAAATACAGTTGATACTTCAAAACATGGTTTTGATCTATGTTGGCCCATTTATATAAAAAGTTTTGTAGTCAGTCCTTTGTATCCATGGGTTTAACATCTGTGGATTCAATCAACCATGGATCAAAATAGTATATTTCTCACCAAGCCTGTGTGGAACGGTGGTTGAGCATCAACCTATGAACCAGGAGGTTCATGGTTCGATTCTCAGTCAGGGCACATGCCTGGGTTGTGGGTTCGATCCCCGGGCGGCGGGAGGGGGGTGAGGGGAGGGGCGTGCAGGAGGCAGCCAATCAACAATTCTCTCTCATCATTGATGTTTCTATCTCTCACTTCCTCTCCCTTCCTCTCTGAAATCAATAAAAATATATCAAAACAACAACAAAAAAAAACGAGTATTTTCTCATTCTCAACCATGGTTTCCTAACCATGCCTTTCTAACTGTGAGTCGAAAATACTTTTGTTGTGTGGTAGTTTGAATCCATCCTCTGAACAATATTGTTATATAAACAATCTCACTCAACAGAAAATCCACAACATTGTTCAGAGGTCACTTATATTTTGCTGAGGTAATTAATGTGACATTTAGCATAAGAGCTCCAAAGTTACTTGTTCTTTTTTTATTTATATAGTCTTTACATATGTAATACTGGTAAACTAGAATTATTATTGATTTTTTCTTTTGGTTTGTTTCTACGTGTGTTTTGTTTATTTTTCAGTGTCAGCAAATTGGAGTTGGTTTTGAAAATGTCTAAAGTTTAGTGGGCCGCATCTACCTTCCACTTTTGCCCTACCATTTACAAAAGAATAAATGGAACGTTTGAGAAGACGGCTCCGTTAAAAGGAGAGTGTTGCAAATGGCTTCCGATTCTATGAATACAAAATACCCTAGGAATCATTTCACAAAGGGGAAAAGGCAGCAGCACCAGCAAACAAAGACTAGATCTTCCATCAGTGATGGCGATGGTGACGACTCCTTTATCTTTGAAGCACAGGAAGCTTGGAAAGATTTTCATGGGTCTCTCCTTCGGTTTTATGAAAATGGAGAACTCTGTGATGTCACACTAAAGGTCAGATTATATATATATTTTTTTCTTTTCTCTGTCTCTTCAGAGTATAATGAAAAATGGGGGTTTCTATAACCATATCAGCAAATTTTTGGTGCTATACTTATTGTTATAATCAGAATGATTTTAGTCTCAATCCTATTGATTGAAGGGGAAGGAACATAATGGAGGAGAAATAAAGAGAGATTAGCAAAAGACCAAATTCTTATACTAATTCAGTGTTGCTAGTCATTGTTTCTTCGTTTAACTTCTGAGAGTTCTGGAATTCTAAAATAACAAATAGTTACTGTTAGTAAAATCAACTTGCTGTTGCCCACATAAGCTTTTAATTTGTGAATTTAAAAAGTTAATGCATTCACTTACTCTTGATTTTGGTTAGAGGGCAGGAATTCTTGATTGTTGACTCACTTGCACTAGTGTTTTACTAATGTTCCTATCCTGGTAATTTAATCTCTACTTCAATACTATTTTCGGTTAAGACAGGTTGTTTATATACAGATAGTGTGTAGAGTCTATTTAGAGTTAGATGAAAAAGTCTACAGTAAACTTTGCCTATGTTTTATAGAATCATATCAGTCTGCCTCAAAAGACAGTTTAATAAAACTGGAAAAGTGATCAAGTAGTGTGGAAGAGCCTGTGTTCTAATTGTTTTTCGTTATTCACTTAAGGTACTTTCCTATTCTTATTTCAGTGTAGTAATAACATTGTTTTAGTAATTCATATCACTAAATGCATCCATACAGAATTTTCCCTATAAGATTTGCCACTTTGGGATCTCTTAGATTTTGCTTTCTGTTCCTGATCAGACAGATTCTTTGAGCTCATAGTTGTGGCTTGAGGATACACTTGGAAAACCAGATCGGGGACACTTAGCAAAAGTCTATAACTGAAAGCATAAACTTTGAGTTGCCCAGAATGTCCAGGATTATAGTGTTACACTGTGTATACATGATCTATATTTGCTTTACTTAAATTTTTAGTGCCCTTACATATTTCTAGATTTTAGGATTTTGAGAAGAAAACGGTTATGTAATTCTACTGCTCTGTGAAATCTAGCAATGCATATATTTTAATGAAGGAGCATTTTGTTCTATATGGTATATTATGCTTTAATTTCACATGATAGTTCTAATTTTCAACCTTAGTATGATATTCAGTTACCTACATTGGCTTTGGCAAAAATAAAAAGTGTGAAATAGATTATTTGAATTGAATGAATCACCAATTCAGCATACTAATGTATGCATGGGAAATAAATAGAATATGACAATTTTTTAAAATTTTAGTTTTTATTTTATTATATTTTTACTTTGTAGCCATTTTTTTAATTTTTAAATTTATTGGAATGACATTGGTTGATAGAATTACTTAGGCTTCAAGTGTGATATATGATCTATCTATACATTGCATCGTGGGCCCACCACCCAAAGTCAAATCCTTCTTGACCTTGGAAATAAAACACTTTTTTGGCTACTCAAACTCATTAAAATTGGTGAATTATTGAAAAGAGTAGCTCTTTGCGTGAAAAGGTTTTATGAAATTACAAAGGATTAAACTGAAAATTTTTCCTATATAATAAAACAACCTAACAGCAGAACAACCGGTCGCTATGACATGCATTGAGCAGGCAGGCAGACAGGCAAGCAGTTGGGGCTATCAGACAGGCAAAGCGGTTAGGAGCAATCAGGCAGGGAGATGGAGTGGTTAGGGGCGATCAGACAGGCAGGCAGGCAGAGCAGTTAGGAGTGATCAGGCAGGCAGGCAGAGCAGTTAGGGATGACCAGGCAGGCAGGTGGAGTGGTTAGAGGTGATCAGGGAGACGGAGTGGTTAGGGGTAGGCAGAGTTGTTAGGGGCAAGCAGAGTGGTTAGGGGCAGGCAAAGCAGTTAGGGGTGATCAGGCAAGCAGTTAGGAGCCAGCTAGTCCCAGATTTCGAGAGGGATGGACCTACACCAGCAGTTGGACATCCCCTGAGGGGTCCCAGATTGCGAGATTATGCAGGCCAGGCTGAGGGACCCTCCCTGCCCCACCCCGCACAAATTTCGTGCACTGGCCTCTAGTAGTTTATAAACACATAATGAAAGGAATCTTTGTCATATAGGTGTTTTTTTTCTCCTCCGGTCTTTAGTTCTTTCTATTCCACTGTGTGTCTTCTGCACTTTTTTTTTTCAGTCTAGTTCTCAAACATTTACTGTTTAAGTGGCATAATTATAAACATTTTAACCTAATATACTTTAGTTTTTTTTAATGATTTAAAAGTTTTTGAGATATTTGTAAAAGATTTTTAACAATCTGTGTTGATGGAATTATATAATTAAAACTTAGTAATGAAGTGAACCTATGTAAAACAACTAGTTTGCAAAAGAATAGTTCCACAGGATAGCCAATTTTTAAATAAGTATTAAACATAGCTAAAATCAGTTATCAACATATTGAATATTTAAAACATTTATTGCTTTTTAAATTTTTATGAAGGAAATATTTTCAAACACTGCTATTGGATAAGTAAATTGGCTCCTTTTTTTTTTTGTGGACAGTTTGACAGTCTGTATCAAGAGCTTTGAAAAGCTTACAGTTTTTGATGGCTGATATCAGAATGGTTAAATAAACTGTGTGTTGGATCCACTGTTTAACATGGGTGGGAAACATCTGGCTCACGGGGCCATAGGACCTGCAAAATCATTTGGTCTTGTCCTGCCAAGGCATAGGGATGAGACAATTAAATGTTTGACAAATATAGCAGGCTAATTTTTAAACTGATAATTTTGTATGGCCCGAGAATGATGTTATAAATATCTAAATGGTCCTTGGCAGAAAAAAGGTTCCCCACCCCTGGTTTAGAATAGTATATAATCAATGAGAATGAAGCTTACACAACTTCAGAAATATAGGAAACAAAGTTCATGACAACTGAGTTATGTTTCAAAATGCATAGAAAAAAAGTTGGAAGGAAAAATATACCAGAAGGTTAACAATATTTGTTTACTTGTGAGTAAATTATATAGTGCTAGAGGCTCAGTGCACGACATTTGTGCACAGGTAGGGTCTCTAGGCCTGGCCAGTGATAAGGGCCCAACTATGGGATGATTGGGGACCCCTGCTCCCACCTGCCTTTGTTGGCCTGGTGCCACCCACTTGATGGCCCGGGACTGTGGGCTGGGGACAGCTCCTGCATTGAGCGTCTGCTCCCTGGTAGTCAGTGTGTGTCATAGCAACCGGTCATTACACCATTCAGTCAATTTGCAGTAGGGTTTCATATAGATAGACTAGAGGCCCATTGCATGAAATTCGTGCACTGGTAGGATCCCTAGTGACTGCCGACTGCCAGCCAGGACCTCCCTCCCTTTCACTGGCACCTGCTGCCATTGCTAGTTGGGGCCTTCCTCCTTTCTCCGGCCTGGTCCCTGGTCAAATTCCCAGAGAAACTCCCAGTCAAGGGGACAATTTGCATACTATGCTTTTATTATGTAGAATAGGGGAGGAGAGAGAAAAAAATTGAAAAATAAATGACTTCCTTATGTAAAATAGGTTCATTTTACAAGTCAGATTTTATAGTACTGGGATTTTTTTAAAAATATATATTTTATTGATTTTTTTACAGAGAGGAAGGGAGAGGGATAGAGAGTTAGACACATCGATCAGCTGCCTCCTGCACATCTCCTACTGGGGACGTGCCCGCAACCAAGACACATGCCCTTGACTAGAATCGAACCTGGGACCTCTCAATCCCCAGGCCAACACTCTATCCACTGAGCCAAACTGGGATTGTTTATGTTCTTTGTTTAGTTAGTGTTATTTTTATATTATTTTTCATACATTTTACCTCATAATTCACCAAAAGATTATTTATATTTTCAGAGTTCTACTTAGTTTTTCTGGTTGGACTTGTATGTTGAATCAGCAATTAAAATTAAGGATGCTTGACTTCCCGTTTCTCCCTGTGTTGAAAGTGAAGTGCTTGCCCAGCTGGTATGCCTCAGTGGTTGAGCATTGACCCATGAACCAACAGGTCACAGGTTTGATTCCCAGTCAGGGCATATGTCCAGTTTGTGGGCTTGATTCCCAGTGAGGGGTGTGCAGGAGGCAGCTGATTGATGTTTCTCTCTCTATCCCTTTCCCTTCTTCTCTCTCTAAAAAAATCAATTAAAAAGATTTTTTTTTAAAAGTGAAGTGCTTTCTCAATCTAAAAGCCTTTGTTTCATTGTTTTCTGATCCCTATTGGCTAATCTAGGGAAAATTACTTGGTTTTGATTTTTTTTTTAATAAAGGAACATTTTATTTTATTATTTTTTCCCAACAATTTCCTTTATGCAATAGTTGCTTAGTCACACAATTTTTTTCCTATTGACTTTCAGAGTAGAAGGGAGGGAGGAAGCCTCCCACATGCCCCTGACTGGGGCTGGGATACAACCCACAACCAGGGAACATGCCCTTGACCAGTAATTGAACTCTCCACCCTTTGGTCTGAGGGCCAACCCTCTAACCACCGAGCAACCATCTAGGGCAGGGAACATTTTTTTAATGTTAACATTTTACGTATTTCACTAAACTAAGTGTGGCATGTTTTTTTCCTCTGAGCATCTTGAATTATTTATCACTGATCTGATAAAAACAAATATAAATTAGAAATTTCACTAGTTTCAAAGACACAGAATGTAGTATGTACTTATGTAATTTAAAATTGTATAGTAATGTCTATATTTTTTAGATTATGTATTTTTCACCCAATTTTAAATATGTAATCTATAGGCTTTGATTTCTTTTAATTCTAAGTTTGTGATTAAATGTTTTTTATGTACCAGAGAAGAAAAATATAGAAATAAACTTTCAAGAATATAATGAAAGTATATAGTGTCAAAGGAGAATTAATGAATAAAAAGACAAATTTTTTTTGTTCCTATTTCATACATATTACTCAAAGTTCTTTTTAAAGATAAGATGGGTATTTATCCCAAGGGGTACTTAGGGATGTGATTTTGTGTGTATGTACATTAAATATCCATGTTTTTGTTTATTTGAATCAGGAAGTTAAAATTAAAATAGAGAGACAGAACCTTATAAAAACATGAAAATAACTTATGGGCCATTGATTTGTACAGCTTGCGTGAAAAAGCAGTGTTAAAACACTGTTTATCTGGAAATCATAGAACTCTATAGTGTATTACTATTATGTAAGAGAATGTTGGCAAGTTGTTTAATTGAGCAGATATCATGTGAGATTTACAGATATTTGCCTAAAAACCAAATATCAATGGTGACATGTACAGGTAATTTTTTAAAAGGGGAAGTTTTAAGGTTATTTTGAAAATGTTTGACATCAGATTTTAGATCTCATTTTAGGGTTGAAGTGAATTTGAAAACATGCCAAGCTTTCTGCTTTAGTGTAGGATTCAACTTGAGTTTCAATAGAATCTAAATCCTACTTTAATGAATTCTTTTTAAAAATTAAATATAGCATATGTGCCAGAATGATCTTCTGTTCATTGAAATATGTTATTCATTTTTCCTCTAAATCAATGAAAAAGTTGGGTTGAGGAGCATTTATAAGCAAAACTCCTCAGATCTATCTTTTCTTTAGAATTTCTTACTTAAAAATTAGTTCCCAAATAATGATACACAGCTATAAGTGTATTATATAATCAGCTGCTAAAAAATTGCTTAGACACTACTATTCTATTACTTGTACTCATTGATTATTCAATATAAAGTGCTGGGAAATTTGGATAACTACTAGATTAAAAATAAGCTATTTGTCTACTCCAAATTTCCAGATGGAAATAAAAGTTGTAGTGTAAAACAAAAAAGATACTAGAAAAAAATGACTTGAAGTAAATGTTTATGGAATATTAGAATGACTCCCATTTCATATAGTACCAGAGGCAGAAATCATAAAGAAAAGATGAATTTAATATTATAAAAATATATGGGGGGGAAATAAAATTTATAAGTACATTGTAAAAGATGAAAGTTGAAAGTATATATAAAAACAAATAACACTCTAAATGTATGAGTTCTTACAAATGAATAAGAAAAACATAGAAAAAAGTTTGTAGAAGAAATGCATCTACTGTATTATAAGTAGATTAAAAAAATGGATAATTTAGCAGAATGTATCCAAATTTCGTACCTATTCTTTGAAGCAGCATTTCTAGAATTTATCTATAGGAAATAATAAGGAAGATGAACAAAGATTAAATTACAGAAAAGTAATGGCAAACCATTGCAAACAATCTAATCTTTAAATAATTAATGTGGTGAGTTTTCAGAGTTTTTATTACTCATATAAAACTAATATGCCAAAACCTGTTTGGCTCAGTGGATAGAGCGTCGGCCTGCGGATTCAAAGTCTCAGGTTCGATTCCAGTCAAGGGCATGTACCTTGGTTGCGGGCACATTCCTAGTAGGGGGCGTGCAGGAGGCAGCTGATCGATGTCTCTTTCTCATCGATGTTTCTAACTCTCTATCCTCTCCCTTCCTCTCTGTAAAAAAAATCAATAAAATATATTTAAAAAAAACTAATGTAATAATTACATTATTTCAAAATAATTTAAGTGGGAAGTGAAAAAAACCTCAGTTAAGTCATACTAAATACTACTAAATATTGATTTATTTACTCTGTGCTTCAATTTCCTCACTGATAAATTGTGAATAATAATAATATATAATCAGTTAAGTTAGTTAATATATGAAAAGTACTTAAAATAGTGCCTGACTGATGACTTTAGTCAATAATATAATACTCGATGGTATATATATTTGAAAGTTGCTAAGGTCTTCAAACTTGTCATCATAAGGGAAGAAAGACTGTAATTATGTGACAATCATTTTATAATACATATTTCAAATCATTATATTTTAAACTTACACAGTGTACATTATATATACATATATACATAGATACATGTATAAAAGATAAGGGGCTAATTTGGAAGAAGAAAATTACCTGATTTTAAGAAATTGGCCTAGCCGAAACCAGTTTGGCTCAGTGGATAGAGTGTCGGCCTGGGGACTGGAAGGTCCCAGGTTCGATTCTGGTCAAGGGCATGTACATTGGTTGTGAGCACATCCCCAGTAGGGGGCGTGCAGGAGGCGGCTGGTCGATGTCTTTCTCTCATCGATGTTTCTGGATTTCTATCCCTTTCCCTTTCTCTCTGTGAAAAAATCAATAAAATACATTTTTAAAAAAAAGAAAAAGAAATTGGCCTAGATTAAAAGTAAGTGGCTATAGGGAGAGGTCAATGGAAAAAAAAAAGGAGATATGTAAAACTTTCAACCATGAATAATCTATATATCCTATATAATAAAGAGCTAATATGCTAATTAGAACAGCAGAACAACCATCCAGATGACTTTCTGATGAAGCTGGGGCTGCGAGGGCTGGCCCAGGCAGCTGGGACTGTGAGAGCTGAGCCTCTTGCATGAATTTCATGCATTGGGCCTCTAGTATATATATAAAAGGCTAATATGCTAAGTGTCCCTCCAACCAGTTGCTATGAAATGCACTGACCACCAGGGGGCATACACTCAACACAGGAGCTGCCAAGCTGCAGTGACATGACAGCAACGGTTCTCAGATGATGCACCCTGAAACCAGAGAGGAGGGAGCCCAATTTCTTGCAGGACTGTATGGGTCCACCTTCGGCTGGGGCACTGTCGGCCCAAATCTGGTTTACTGCACACTTGCATTTGCATTGCACACCCTGTAGGACAGCAACTTTGCCAAGTGCCCTCTGGCACTCCAGGACCCCTTGGGAGGTCAGAGAGCCAGTTTCAGCCTGATCCTTGTAGGCCAGGCTGAGGCATCCCACCTGCCTGAGATACCCTGCTCACTCCACAGTCACCCTTCTAGTCACAGCACCACCCCAGGTGCAGCTGGCTGGCCAGGGAGGGACTGCAGGAGGTTGCCTCCAGGGTGTGTCTAGCCCTTCTTGCCCAGTCTTGCCCCTCTGGCCACCTTCTAATATTCATTTCCTTTCAATGTGCACGAATCCCTGCACCGGGTCACTAGTAAGTAAGTAAATAAATAAATAAATAATGCAAACTCAGAAGAAAAAAAAAAGTAAATGACCAAAGCATTACATTGTTAAAACAATTCTACTAAATTTGTCTGGCGTTATTATCCCTGCTATAGCATAAGCTTGATGCTGATCTGAAACGAGCTGTGTTATTAAGCTAAGTCTCATTTTGTTTGTTTGGAACAGGTTGGCTCAAAGTTAATCTCTTGTCACAAACTGGTTTTGGCTTGTGTTATTCCCTACTTCAGAGCCATGTTTCTCTCTGAAATGGCTGAAGCCAAGCAGACAGTGATTGAGATCAGAGATTTTGATGGCGATGCAATAGAAGACCTGGTAAAGTTTGTCTATTCTTCACGGATCACTCTGACTGTTGACAACGTCCAGCCTCTCTTATATGCAGCCTGCATTCTGCAGGTTGAACTGGTGGCGAGAGCTTGCTGTGAATACATGAAGTTACATTTTCATCCCTCCAATTGCTTGGCAGTAAGAGCCTTTGCGGAAAGTCACAATCGAATAGACTTAATGGACATGGCGGATCAGTATGCCTGTGAGCACTTTACTGAAGTAGTGGAGTGTGAAGACTTTGTAAGCGTGTCACCCCAGCATCTCCATAAGCTTTTGTCCTCCAGTGATCTCAATATTGAGAATGAAAAACAGGTCTATAATGCAGCCATCAAGTGGCTTCTTGCCAATCCTCAGCATCATTCCAAATGGCTAGATGAAACACTTGCACAGGTAGGGACTGCAATAAGATTGAGTACACAAATGAATGATATGGGAGCAAATCAACATGTTTCATTTGTCATTAAAAGTGTAATTTGTCACTTGTAAAACAGTGTGAAAATGGCTTTGACTCTTAACTTTCCTATTATACTATTTAACAGTAAATCTGAATTTGTTACATTTGATTTAGAAATATTCTCTGCATATGTTCTGGAAAGAAGTGCAAGATATCACTTCCCATTTTCTTCCCTCACCACAGTTTTACTTTTTAAATCTCAGAAACATATCTCTATTTTAGTCATTTATTTTTACTGTCAACAGCGGCTACTTAGGAAGATAAATAGGCATTACAATTACTTTGAAAATAAGTTTGTCAACCAAAACAAAAAAGTTTCATTATCTTGCAGTTGTATCTTTTCTTTGTGTATGTGCATGCTTTTAACTCAAAATTGTATTGCCTGGTTTGATAATGCCTTTACTCCACTGGAAAATCAATGCTTCTTTTAAGAGAGGAAAAGTGAGTGCCTCTCCAAAAAGAGGGGATGCATTCTTGAGTTAGTATATAATCTTCTAAGGTCATTGATTTGAAGAAAACAACACCTATTTGTTTCAAATCTGAATGATTGTGTGTTTCAGATATAGGTCACATTTTCATGTATTCAGTCTTAACTTTAAGGGGCAGAATAACAAAGCACAGAAGTTTTGTTTTTTGATTGTGACTTCTTTAGCAGCAAGGGGCCTTCTAATTACGACAGTACCATTTTGGAAGAAATTTGAATGAATATTAATGAATGATCTAGGGGCCCAGTGCATGAAATTCGTCCACGGGGTTGTGTGTCCCTCAGCCTAGCATGCACCCTCTCTAATCTGGGATCCCTCTCACAATCCAGGGCTGCTGGCTCCCAAATGCTCACCTGCCTGCCTTCCTGATGCCCTTACCTGCTTCTGCCTGCCAGCCTGATCACCCCCTAACCACTCTCCTGCCAGCCTGATTGATGCCTAACTGCTCACCTGCCAGCCTGTTTGCCCCTAACTGCCCTCCCCTGCAGGCCTAGTCACCCCTTACTGCCCTCCTCCTAAAGGCCTGGTCCCCTCCAACTTCTCTCCCTTGCAGGCCTGGGTTCCCCCCCTCAACTGCCCTTCTCTGCAGGCCTGGTTGCCCCCAACTGCCCTCCCTTATAGGCTTGGTCCCTCCCAACTACCCTCCCCTGCTAGCCATCTTGTGGCAGCCATCTTGTGTGTTGGAATGATGGTGAATTTGCATATTACTCTTTTATTAGATAGGATAGAGGCCAGGTGCACGTGTGGGGGCCAGCTGGTTTGCACTGAATGGTGTCCCAGATCAGGGTGAGGGTTCCCTTGGGGTGTGGGGCAGCCTGGGCGAGGGGCCTATGGTGGTTTGCAGGCTGACTATGCCCCCAGTGACCCAAGTGGAGGCCCTGGTAGCTGGGATTTATTTATCTTCTATAATTGAAACTTTGTAGCAGAGGCCAAGGCAGGCCAGGGCTGCAGGAGCTTGGCTTCCTCCATCACCAGGGGCAACCCAAGCCTCTTGTTCTCTCCAGCTTAATGGCTGCCACCATTTTTGTTGGGATTTATTTATCTTCTATAATTGAAACTTTGTAGCCTTCAGTGGAAGCCTGGGCCTGCCAGGGTGTGCAGAAAGCTTGGCTTCCTCCATTGCCGGGGAAACCCAAGCCTCCTGCTGGTTCCATGGCCACAGCCATCTTGTTTGGGTTAATTTGCATACTCCCTCCTGATTGGCTGGTGGGCATGGCTTGTGGGTGTAGTGGAGTGATGGTTAACTTGCATATTACTCTTTTATTAGATAGGATTCACAAAATTCGTGCATGGGGGTGTCCCTCAGCCCAGCCTGCACCCTCTTCAATCTGGGACCCCTTGAGAGATGTCTGACTGCCCATTTAGGCCTGATTTCACCAGGATCCCACAGGGATTGGGACTAAATAGGCAGTTGGACATCCCTCTCACAATCCAGGACTGATGGCTCCCAACTGCTCACCCGCCTCTGCCTGATTGCCCCTAACCACTTCTGCCTGCCAGCCTGATTATCCCCTAACCACTCCCCTGCCAGCCTGATCGACGCCTAACTGCTCCCCAGCTGGCCTGATTGCCCCTAACTGCCCTCCCCTGCCAGTCTGGTCACCCCTAACTGTCCTCCCCTGCAGGCCTGGTTGCCTCCAACTGCTCTCTCCTGCTGGCCGTGTCACCCCTAACTTCCCTCCCCTAAAGGCCTGGGTCCCCCCAAACTGTCCTCCACTGTAGGCCTAGTCCCCCTCCCTCCAGCTGCCCTCTTCTGCAGTACTTGTGCCCCCTAACTGCCCTCTCCTGCTAACCTGGTCTCCCCCTACTGCCCTCCCCTGCTTGCCTGACCCCCAACTGCTCCCCTGTAGTCCTCCCTAACTGCTCTCCCCTATAGGCATGCCCTCCCCACCTGCCCTCTGCAGTACTTGTGCCCCCCAACTGCCCTCCCTGCTGACTTGGTCTCCCCCTACTGCCCTCCTCTGTCGGCCTGGTCACTCCTAACTGCCCTCATTACCGACAACTGTCCTCCACTGCAGGCCTGCCCCCCAATATCCCTTCCCTGCTGACCTGGTCCCCCCAACTCCCCTCCCCTGCAGGCCTGAGTACCCCCCAACAGCCCTCCTTTCCTGGCCTGGTCTTCCCCAATTGCCCTCCTCTGATGGCCTGGGTACCCCTAACTGCCCACAACTGCCCTCCCCTGCAGGCCATCTTGTGGTGGCTATCTTGTGTCCACATGGGCACAGCCATCTTTGACCACATGGGGGCGGCCATCTTGTGTCTTGGAGTGATGGTCAATTTGCATATTACTATTTTATTAGATAGGATATTAGTAATCTACTTAAATCTGTACTTAAAAGGAGATGATACATTTAGCATATAATCCGCTTTCATTAGTGTAGACCAATACTGGAAATTGCTTTAGAACTAGGCACATTGTACCAATCTTTATGACGTAAATGAGTTTTAAAAGGGCAATATACTGCAGTGAAAGTGGAGTGTGAGCTATCCAGTTATAACTTAAATTTTATATCCATAACTATTCATGATCTAGGTTCGTTTGCCGCTGTTGCCAGTGGATTTCCTTATGGGTGTTGTGGCAAAAGAACAGATTGTCAAGCAAAATCTAAAATGTAGAGATTTATTGGATGAAGCAAGAAATTACCACCTTCACTTGAGTAGCAGAGCGGTACCTGACTTTGAATACTCTATTCGGACTACACCAAGGAAACATACTGCTGGTAATTAAATTACTCGTTTATCAACTCTGCTGGAAGGATCTTTGTTGTATTTGATGATTGGGTATGTATGCCCAGACTTGATTATAAGATGATTAGTATCCAATTGCCTTAGAGTAATAACTCAAACATAAGGTTATTTATGAATTCTTATTGTATATGTTTCATATGGTTTTACTAATATGCCAGTTTTTTAAAGAGCCATTCATGATACACTATACAAATGTTGTGTTATAAAATAGTACACTTGAAACCTATATAATTTTATTAACCAGTGTCACCCTAATAAAGTCAATGAAAAAAAAATAATATAAAAGCCATTACAAGTTTTATACACTTTAAAGAGCCTGCTGAATTACCTCTTATATTGAGATTTTCCTAATTCTTATCATCAGAATTAGTTCCTGACATTTGTGCTTTTAGAACGCTTTTAGAACACTTTTGCACTTATTTTATTTTTCTATGTTGCATTGAAATTTCATATATTTTGAACTTTTCTAAGTGGGGTAAGTTTATAATGTAGTTTTGTTATGACAGACAATATTAAACTGTTAGAATCTAAAACTCATCTTAAAGTATAGATTTGTTTTAGTTATGAATCCTATTTTAGGATGTCAAGGTATCTAATGAAATTCTTAGATTTAAATTTAAATTCAGACATTTTGACAGCCTAGGTTATATGCCCAACATATGCTGAGTCTCATATATACGATCTCTTTCATGATTGCAAGAACTGAATGAAGCTGGTTTTAGTAAAGGATTCAGTCCTCATTAGGAGATAACTAGTGTTATTCCATTTTATGAATGAGGAAACTGAGAATCAGAGAGGCTAGAAGTATGCTCAAGGCCAAATAGAGAAATAGCACAGAAAGGATTTGCATCCTGATCTTGTTGCTTCATTCTTCGTTTTCTTTCCTTCCACATCATATAGGTGAACTATGTAGTTGAAATACTGATTTCCATTTAAAGAAAATCTTATCCATGATTGAGGTTACATTCTGGCATTATAATTCCATCAGTGCCATTAAATATCTATAATTTGAACAGACTTCTTTTTTTGTTTTGTTTTGGTTAATTCTCACCTGAGGATATTTTTCCATTGAATTTTAGAGAGAGTGAAGGGGAAAGAGAAGGAGAAAGGGAGAGGGGAAGGTTGGAGAGGGAGAGAACAAGAGAGAAACATCAATGTGAGATACATCAATTGATTGCCTCCTCATGCACCAGGACTGAGGTTGAACCTGCAACCCACATAATATGCCCTTCACTGGGAATCAAACCCTCAACCCTTGGGTGCATGGGTCGACACTAACCACTTAGCACACCAGCTAGGGCTGGGCAGATTTCTTAATCTCTGAAAGCCTCCATTTATTTATAAACAATTTTGACTGTATGATTTGTAAAGTCACTTCCAACTTTAAATTTCTCTGATTTAAGATACTGAATTAGTTGGAAAAGAGCTCAAGCAGTTCTGATCATGCATTTACATAATCATTCAGCAAACATTTATTCAGTGCCTACCACGTGCTGGGTTCTAGGTTGAGCATTAGAAATGCTGAGAGTACTGCAGTCTTATGGAGGGAAATAGACATGTAAATAAATAAATGTAAAGTATTGCAAATACTTTGATACAATCCTAAGGCTTAGTGGGAAACACAAAGAAAAGAGTGGTTATTTTTACCTTGCATAGATCAGAAAAGGTTTTATAAAAAAGTAAAACTCCGGCTTAGTTTTTAATAATAAATAGATGTTTTTCTGGGTGCCAGTTAGGGAAAGGGGTATTCCGCTCATTTTACACTTACCGAATGCCTAGTATATGTCAGGCACTGTGCTAGTCCTTCTTAGAGCATAAATACTTAGCACACAGTCTTAACCTGGCTTAGCTTCGGGCGACAAATGTCAGTATAATAGATCACTTTGAGGATGAGCACAACTACATGCATGTTGCAAGAGCTTGAAGTTTTAAGAGAGAGAGGGAGAAGATCGGGTTAGGCACTGCATGCCATTATGCTGTGCTAAGGCTTGATCTTGTAGGGAAGTTTCTCTGTGTGTGATGGAAGTGGTGGCCCTTGGACCAGTAGCGTCAGCATTCACTTGGCAACTTGTTTGAAATAAAATCTTAGACCTACCACAAACCTACTGAAGCAGAAACTCGGGGCTCCATAGTCAGTGTTGTATGCCTTTGGGGTGATTCTGGACCACACTACAATTTCAGTTTCTTGTTAATTATGGTAAATCTGTAAGCATACCACATTTTATTGCACTTGGCTGACATTGCACTTTTTTTTTTTCTTTTTGGCAAAATAAAGTTGAGACCCTCTACCAGAAAAAAAAGATTATGACTTGCTGAAGGCTCAGATGATGGTTAGCATTTTTTAGCAATAAAATACTTTTAAATTTAGTTGTGTACAGTTTTTAGACATAATGTTATTGCATACTTAATAGACTATATAGTATAGTGTAAACAACATTTATATGTACTGGGAAGCCAACAAAATTTGTGTGACTGGCTTTATTGTGATACTGGCTTTATTGCAGAACTAGACATGCAGTATCTCGCAAGTATGCCTGTATAACATTAAAATTGCGATTTCTAAATGTACAATTTAGTGGCATTGCTATCATTTGCAAGATACTACTTATGTAGGTAATGAAAAACTGTTGAAAGAACTTTTAATTAGATTGCTCTGTTGACAGTCTGAAAGCAAAAAAGACTACTAAGTAATACGAGAGGACAGGATTTTACAGTAGTTGGATAATCATCACTGACAAAGGCCTGCACAAAGGAATGAAGAATGAAGGAGAGAGAGAGGAAAGACCTCAGGGAAGGAAAGGGGTTAGGTTAGAGAGGAAGCCAGATCCTTGTGAACATGTTGGGTTTGGGTTCCCATAGGACATCAAGTGGAAATATGGCTTACAAATATAGATGGGAAGGCATTATCATACAAATGAAATTTAAAATAAAGGAATACACTTTATACATGAAGTATGTGAGAAGTAGGCTAAGGATAAAACATGGAAAACTTAGGAAAGAAATGATTAGACACAAAAGAACACTATGATATTAGGAGAACCAAGAGAGTTAAGGAGTTTCTCAAAAAAAAAAAAAAAAAAAACTGTGATCGGTGTTGCAGTTGTGTTCAGTAAAAAATTAGCAAGAGTTCACTGGATCTTGTGATGACCTTAGCAAGAGCAGTTTTACATAGTGGGTGAGGATCTAAACCATATTGTAATAGGGTGTTAGGAAGTGGGGGTAGCTAATGTATCCTGTTCTTTGAGAAATTCAAATGAGGAAAAAATAAAAGAAAATTAGAGTTCTAGTAATGTAGTAACATTGAATGCTACCCAAATAACTCTTTGCCATTAATACAAATTTTTACTTCCTAAATGTTTTTTCCATACTAATTTTTTTTTTTTGAAATTAGGGAATTGTTGATTTTTACTTCTATTTTGTGGCTTTACCTTTAGGTGTGCTGTTTTGTGTGGGTGGTCGAGGTGGATCTGGTGACCCTTTTCGCAGTATTGAATGCTATTCTATCAACAAAAACAGTTGGTTCTTTGGACCAGAAATGAATAGTCGAAGGCGACATGTGGGTGTGATCTCTGTGGAAGGTGGGTTCATTGTTTTCTTAAATCACATCACATGCTCATAAATGCTCTTTTGAACTATTTGAACTTTGACAATTCATTCTGTAAGAAAATTGCTGAATGATAAAATGAGTGGTGAGTATTTACTTGCTTTATGCCTATTGAAGCTCAGTGTACAATCTCTTGCACATAGTTGCTTTATAGAAGATGAGTATCTGGAAGAAGGGAAGTTAAAATAAACTATTATGAATTATATTTGCAAAAGAACCAAACTAAAGAAAAATGTTTATTGAACCCAAATAATAAACACATACCAGCTTTTTTCTATACCCACCTAATTATTATTGAAATTAGATTTTTTTTTTTTTACTGGTTACTGAAAATGATTAATTGCAGAAAATCCTGGGTAAATTATTAGAAGACTTTTAAAAAATCACTTTTATTCTGATTATAAGCATGTAAATTTTTTTTTAGAAAATATGAAAACATTTTAATAAGAATCATCTGTAACTCAAACACCCCAAAACTGTCACAATTAACGTTTTGATATATAATCTTTCCAATTTTTTGTGTACTTTTATTTCATTTAGAAAAAGTTTGATCATATTGTATCATTTTATATTTTCTTTATGTAACATAATAGCATTTTTTTTTCATTTTCAAAACATTCTTTAAAAGCATGATTTTATCTACTAGATAATAAAATGTTGGGAAACCCAAGGGACGGTGTTTGAGCATTTCAATAACTTCATGTGGAACAGCACGTTCCAGGCATTTTATTAAGTAGAAGCTCACATTTATTTCCATTTAACTACAAAAGTGACATTGATCGTAATGCTGAACAGAAGAATACTTGTGGAAAATTATTATTTTCTTCTATTTATGTGTTGATTATACATGTAAATAACTGCCAGTTTATTTGGAATCAAATGAAAATACTTCTCTGTTTGGCAGGTAAAGTGTATGCTGTGGGTGGACATGACGGAAATGAGCATTTAGGAAGCATGGAGATGTTTGACCCTCTCAATAACAAATGGATGATGAAGGCATCAATGAACACAAAGAGGTAGGTCAGCACAGTTGGTTGTCACAACTTGGGTTGGGAACAGGGAGGATGGGGGAGTTGCTGCTGGCATCTTCTTGGGAGAGGCCAAGGATAGCTGCTAAAGATCCTGTAAATGCACAGGAAAGTCTCCCACAGATCTAGCCCCAAAAGCCCTGGCCTTTGGGAGACTTTCCTATGCATTTACAGGATCTTTAGCAGCATCCTTGGCCTCTCCCAATAAGATGCCAGCAGCAACTCCCCCAACCTTCCTGTCCCCAACCCAAGTTGCTCTTCCCCCCACATCCCGTAATGTTGACATCTTAAACCAGCGAGCCGCTCTGTTGACTAATGAGTTTGCCAACCACTGGGATAGGGGCAAACAACAACAGCCTGTAATTATTGAAATAGAGAGTCTAGGCCAGTGGTCAGCAAACTCATTAGTCAACAGAGCGGCAAACTGTGGCTCATATGCTGCATGTGGCTCATGAGACACAGTTTGCTGACCAATGTCTTCAACCATCACAGTGAAGTGATTGAAACCAGGAAATGAATATCAGTATAAAACTGTTCACTAATCTATAGACCTTATTCAACTTTTGCCAGTTTTTTCACATATTTTCGTGCTTCTAATGGTTTTTCTTTTCTAATTGTATTGGTTAATAGTGTAATATAGTGTGAATAGGAACAGAGATAGGTGTTTTTGCCTTGTTTCTGATCTTAATGGAAATGTCCTGATGTTTCCCTATTAAGATAATGGCTTTAGCACTAAGCTGTGTATTTTAACATGATAAAAAGAATATCCCACAATTTCTAGTCATTACATTTAATCATTGATGTATTAATAGTTAAAATCTTCATCTATAGTAAACTGAAATATATGTTGATAAATGGATCACTTTAAAGGGGAGGGAGATTTTTTTAGTAACATGACTAGCCCATTCAGAATTTTTTAAATGACTCAAAAACCAAATTTTTAGATGTTCTGAAGTGGAAGGATAGCCCAATATGTGACAAAATCAAGATTCAAAAATATAGTAGACTAAACATACTTTAGATATAGAGGCAAACCTTAAAAATATTAAAATTAAAGTTATAGGTAAAACCTGCTTGATGTGTTTAAAAAATTACACCATTACAACACAATGGGAAGTCAGATTTGTGATTTTTGTTTCAGATGGAAAAAGTACCTGAACCAATCTAAAGGTACAGCTCTTTAAAAAAAAAAAAAAGAAAGAAAAAGAAAGGAGAGGAGAGGAAAAAAGCGAATATAATATAGTTTCCTACATTAAGAGAATTGAAGCCTTTGGATCAAGGGAGATTGTAGTTGTACTGTTCTTTATGCTGATTTGTCCACATCTATAGCTGTGGTCTCTAAAAGTAAGCTATGTAATATCAGTTGGGGTGTAGGAATAAAAAATGAGATTCTACAATTTTAATTTAATCATTTTAAATTTATTTTGGGTGGATATGCTATAGTGAACATCATCTGTAGAGTAATATATATTTTTACCTTGAAAATAATTATAGTATAGTAGAGGCCTGGCACATGAAATCTGTGCATGGGTAGGTTCCCTAAGCCTGGCCTGCAATCAGGGCCCATCTTCCCGGGCTGCTGGCAGCTGGTTCCACCCCCTGCCACCAATGCCAGTTGCCCTCTGTATGTGGGACAACCAGTGGGGCGATCAGGGCCCTGCTTGCTTGCACCCACCTTGGCCTGGCACTACTCACATCCACCGCCACCCACCCCTAGTTCCCTGTTCCCCATATGGCGATCAGAGCACAGGGGAGGAGAGGACCAAGAGGTTGGCTGGCAGGCCCTGATCAAGCAATCAGGCCTGTGGGTTGGGGGCAGCTCCTACGTTGAGCATCTGCCCCCTGGTGGTCAGTGCACATCATAGTACTGGTCATTCCACTGACCAGTCGATTTGAATATTACGTTTTAATATATATAGATAGGGATGCATAAAAATTGTTGGAAATGTAACTAGAGATTAGTAGGTTAATAAGAGTTCTGAGAACTGTCACATAAAACATTGTTGAAGCGTTTTGGTCTGGAAACATGAGCACTGAAGAAAATATCTAGATATTTAAAGAGATGTAGGGTGCTTTAGAAGGAAGGGAGGAATATTTATTTATAGATCAATACAATAGTAATGGAGCATACTATATATAATACCTCCCAGTGACTAGAATTATGTATGTGTATGTCAGAAAAGTAACCTATTTTTACAGCTTGACTTGGATTACTTGTTCTTTTTCTTTTTTAAATTTAAAATTGAGCAAACAGGGTGAGGATTTTAAAAACAGCTTAACACATTACATAAACCTAGATTCTATAGTAATTCTGCCTCTTTGTTTCAGAGTGAAAATGGGATAAAGGAAAGAAAAAGAAGGCTATTTGAATAAATATTCAACAGGCAAAACCTAACTTCAGACATTACGGCTTGTATAGTTTGTAAACTGTAGCAACATTTGCTTTTTTACCAAAACAATCAATTTTAAGTTAAATTGCACATGGCATACATTGCCAATTAATTTTCTATTATCTATCAATTTAACATGAAGTATTTTTAACTGAATATTTTTCATGTGTTATAAGTATAAAAGATTAGATGGAACTGTGAAAGAGTTATTTTAAAAGAGATTTCTAGCCTTTTTTTTTCTCATGAGGAGAAAGAATTCTAGGAAAGAAAGCAGACCTTAAAATTAATGCTATTATCTCCCACTTGTCTACAAGTGACATTTTAATACTTTAATAGGGTTGAATTTATGCTATATGTTAACTACAAATAATATTTAAGTTGTGGTGCATTAATTAAAATAAGGGAGTTGGCTAGTTTTTAGTCAAGAATTGAGTGAAATTTCTCTAGCATAACAGTTGAATTTCTTTACTCTTTTAAAATATGCCCTGAGCACTTTACAATAGCTATCCAACTGTAAAAATAATAGAACTGCAGTTATTTTGTCGTATTATTTGTTAACAGTTTATATTCCCCCAAATCATTTTTTCAGTGTGCATTTCAAGATCATATTCACATATAAAATATCTGGGTTTCTTTACTTTTCCCCTCTTCTTTTTCATCTTTCCACTAACATGGACACTGGTATTGGTTTAACCTATGGTTTTATTGAAACTCCTCATCCTAACAGAGCATCTCTAGATTCAACAAACACTGGTTAAGTGACCATTGTAAGACATACCAAGTGCTAAAGATACAGCAGTAAATAAGACAGCTAATGGCCCCACTTCCATAGAGCTTATACTTTAGAAGGGAAAATACAAATAAAGACATAATTACAAGGGTAGTAGTAATGTGAGCACAGGGAAAGCAAAGGGTGCTGGAGAGTGGAAAAGACCTTAATGAAGTTCCATTTAACCTAAGATCTGAAGGGATAGATTAATTTAGCCTAGTTAAGTAGTGGTGAGTGGAAAGAAATGAAGAACCTTTGAAAATCCAAAGGTAAAGTAGAACAGAGAGCATAAAAGGCATCAAGTATAGGTGAAAGATCAAAGGATAGTGTCAAGAAATAAGGCTGAAACAGTAGGCAAAGAAAGGGCCTTTCAGGTTTGCCAAGATTTACTTTAGTGGGTTTTGAAATACACACACACACATACACATGCACGCACACACAATTTTTAATAGCAAGGGGACAAGAAAATCACATTTCTCATTTCTAAAATCCCCTGCATATGAAATGGAGAAGGAATTTGAGAAGGACCAGAGTGAAAGTAAAAATAGTCTGAAAGACCAAAAGGATTATTGTAATATTTTAGCCAAGAAATAATGCTGGCTTGGACTTAAGTAATAGAAGGTAGAATGGAGGAAAGAAGACATATTTCAGAAGTATACTGTCAACAAGATTTAATGATGAATTAGGCTTCAGAGCTAGAAAGAAAACTAAGGGAGAGTCCTGGCTTAAGCACCTGATATGTATAGTGATGTGCTTTTCTGTATTAGGCAAAACAAGACAATAAACAGAATGAAATTTTTGTTTGTCTTGTGATAGGTCTGTTAGTTTTTAATTTCTGTGCTTCACAGACTTAGCCATGCAAAACAACACTCATTTATTGGCTCACAGTTCCATGGGTCAGATATCCAGCAGGTTTGACTGAGTTTTCCACTTGGGGTCTTATAGGCCAAAATTGAGGTATAGGCGGGGCTAGGTTCTCACCTAGAGGCTCTGGGCAAGAAACTGCTTCCAAGTCACTCAGTTATTGATAGAATTCTGTTCCTTGTGATTGTAGGACTGACTGCCTCATTTTTTCTGGCCAGGGCTTACTCAGCTCCTGGAGACCACTCTCAGGTTTTTCCCAAGTGTTCCCCTCTATTGTCAAACAAGCACTAGCATGCAGAATTGCCCTTATTCTTTAACTTTTTTACTTGCATTCTGCTCCCCACTGTATTTTACAAGTCATTGCTTTATACTCAAGAGAAAAGAGGTTAATATGACAAAATGAATGACTACATTATTCTTAAGAATTCTTTCCTTCGATATTCTTTTGGTAAACTTAGAATTAGAATCTCAGTAGAACAGCTGATCTCACCAGTAACAATAGCTAAAACATAGCACTACATATGGGTCAGTCACTGTTTTTAGTGCTTGATGTACATTAACTCATACCAGCTGTTTCTACTCCTGTCTCAAATAGGGTATAGATGAAGAAGTAAGGTGGTTGAGATTTATAAGATATACTACTTTATCCAAAGTACATACCAAGTCCGTGACATAATAGTTTGAGATTGCTGCAATTGTTTTTAAAGAAGTTTGTGTAATCTTTTTAGTTTTTAAAAATATGTTTTTACTGATTTCAGAGAGGAAGGGAGAGGGAGAGAGGGACACATCCATTACGAGAGATAATCATCGATCTGCTAGGAGTTCAAGCTCATAACCCAGGCATGTGCCCTGACCAGAAATCAATCCCATGACCTTTTGGTTCATGGGTTGACGCTCAACCACTGAGCTGCACTAACCAGGCTATGCAATCTTCTTCTGATCATCATTACTGTGAATTAATTGTTGTTTTTTTAATATATTTTTATTGATTCCAGAGAGGAAGGAAGAGGGAGAGAGAGAAATACCAACAATGAGAGAGAATCATCAACTGGCTGGTTTCTGCACATCCTCTACTAGGGATCGAGTCTGCAACCTGGGCATGTGCCCCGACTGAAATCAAACCCTGACCTCCTGGTTCATAGGTCATTGCTCAACCACCGAGCCACACCTGCCAGGCTACAGATTAGTTTATAACATGGGCTAAGTCTCTTACTTTCTAAGAAGAGAAATAAATGCCCTACATAAATAAAGCAATGTGATTAAAAAAATGATGTAATATAAAAATTGATGTTTTTTTTAATGTGATATAATGAAACCCTGCAACAAAATGTGCTCTGCTGATTATAAGAATTTAGAAATGACGTTGACTTCTTACCTCCAGAGTAAACCATTTGTCAGTTCATCAACCTCTCACTGCAACTGTGTTTTACTTATTGAATGTTTTGGACTTCATTTATAGTATTTTGTTGGGTTTTAACTTTATTATTTCATACTAGAGGCCCATTGCAGGAAGAAGTCTGCAAGAAAAGGGCTTCCTGCGGCGGTCTCTGCTGCCCCGCCTGCTTCCCTTCCTTCTCCACAGTCCCACCTGTTTTCTGCCCCTCCTGCTCCCCTCCCTTCTCCATGCCCCACTTGGTTGCTTCTCTGCAGCTTCCCTCCTTTCTGCAGTGCTTGGCTTCCTTCTACACTGTCTTCAGTCTTCACTTCAACCGAGATATGCAAATTAAGCTACATCTTACTTTGGTTAATTTGCATACTCGCTCCTGATTGGCTTGTGGGTGTGGCTTGTGGGTGTAGGGGAGGTACCGTCAATTTGCATGTTTCTCTTTTATTAGATAGGATGAGTTTAAAGTAATCCATGTAGGCTATGCATTATAAAACTCTGGAGGGCACTGCTCAAATAAACTTGCACATTTGGCAACCCCATAGCTATCTATTCAGGAGCTTCAATAAATCTAAATATAATTGGGGAAAAGGGGGATGACACATTGAAGTTTAACATGATGAATGACTTGTATTAGCACAATTTTTTTTTTCTAACTGTTTTTCTCTAAACAAACCCAGAGGCTAAAATGTGTTTTATTGTCTTTGCAGGCGAGGAATTGCCTTAGCCTCCTTAGGAGGCCCAATTTATGCAATTGGAGGGTTAGATGACAACACTTGCTTCAACTACGTGGAGAGATATGACATAGAATGTGATCAGTGGAGTACAGTGGCACCAATGATTACTCCCCGTGGAGGAGTTGGCTCTGTGGCTCTAGTGGTAAGTTATATGGCTCCTTGCTCATTGGCCTGCATTGCATCACATCCCTAACCTAATAAGGAATGATCTGGGATATTCATATCTCCATTATGCACATACTGATTTTACGCCATATTATTTCTGAAATGTTGCTTTCTTTCAAGATTCTGATTTACCATTAGGATAATGTATAAATCAGTTAAAAAACTAATGTGACATGATTTTTATTTTCTCTTTTCTTTAGAACCATGTTTATGCAGTAGGTGGCAATGATGGAGTAGCCTCTCTATCTAGTGTGGAGAGGTATGATCCACATCTGGATAAGTGGATAGAACTTAAAGAAATGGGTCAACGAAGAGCAGGCAATGGAGTTAGTGATCTCCATGGTTGTTTATACGTTGTTGGTGAGTGGATAGTATTTCTCTGGTCTAATTTATTACAGGATATATAATAATCATAGATAGATAGATAGATAGATAGATACAGATATATAGATATATATAGATATGTATATCATAATATGCAACCGGATAGTGGAACGAAAAATCACTATGATGTGCAACTGAACACAGGAGCTGCCCCCAGCCCACAGGCCCCAATTGCCCAATGGGGACCTGCTGGCCAACCTCTCAGTCCCTCCCCCTAACTGGCAGACTCCAATCGCCTGATGGGAAATGGGGGACCAGGGGTGGATGGCGGTGGATGCGGGCGCCGCCAGGCCATGGCAGTTGCAAGTGAGCAGGCCCCAATCACCCTGCCGGTTGGCTCACACACACAAGGTGAACAGCGTCAGTGGTAGGGGGTGGAGCCAGCTGTTAGCAGCCAGGGAAAATGGGCCCTAATCGCAGGCCACACATAGGGACCCTACCCATGCATGAAGTTTGTATAGTATAGCCTCTCATGCGTGTGTGTGTGTGTGTGTGTGTGTGTCCCCTATATAATAAAGAGATAATATACAAATTGACCATCACTCCAGCACACAAGATGGCTGCCATAAGATGGTCAGCAGGGGAGGCAGTTAGGGGTGACTGGGCTGGCCAGGGAGGGAAGATGGGGGCAACCAGGCCTGCAGGGGAGGACAGTTAGGGGTGACCAAGCCAGCAGGGGAGGGCAGTTAGGGGTGACCAGGCTGGCAGTGGAGGGCAGTTAAGAGCAATTAGGCTGGCAGGGGAGCAGTGAGGAGTCAATCAGACTGGCAGGGGAGCAGTTAGGAGTCAATCAGACTGGCAGGGGAGCAGTTAGGGGGTGATCAGGCTGGCAGGCAGAAGCAGGTAGTAGGGGCAGTCAAGCAGGCAGGTGAGCGGTTGGGAGCCAGCAGTCCTGAATTGTGAGAGGGATGTCAACTGCTGGTTTAGGCCTGATCCTAGGTAGACAGACATCCCTCTAGGGGTCCCAGATTGGAGAGGATGCAGGCTGGGCTGAGGGACGGACACACACACACACACACACACACACACGCATGAATTTTGTGCACCGGGGCCTCTAGTGTGGATGGATGGATGGATGGATGGATAGATAGATATGGCTAATATGCCAAATATGCCAAGTGAGTTTGACCCGGAGACCTGGAGTTCGATCGCTTGCTATGATGTGTGCTGATCACCAGGGTTTAGCATGGAATAAAGGAAGGTCCTGCCTGGCAGCTGGAAGGCCCCAATGGGCCCTGATTGCCAGCCAGGCCTAGGGACCTTACCCATGCACGAATTTCATGAACCTGGCATCTAGTAATGTTATAAAACAACATAACACAAATTATTTGCATTTTAGGTTCAAGTGGAATCAGTCCTAAGGTTTACTTTTGAATTTTTAGGGTTCACATTCATGCTTTTTTGTTTACATATTCATTCATTTTTAAAACTTCCAGCTCCATATTTTTTATTAGGAGTAGTAAATATATCTAAAGTTAGGTTTACATTTAAATAAGATTTTTTTTTTCATTTAAGGACACAAATTGAATGAATATGCTTTACAAAAATCTTTAAAGATCTAAGATTGTTTTCTCATCCCAAGGGAATTATGGTAACTACTTTAAGCAAACCAATGGGTATTTCATATGCATAATAGCAATTGGCATCTTTTTATTGCTTTTTGACTTACTGAATTGTAGAGTTGGAACGAACCATAGGACAGTGCTTTCTCAAATTTTAATATGCAAGTGAATAATATGGAGATATTGTTAAACTGCAAAGGAAGGGCCCAGATTCTATATTTCTAACAGTTCCCAAATAATAACTGATGCTACTTCTGGTCTACTCCTTTCCAATACTAAGGTTTTAAAGGACCAAGAGATGGGAGTAATAATGCCTATCTTTTAGAATTGTTTTAAGAGTTAGAGGCAATATATTTTAAACATCTCAAACTGCATCTGGTACTTTGTAGTTACCCAATAAGTAGATGACTATATTAGACTCAGTAACCTCTTCCTCTACAAAGGAAGAAAAGAGTTCAGAGAGCTAGTCACTGCCTGCGGCATTGCATCCTCTTTTCCTCTGCTTTGAAATTTTTCTTTTAAAAAAAATATTTTGATTGATTTCAGAGAAGAAGGAAGAGAGAGAAATAGAAATATCAATGATGAGAGTGAATAATTGACCTGCTGCCTCCTCCAGGGCCCCTTACTGGGGATGGACCCCACAACCCAAGCATGTGTCCTCACTAGGAATCAAACGCACAACCTCTTGATCCAAGGGTCAGTGCTCAATCCACTGTAATACACCAGCCGAGTGAGACACATTTATTTTTAAGGGAAAGAGCACTGTTAAAATAAGTCTTTGTCTAACCCTCAGAAACGTTATAATACTGTCAGAATGATGTGTAGCCAACATGTCAGACTCAGAAGCTAACATGGGTCAAATAAATGAGGCATGTGACCCATGGGCTGCGAGTTTGACATGCTTGACCTAGAGTATGTAGCATGAAGATGTAGTTTTGGCAAAAACTGGTAAGCATTCAGTCACAGTTTACCAAATCTACTTACTATGGCATTTGGAGTATTAAGGGAAGTAGTTGGAAAACTTTAACATATCTGAATGAGTCAAATGACTTATTATAGTTTATTCTCTTCTCAAGTCCTGTTGCTATTCAAAATATAAGGCATACTTGTATACACAGAGGGGAACCCCGGTGCTGTCTTGCTTGTCTCTAGGAAGCTAAGGGAAAATTATATAAAGGCCTGTTTTTTTGGGGTGTGTTTTTTTTTTGTTTGGTTGGTTTTGTTTTTGTTTTTGTTTGCTTTTATATTATCTGCTTAGATACAGGAACTCTCGTTTTTCCTATTATTAAGATAAAATATTATTTCATTTATCATGAATTCTAGAAAATATGTCAAACAGAAGTTGGGAGTGGTAATAGGTTTTGAGATGAATTTTTTTTCTGATTTTCTCCATTTTCTAAAAACGTTTTTAAAATATTTGGTTTGTTAACAGCAGGAAGGGTAGAGAGAGGTGGAGTAAATAAGAGATCAACCAAAGGACTTGTATGCATGCATATAAGCATAACCAATGAACACAAGACACCGGGGGGTTAGGGTATGCCTGGGGGGGAGGGCGGGCAATGGGAAGATACGTATACATGTAATACATTAATAAAAAAATAAAATAATAAAGCATAAAAATAATAAAATATTTGGTTTGTAGAAGCTATTGAATGAAGACTTAGCTGTTTCTTTCTATGAAATGTAATGCTTTTACTTTTTTTTCTTTATATAGGTGGTTTTGATGATAATTCTCCTCTGAGTTCGGTTGAGCGGTATGATCCTCGAAGCAACAAGTGGGATTATGTAGCAGCACTTACCACTCCCCGGGGTGGAGTGGGGATCGCAACAGTGATGGGCAAAATCTTTGCAGTTGGTGGTCATAATGGCAACGCATACTTAAATACAGTAGAAGCATTTGATCCAGTGCTGAATAGGTAACTGTTTTCTTTACACTTTAATGGGATCTTCCAGTAACTGATTACTTCATGGTGCTAAAATGCTGCTAGATGGGGTTAATATAAAACATTTGGGATATCTTGCCTTCCTTGGAAAAGCTTAGTGTCTTCCAAAACTAGTCCCATAATAGTTTTGAATAAAACAAATCATACTTTGTTCTAAGATAACATTCTTTTGCCCTAGCCAATTTGGCTCAGTGCATAGAACGTTGGCCTGCGGACTAAAGGATCCCAAGTTTGATTCTGGTCAAGGACACATGCCCAGGTTGTGGGCTTGATCTCCAGGGGTGGGAGGGGGGGCATGCAGGAGGCAGCCAATCAGTGATGTTTTTTTATCTCTTATCTCTCATCATTGATATTTTTTATCTCTCTCTCTCTCCCTCTTTCTTCCTCTCTGAAATCAATACAAATAAATTTTTAAAAAATAACATTCTTTCTCTCATTTCAGGTGGGAGCTTGTTGGATCTGTGTCTCATTGCAGAGCTGGAGCAGGTGTAGCTGTGTGTGCCTGTTTAACTAGCCAAATTCGAGATGTAGGTCATGGATCCAACAATGTGGTTGACTGCATGTGATTTGCGTCCCAGCCACCAACAATTTCATCATATCTGATAATCAGGAAAAATGACCAGGATTTTGTATGACCCTCTTTGAACAATTTTAACTACTACTACTAGAGTCTTGCTGAAATGTAAGCTGTTGTATTGTGACAAAGTGCAACTTTTGGAATAATAGCTAAAGAATTATTAGTAATAAAGTTAAATTTGGTACTTCCCACTTTAGCAAATAATTGAGTAGGGAAAAAAGACATTCTAACCTGAAACCATGCCTTCTCTGAAAAATGTTTATAAAGTAGTGCCAAATGTTGAAATCCCTATTTAAAAAAGTGGACAAATCAAAATGTGAGAGTCATTTACTGAGTTTTCCTTTTTTTTTTTTTTTTTGCCTAAAGGTATTAACCTTAGGCAGTGGCTTTTCCTGGAGGGGAGATTAGACTCTGTTCATCAACACTAGGACATCAGGACATGAAAGAGACCTTTTTTCAAAGAGCAATTCTACTTGGTGCTGATGAATTTATGCCTTGCTTTTTTCTGAGTATTGGTTTCTCAATTTTTTTTTTTAATATTTACAGAAGTAGAAACAAATGTTTGATCTCTCGGCATGCCACTTGGCTCAAAGCTTATAGGACTATTATAAGATCTTTATTTCAGTTTGAGTTGTGAGGACACCAAAGACCTAGCTGAACTGATTCTATCTGAACAAATGTACACTTTTATTTTTTCATCTCATACAAAAAAAAAGAAAATTCTTCATAATAAGTGAAAAGTGAACCAGAGTAAATACTAGAGGAAAGCTTTTGAGTTGATGTTATTCTAATGCCTAGTCAATATAACTTAAGAGAGCCTGAGAATATGTTCAACATGCTTTTTTTATTTAATCATTTGATTTTGAACTTTCTATTTTGCTACTTGCCACCATCCTGGTGTTTATAACTGTACAGAATCTGGATTAATTTATTATCAGAAAATGAATGCATTTTTACATATATCCTATTATAGACTCTAATTTACTGATTAGCTCAAGTCCATCATTACCAATAAAATATATTGTTGGCAAAAACAGAGAAAGATTGAAATCACATTTTTTTCTGTTTTATTTAATCAACCCTTTGATATATTTATTTAATTGGAAATATTTCTCTACATGAATTTGAAGCCAGAATATTCTTGCACCTACTAATTAACAGGTCTTCATGGCTTAAACCAGAATTGTAAAATGGTCTATTCGTTATATGTATATATTTGTATAAATATTTATGAGGAATTTTTTTTATTTGAATGCTGTTTGGTACATCTCTTCTAGGCTCTCCGAAAGTCATGCCTTAGAATTCAGTATAATTCACTGCTGATCAGTCATCTGGTTCACAAGGAAGCAGGGCAGTAAGAACCCTAATCCCATATAGCCAGCCCTGAAGTTCATTGCCTAGTAGCTCTGGTGGTCCTGATTAAACGGCATCCTGGCCCTAGCTGGTTAGAATGTCCGCCTGCAGACCGAAGGGTCATAGGTTCAATTCCTGGTCAAGGGCACATATCTGGGTTGTGGGTTTGCTCCCAGCCCTTGTTGATGCTTCTCTCACATTGATGCTTCTCTCTCCCTACTCTCTCCCCACCCCATCCTTTTCACTCTCTCTGAAAAATCAGTGGGAAAAATATCTTTGGGTGAAGATTTAAAAAAAAAAAAAAGGCAACCTGGGCTTGTCAGTGCAAAAGATCAAAAAGCCACATTACAAAGCCATTGCCTATTGGGTATAATGGATGCCCCCCGCCCCTCAAAAAAAGAAAAAGTTATAAGAAGGCACAGGCTAGCAGAAAAAGTCTTTCATGAAGCAGATTTAAAAGTTCCCAAATTATTCTTTTTTTTTTTTCCTCTATCAGTCTATGGTCGAGTTCACATGTCATTGCTGGATCTGAACCAGTGTTCTCTTATATAACCATAACATTTCAGTCAGTCCCCCAAATGCTGAACTCTACAGCACTTACTATCTCAAAACATGACTTCCACTGCATTTCTCATTTAATGGCATTCTTGTAGTTGGTTTTGTGAATGTTGGTTTTGTTTATTTTGTGGTGAAAGGGATTTTATCTTATTTCTAAGATTATTCAAAATGTTTTTTCTTAAACAAGTCTACTTTTGTTATATGTGTAGAGAATAAGGAACACAAAGATGTTACATTTCCAATTCTGTTTTTTATTAAACAGTAGTCACCTAACATACTAAGTTGGTACCCCAGCTAGTCATAAAATAAGAACTACTCATGAGATACATGAATTGCAGGGGACATATGGCTGTCCGTTCCATTGTGTGTGGCAGTCAGCATAGCCTTGAAAGACCTAATCATTGTATGAAAAGGTAAATAGTGGAATCAACATGCACAGAATCTTTATTAAACACACATTCTTTGAGATGAAGTGAAGATCAGGCTGAAGGAATCATGCAGTTGAAAGATGATTATATTCATAGGTATAAAGACATGAAAGATTCAAAGGTGACTCCTTAATTATGAGGCCTGTTACTTTAACCTCAGATGTTAATAGCATCTTCCAAAAAGTGATATAAAAGAGCTAAATTTTGAAATTGTAAATGGAAAACTGAAAATTTGCATATTATATCTTCAAGATATGTTTCTAGTCATTAAAACCACTGCTTTAATATATTGCACTGCCACTTTAAGAAAAAATTACTTGATGTTGTTTTTGACTAAATTCACTATATTCTGTGTAACTAATTGATTATTTTTTAAATGTTTGAAATAATTTTGTATCCCCTCTGAGTATTATTGTTTTAATTCCCAAATGTACTTTGAACTTAAAATGTTATTAAATGTCTAGTAAAGAGATGATTGAAGCTGCTTAAACTACTCTTACAAATGGTAAATGTGAAAATTTTTTTTGTTCTTTTGTTCACTGTTTGTTATATGGTATAGGATGCTTTTAGAATCTAATTCATGTCTTATCAGTTAATTTTTTCCTGGTTTCTCATATCAGACTTTTAAAGATTTATTATTGGGATATCATTGGCTCTGTCTCTTTTCCCCCCTTTATGTGGAGTTGTAAGTGGCAATAAAACTTTTAAGCCCTGGCCAATGTTGCTCAGTGGTAAGAGCATCAGCCCACGTACACAAGGGACTTGGCTTCAATTTCCAGTCAAGGGCCCATACTTGGGTTTCAGGTTCAATCCTCGGTCCCAGTCAGGGAGAATATGCAAAAGACAATCAATTGGTATGTCTCTCACATTGATATTTCTCTCTCTCTCTTTCTCCCATACCCTCCATCGCCTCCATTCTCTCTAAAAATCAATAGAAAAAATATCCTTGGGTGAGGATTAATAGAAAAAAAACTTCAATTTAGTATTTTCTTAAAGCCATATAAAAATTAGTGCAAATTAACGTGAAAATACTCCAGAGCAAATCAAAACAATAAATCACTATGTACTGGTATACTATAAAGTAGTGAAATAAAACAGTTGGGGTCATATCGGTACTATTTAGGGATTAAATATATTGCATGTATCTATTATATAACTTTTATAAGGTCCATATAACTTTGCTTCTCATTGTTTGATTCCTTTTATAGAATATTATAAAAAAAACTAGAGGCCAGGTGCACAGGAGGTTGGGGGTCCCTCAGCCCAGCCTGCACCTCCTTGGGAGCTGTCTGCCTGCTGATTTAGACCCAATCCCCCCGAGCCTAAGCGAGCAGTCAGACATCCCTCTTGCAGTCCGGGACTCTTGCTTTCTGGGACCCCTCGCTCCTTACCGCCTACCTGAATTCGTCAGCCGTGAGCCTGGCTTCTGGCTGGCTGAGCAATGCTCACAGCTGATGAATGCACTGACCACCAGGGGGCAGCTTCTGCATTAAGTGTCTGCACCACGGTGGTTAGTGTGTGTCATAGCGACCAGTCATTCCTCTGGTCATTCCGCCCTCCAGGCAATTTGCATATTAGGGTTTTATTATATAAGATGGTGTAATTCTCCATCTCAAATACAAATTGATTTAATAGGTTGGCTGTAATATTTTTCTCATAAAAACCTCTCTGTTTAACTGAAAATAGGAAGATTTTTGTGACCCTTATAATAGTTAAAGGTAACTGATTTAAGTGATTTCACTAATCCTGGTGATTAAGCAATTCTCCAGTTGCAGACTTGTACTATCCTATCTAATAAAAGAGTAATATGCAAATTAACCATCATTCCATTACACTCACAAGCCACACCCACCAGTCAATCAGTAGTATGCAAATTAACCAAGATGACTGCAGCCACAGAGAAAGCAGATGGGAGGGTTTCCCTGGCAATGGAGGAAGCCAAGCTTTTCCCACATCCTGGCGGACCCAGGCCTCCGCTTAGGCTACAAAGTTTCAATTATAGAAGATAAATAAATCCCAACAAAAATGGCTGGTGCCAAGGAGCAAACAGAAGGCTTGGCTCTGCTCCACGCTACAAAGTTTCGATTGTAGAAGATAAATAAATCCCAGATACCAGGGCCTGTATTTGGGTTGCCAGGGGGTGTGGCTAGCCTGCAAACCACCACAGGCTCCTTGCCCAGGCCACCCCATGCCCCAAGGGAACCCTCACTCTGATCTGGAACACTTCAAGTCAAACCAGTTGGTCCCCACCCATGCACCAGGCCTCTATACTATCTATAAAAGAGTAATATGCAAATTGACCATCACACCAACACACAAGATAACTGCCCCGATGTGGACACAAGATGGCCAGCAGGGTAGGGCAGTTGGTAGGGGCTAGGCCTTCAAGGGAGGGCATTTGGCAATCAAGCCTGCAGGGGAGGGCAGTTAGGGGTGACCAGACTGGCAGAGGAGGGAAGTTTGGTGTGACTGGGCCTGCAGGGGAGAGCAGTTGGGGGAGACGAGCCCTGCAGCATAGGACAGTTAGGCATCAATCAGGGAAGTGGTTAGGGGGTGATCAGGCTGGCAGTCAGAAGTGGTTAGGAGCAATCAGGAAGGCAAGCAGGCAAGAGGTTGGGAGCCAGCAGTACTGGATTGTGAGAGGGCTGTCCAACTGCCCATTTGAGTGGGCAGTCAGAGATCCCTCAAGTGGTCCCAGACTGGAGAGTGTGCAGGCTGGGCTGAGGGACACGCCTCCCCCCCATGCACAAATTTAATGCAACGGGGATCTAGTACAGAAATTAGATTCTTTATATATTAAGATAACATTGCCCTTCTTGATTAGTAATCTTGTGAAGCTATAATTTTGTTGCTTTGTTTAGTTTTTTAGCTATGTGCTATTGCTAAAAACTTCTGAAACTGTACTTTGAACAAATAGCTGAAGAGTCCATCTGTAAGTCATCTAAGACATTGGTCAGCAAACGGCGGCTCGTGAGCCACATGCGGCTCGCAAGCCACGGTTTGCCGCTCTGTTGACTAATGAGTTTGCTGACCACTGATCTAAGAGAACTAGTCTTGTGATAGTCCTGTGTTAATTTTGAGCAGGGTTTTAACTTGATTATTGCTCTGTGTATTTTATTTATCAGACCTGATTCGAAATATTTTATGCTTATCACAGGTGAAATCTATCCTCAAAGAATGTTTTCCTCCCCTGGGGAATTTTTTTTTTTAAAGTAAACAGTTTTAGTGGAAGATTACTAAAATTACCCTGAGCAATAGGAACTTCAAAGAAGAAATATATAGCTTCTTTGAGGGAAATCTTATTTGAATGTAAAAATTCTGGTGGTTTTTGTTGCTGTTTTAACAAATCACTGTACCATTATCTTACTGGTTGAGCCTAAATTCAGTCTACCTGAACAAACTCCTTAGAATATAAGGGATTTCTAAAAATAAAAGAAGGATATAAGAGATTTCTTACATTTAAATAATAGTCATGGGAAGCATTAATAAGTATAATTTTTAAGTGTGTAGTATGTACCAGTCACTTTATAATAATGTTTTAAATATTATAGCATTACTTAATCTCATAATAAGTCTGCATTTTACAGATAAAAAATAGATTCAAAGGTGTTAAGTAGTTAAAAATCCACAACTAATCAGTGGTTGACTAATCAGTTTATGGCTGAAAATATGTTTTTAGTGATTTTTAGAGAAAGGGGAAGGGAAAGGGATAGAAAGATAGAAACATTGATGAGAGATTCAGTGATCTCCTGTACGCACCCTACTGGGGATTGAGCCCACAACCCAGATATGTGCCTTGACTGGGAATTGAACTCTCTTGGTTCCTAGATTGATACTCAACTGCTAAGCCATACCAGCCGAGCACCAACTACCCCTTTTTTCACAAGGTAGTAACACTGGCCAAATTATTATGATTTCTGACCGCATAATAATCTGAGATTATATATATATCATATCTAATAAAAGAGTAATATGCAAATTGACTATCCAACACACAAGATGGCTGCCCCATGTGGACACAAGATGGCTGCCACAAGATAGCCAGCAGGGGAGGGTAGTTGGGAGGGACCAGGCCTGCAAGGGAGGGCAGTTGTGGGTGATCAAGACTGCAGGAGAGGGCAGTTAGAGGTGACCAGGCTGGCAGAGGAGGGAAGTTAGGGGTGACTGGGCCTGCAGGGAAGGGCAGTTAGGGGTGACCAGGCCTTCAGGGGAGGGCAGTTGGGTAGGATCAAGCCTGCAGGGAGGGCAGCTAGGGATGACCAGGCCTTCAGGGAAGGGCAGTTAGAGATGACCAGGCCTGCAGGTTAGGACAGTTAGGGGCAATCAGGCTGGCAGGGGAGCAATTAGGCATTAGGCTGGCAGGGGAGTGGTTAAGGGGTGATCAATCTGGCAGGCAGAAGTGGTTAGGGGCAATCAGGAAGTCAGGCGAGCCGTTGGGAGCCAGCAGTCCTGAATTTTAAGAGGGATGTCCCAGATTGGAACACAGGGACACACAAATATAGAATTTTGTATATACTAGAGGCCCAGTCCCAAAATTCATGCACTGGGGTGTTTGAATTCGTGCATGGATGGGGTCCGGCCAGCCTGGCCAAGGGAGGGTACATGGGTGGTTGGCCACCCTGCCTGCTGGTTGAACTCCTGGTCAAGGAGATAATTTGCATATTAGCCTTTTATCATATAGAACAGTGGTCGGCAAACTCATTAGTCAACAGAACGGCAAACTGGCTTGCGAGCCGCATGTGGCTTGTGAGCCATAGTTTACCGACCACTGATATAGGATATACACTGAGTGGCCAGATTATTATGCATTCAGAGATCATAATAATCTGGCCACTCAGTGTATATATACATTTAAGGGAAGATGACTTTCTTTTTCACAGTATATATACATTTAAGGGAAGATGACTTTCTTTTTCACAGTTTCTTCTTAGCAGTATAAAAGTATTTCTGGTCACTGTATTTCTTCTTTCTTTATTTTATTGAGATGTTATTGATATATAATATTATATTAGTTTCAGGTGTACATGTAATGTTCCAATATATGTGTACATTGTGAAGTGATCACAGCAATAAGTCTAGTCCATCACCGCCCAAAGCAACTTTCACCAATGCTGTACATTTTACTTCTTTCACCCGTTTCACCCACTCCCTACATCTGTCTCTGGAAGCCACTGTCACTATCTTACTATATGTAGTATTTGGTACATATATAAAAATATATGCAACATGGAAATTATCAAGTATACTAAAAAAAAACACACACACAACCTATATACCCACTCCCTAAGTAAGAATTAGAACATTTCTTTTAAGATTGAAACTACATTAAATGTTCCTTCTCAATTCCAATTCCCAGCCTACCCTTCTCCCTGAGAGGTAAGTATCCCAAATCAATCATTCCTTTGCATTTTTCCTTTTCTTTTTGTACATATATCCCTAAGGAGCCCATTGTTTACTTTTGTTGGTGAGCTTTTTAAAAAATAGTATACCGTTATATAGTCTTATGTAACTTGATTTTTTATTCAACAGATTGATTTTTGTAACACGCCCCCCCCCGCCCCACCCCGAATTGTAGTCTTTCTTTATTCTTTGGAAATCTCTCCCAGTTAACTATTTCTATTTGTAGGTGATGAAAAGTCTAGGAATCCACTTTGAATGTTGGCTCTGCTGGGAGCATGATCTTTCCCTTCACTTCTACTCGAAATTCATGCACTGGGGTGTTTATCCCTCAGCCCAGCCTGCACCCTCTCCAATCTGGGACCCCTCAACTAATGTCTGACTGCCCATTTACTCCCTCTAATATACATTAGAGGCCTGGTGCATGAATTTGTGCACCAGGCCTCTAATATATTTCAGTCCCAGAAGTTGTTTTTACTGGAGAAGTTATCTAAGACAGTCTTATGCTTTATTGTAGTGGTGTGTAACCAGGCTCGAGTTTCTTGGGGAACACTATACAGGATGCGTTTAAATAATGTATTAAACTGAGGGGCATTCTCTCAAATTAGTTTACATGATTTTATTTTTAGACAACCTACATGGCATCTTTTTTCTTAAAAACAATGCCTCCACTCTAAATCAAGGTAAAAATAAATGAATAACTCAAGACCCCATCCGTCCCATTTGTCGTGTCCTGGTGTGCGTATGAAAAGTATGAGAGGCTTTGCTCTTGCTGGCTCTGTTCTTCATATTTCGCTTTGTTTGATTTCATGTTACCTTTGATGTGCTTCCTGTGGGCTTCTTTTGTGAAGCTGGCTTCCTGCAAATGATGGTTTATGACACTGTCATCACCAGTGATGACTGTGCTTTCGTTAGCTTCACCCTTGGGGCCTTCAGTGGAGGGATTTCCATCAATGACGCCATCAATGTTACCCTCTATCCTACGCATCATCTTCTTCTCCACCTCCAGGCACAGCACATGTGTGATGACCCAGATTTGGTAGATAGGGAAGAATATCTCTTTTGACAGATGAGGTCCTGGTAGATGATCTTGATGGTGGCTGGAAGGAGATGAGAGCGATACTAGGTGACAGTCAGGAGTAAAACTGCAATTTATGTTGCATATAGTTTTTCTTTTTGCTTTTATGAAAGCAAAAACATATGAAACATTCATATTTCATAAGTGCAAAAGTTTTTATTTTTATTTTAGAGTATATACCTAGAAGTAGAGTTGGTTTATGTGCCTGGTCAGCTTTATATCAGTTTTATAAGTAATGCAAAAATTTTCCAAAATGGTGTGCCAGTTTACAATATGGTTTATAATTTACTTGCTATTGTAAGACCTAATTCTTGCCAGTCTGGTAGGTATAAAGTGATATTTTATTGTGCTATTAACTTGCTTTTTCCTTAGTGTTTGAATATATTTTCATGATTATTACTCCTGTTTCTTCTGTGAAATACTTCTTGATGTCTTTTGTCCATTTTTCTGTTGTTGTTTTTTTTCTATTTTTTTTGTATATACTTGAGTTCTTCATTATAGTATACTAATATTTCCATTTATTTTTATTGCATATATCTTTGTCTAGTTTGTGGCTTATGGGTTATCTTTTTTATTTTTTTGGTAAGAAAAGTTAATTTTAACATATTCTGTTGCAACCTTTTATGGGTAGGGTTCAGGATCTGAAGAAAGGGCTGCACACAAATGAAAACACTGGACAAGAAATATGAACTTAGAAGGCATGGAGGGCCAGGTAGAAACTTCTCTCTAGAGGAGAAGTTCTCTGAAATCCTGGACCTATCAGCTTTTATTCACTTGAACACACATTTTCCCTTAGGAATGCATACAGACATATCAAAGGTAAAGTTTGGTAAACAGTAAAAGGATTATCAGGTTAGGGAATTGTCTTCAGCCATTGAAACCTCAGCAGGGCAATATTATGCTGATTTTCAGCCCTGCTGAATATCAAAGTCCAATGGCCTTACAATGGGTCTTTTTGCATTTGTGGTAACTACTGTTGGTTTTATCATCCAGCAATATTCAAATGTAATTCTTTTTTTTTTGTCTTAAGAAATTTCTTATCATCTCTTCTAACAGTCAGAAAGTCATAAATAGAACCTGTGCTCCAGCAATTCTTATATCAGTGTATACTCAATAGCAATGCATGCTCCTGTATACCAATCATAGTACTAACTCAAGTTTCCCTCAATATAAAAAATTATTAAATACATAGTGATATGGTCATACAATGGAATACTATGCAACCAGGAACATGAAGCATTTCTACACAAAATATGGAGAAACCTCACACATGTAATATTGAGCAAAATCACCCAGAAATATAAGTAGTACCTTATGGGTGAATCAATTTATACAAAGTTTATAAAACAGACAAAACTAATTCAATATATTAGAACATTTTGGAGATGGTTAACTTTGGGGATCAGAGTAAGGACTGATTAAGAATCAGTAAGAGTCCTTTTGGTGGAAGCAGGTAAAATTTTTTTTTCCTTCAATGGGTGGTGGTTATACAGGTGTGCTTATTTTGTGATATCTCAATGAGCTGTATGTTATTCAATAAAACATGGAAACACAAAAAAAGTCAGGAAGTCATATAAGTCTTTAGTCCACCTGGAATTTATTGGTGTAAATGCAAGATAGGAAAAATATAATTTTACTATATAAATAAATTAATTTTATTCCTAGTATTTAGTGACTAATTCATCCTTTCTTCAGGGACTTACCTAGATAGCCAATTTCCACATAAGTAAACATCTATTTGGGGAGTTTCTGTTCTGTTCCATTGGTCAATTTGTCTAACAAAAGAGTAATTAATTGCTATAACTTGATTACAGGTCTTGAAACCTGGAAGAGCAAATCTTCCCTCCTTATTTTTCTTAAGGAGTGGTCTTGATTTTTTGCTTTTTCTTTAAATATTAGAATTAGCTTATCAAGTTTTTTTGGGAAAGAGCAACTTCAGGAAATTAAAAAAGAAAACATACCAAATAGAATAACACTTAACATATAGATTATCTAAAGGGACAACTATGCAATATTGAATCTTATGAGGATTTGCTACTCTTAATCAGGGCAAAGACATTTCCTTCTGTTTTTAGTTTGCTAGGCTTTTGCTATAGGGGTTGAATTTTATAAAATGCTTTTTTTCATCTTTAGTAAACATGGTTTTTCTATTTTGATCTGATAATATGGTGAATTACATTTACATCTGAAAATGTCCTTATGTTATTGTCATTCTTTTTTATATTTTAAATTTTTTCAGATTTATGAAAATACTAGAGGCCCTGTGCATGAAATTTGTGCATGGCGGGGTGGGAGGAGTCCCTCAGCCTAGCCTGCACCCTCTCCAATCCATGACTGCTGGCTCCTAACCACTCACCTATCTGCCTGCCTGATCACCCCTAATTACCCTTCCCCTGCCAGCCTGATTGCCCCTAACTGCTGGCCTGATCACCTCTAACCACCTCGGCCTCAGCCCCACTACCGTGGCTTAGTCCAGAAGGAGGACCAGATGACTATCCAGTCGACCTGGTCTAATTAGTATATTACCCTTTTATTAGTATAGATAATTGACAAAATTGTATGTTTAAAGTGTACAACGTAATGATTTGACATGAATACTTTGTGAACTGATTATTACAATCAAGTTAATTGACCCATCATTTCATAATAATATTCATGTGCACGGTAAGAATGTGTTTAATGTTTACTAGGCATATTTTGAGACCACAGCACTTACTCTTATTCTTGATAATTTTACTTGATAGTTTAACTACTTCTAGTTTTCTCTCAATATTCTGAAATTATCCCATTGTTACCGTTTCCTTTGTATTTGAAGTCAGCTGCTATCTCTGGGATGATTTCCTTTTTCTCTTTGCCTGTTCTGATCTGTAGATTCACTGTAAGGTTGTCTAGATGTGTCTTTGTATTTATCCTGCTAGTATACATTATACTTCTTATATTGGTAATGTTATCTGCTCTGAAATTTTCTGCCATGGACTCTTTGAATATTACCTTTGTTCTCTTTTTCTGGGATTTGATCTTTCTATTTACTAAATTTCACTTCATTTATGTGTAATCTACTGTTAAATCATTGAAATTTTCATTTCCATTATTGTTTTTCATTTCCAAAAGTCCTATTTCATTTTCTTTTAGATAAGGTTGGTCATTTGATAAATTCTTATTCTTAATTCTTTTTGTTTGTATCTCCTTCATTCTTTGGGCATATTCATTATACTTTACATCCTGTGGCTAATAAATCTAGTTTCTTGTCTTTGAGAGTCTAAATCTATGTACTGCTGCTGAATGTTTTCCCTGAGTTTGGTGATTTTATTTTGTAAACTCATACTTAGTTGAACCTGTGGGAACCCAGAGGTTCTAAGTTGGGCATGTTCCCTATGAGAGGTTTTGCATGCACTTCTGCAGGCCAGCAACTGCCTCTGGGACATTTCAGCTCTCATTCAGATGCTCAGGTTTGACCCCTCGCCTTCACTGCGAATCCATGCTGATAATGGCATTGTCCTCAGAGCAACTGTTTACCTATCTCTCCTGCTCAGGTCCCAGCTTACATATAATTGGCCTTGGAAGTAGTATTCTTGTTTTCCTGAGAATTCAATAAAGTGTTCAAGCAATGTCTTATCGTTTATCCAAGAACTAAGAGTAATTAATAGGACAGCCCTTCATATTACCTAGTCTTTCATAAGCCCAAGAGCAGAACATTGCTACTACCATCTAGATCCAAAAGGGAGGCAGTTTTATCTTAACATTCACCTCCCTTACTCTTATGTACCAAAAGATCCCTCTGTAAACTTTGAGTATCCTAGTAGACCTTAGCAGAATGGTCCCAGATATTTCTCATACCTGAAACTTGGAGTAAATTTAGGAGTTTATAAAAGGATAATTCGTGAAATATAAGATTACTCAGCATAGATGTGTCAATCTCTCCTACCCTTGATGTCTCAAGTATCAGTTATTTTATACACACAGTCCTTAGCACTTTGATGTGTTATTAATCCCTTCATAAGTGTGACTCCCATGTACCGATGTAGGTTCAGAAAAGAATTGCTTGCTTGAAACTTTGCAACCTTTCTTTAAAAAAAAAAGTTTCTGTTTTGGTCTCTGGCCAAAAGTAATAACATTTTTACCTGGCCATAAATTCTCCGATTTCCCCCTGGTCAGCAAACAATGATCCTTTTTCCTGCCTGGAAACCCGAGCTCAGCCCGAAGGACACAGGGGCTATTTGTGTTACATTCTGACACAGGGCTGCAGTTTTCCTTCTCTTCATTCCGCTTCACTTCTCAATACTCCCCATGCAGTTCTAGCTTGGTGTGCTCACTTGGAAGTCATCTTTATTTTGAGGTAAAATTTACATGACAGTCACTCACTGCACTTGCAGTTCATTATTTAGTAAACTTACAGAGTTGTGCCAGCATCATGATAATCCAGATTTCGGACTTTTTCATCCTCCCTTCAGCCTTCTCAGGAGCCCTTCTCATCGATCTCCACTTCGCCCGTCCCTGCAACCAGCAATATGCTTTCTTCCTATAAACGTGCCTTTTCTGGGTATTTCATAAGTGAGATCATACGCTCTCTCTTTTGCATTGGCTGCTTTCACTTAGCATCATGTTTTGAGGCTCATTTTCTTCTACACTGTAGTATTTTTATTGCCGAATAGTATTCCAGTGCATGCATAAACTGCATTTCATTTATCCATTCACCAGGTGGTCACCTGGATTGTGTCCAGTTTGAGGCTGTTATGCTGCCATGAATGTTCATGAACATGTCTCAATGTGAGCATGTTTTCATTTATCTTGGGTAGGTTTGTACAAGTGGGGTTGCTGGGTTGTAACAGACTTTTAAAGAAAATACCAAAGTTATCCACAGTGGCTATGTATATTATATTCCTATCGGTACACTAGGAGGTTTTTGGTTTCTCTTCATTCTCTCCAGCTCTTCCTTCTTTTCCTTTGACTATAGCCTTTCTCCTGGTGTGAAGGGATAGCTTACTGTCTTTAAATCATTGCATTTCCTGCAGTCTTTTTAAAGGAATGGTTGCTCTCTAGCGGTGCATTCTGCACATTACACTTGAAATAAGGGCACTAATGAGAAGCCTAAAACTAAAACTTGTTAAAATTTACATTCCTTTCCCGTTGTGCCTGCACTGGTTAGCACACCGAGTGCAATTTGAGGCCCGGGTTCAAAATGTTTTCCTTATTACCACCGCTAATAACCCCCAGGAGCTGGCTTGTTAGCTATGGCTTTTATTGAATCCCTAAAGGTACATTATAGTCCAGACTAAGCTCTTGTTCCTCCCATCTCATCCACTTCCTGCGCTTAGATCTTTGGGTGTAAGGGTTTACACCTGCAGAGGGGCTCATGCCTGTGAAGAAAGGGAGGAAAAGGCCAGAGACAGCTGTGTTCACTCAAACCTACTAAATCCTTTCAAACCAGAACCAGAGGAGTGAATAGTTCTTACCGGTGGAATTGGATGGAAAGTCTTTTTTTAATGAATTGCACACACATGGGATGTCTGGTGGCTCTTTGGTATTCTGAGCTAACACTTTGTAAATATAGTACCTGGAAAGAGGTAAGATTTAGGAGAATGGCTCTCAGCTGCCCCCGGGCTCTGTTCCAAGTAGAAAGAGCACAGTGCACATGAGAAATAGTGACGAACGGGAGCTCAGGAAGGAATCCCACTAGGAGTATACTACTTAAGGAAGCGAAGGAGATGTGGCTTCAGGAAATTGGGATAATGAAATCAAATGTTTAATGGTTTAAAGTAAGAATTTACAAGTTTTGCTTTACACAGGATATCTCACCTATTTTTTAGAAAGTAGAGAGAATGTACATGTGTGAAGTTTTCCTGACTTCCTATGTCTCAGTGCAATGCACTTACCATCCTGATATGTCTATAAAATGATCATGTAGATACGTGCATGCACCCATACACACAAATATATATACACACACACACGCAAATGCATGAGCACAATAGGAGAAAGCATGAAGGATGGACCATGGGGGCCAGAGGAAGAAGGCCGAACCAGCCATCTCTATGACATTTTGGTATGTAGCTACTCAACTCCATGGTAAATATGGTCCAGTCCACTTGCTAACAGGGTGGATAAAGAGGTATAAGGTTTGGATAGGGAGAAAGTTTATTGAAGTTCAAGATAAGCATGGGGTATGAAGAGGGGAAACGGAATTATTCAAAGACTAGTGGCCCAGTGCATGAAATTTGTGCACATTAAAAGGGAATTAGAGGGAATATTTTAATATTGCTATTTGACCTTTCTCTATAATAGAAGTGTAAGAGATGAAAGAAAATTAGTAAAATGTGTATGACAATTTCCCTCATGTCAGAGCCTAGGGCATGCCATGGGAACTAATTAAATCCCCACCCATGACCCGCATGCACTTCAAAAACACAGGACCCAGACTCTGCTGGTCCCAGTCTCGTCAAGCCCCACCCTTGTCAGCCTCAGGTCCCCCAGCCCAGCACTGGGGTAGGGGGCACTGCCTGAGGTCTCCTGTCAAGGCCCTCTGGGTGTGGGGTACAACGTGAGGTCCCCCAGCCATTGGAGCAGGGGGGGCATGGCCTGAGGTCTCCCGCCAAGCCCTGTTGGGTGGGGGGTGCGGCCCAAGGTCCCTGGTTCCAGCCAGGCACCATGCAGTCTCAGGTCCCTGTTGTTCGGTTATGACATTATGGCATCCTGGCTAATTTGCATATTATTCTATTATATAGATAGATTAAAATAATGTTTAACATGTATCAGAAATTTTTAAATGTTGTTATAAGAAACATTTGCTTTGTAAGGTATATGAAGAGATTTTGATTAATCCAATGATTTTGCCATTGTTGCCAAAACAATTAAGGAAAATGTTGGAATTATTTAATAGGGACAAATTTTATCCTGTTTCAGTAGCAAGTCTGATAAGTTATGTAAATAGACAGTATTGTTTGCCTCTTCTCAGAAACACTACCTTAAAGTAGGGAGTCCATGCTTGCCTGTCCAGTTCTGCAAACAGATTTGAAGACAATGTTATAAATTTGTTTGGGATAATGGATGGTAAGAAATGCACACAGCCCCTCCTCCCTGCCCCAGATGATAATTTTAAAGGAGGGTGGTCTTTTTAGAAAGTCCTGTGTATCTCTCTAATATATCATATTAACAGGGAAATATTAGATAGCTAATATTTTTACTACATAGACTTGAGGATAGCATATATTCCAACAGCTTCCTGTATAGCACCAGGCGTTCAGGTGACTCGCACAAGGTAGAAATGACTGCTGTTTTGATTTCTGATTGGTTGTACTATCTGCACTGTTGTGAAAGTGACAGGAATCCAGCTGGGCCAAGTAGTATTCAGCCTGCCAAGTCACCAGCTTCTGAGCTAAGGTTTTGCCAACTTAGAGAAGGACCCTGGGGGAATTCATGCTGTTGTCTATTTTAACTTTGAGAATTTAAAGTTTACCTTGTTCATGACTTTAAAATTTTGGTTTTATACTATTTTCCTTAAAGGTTTATCACACTAAATTTTAAATTAAAGTTCTATTTATTAAACTAGAGGCCTGGTGTATGAAATTTGTGCACCCCTCCCCCCAACCTGTACTCTTTCCAATATGGGACCTCTCAGGGATCGGGCTACAAGAATCGGGCCTAAACCAGCAGTCAGACATCCCTCTCACAATCCAAGACTGCTGGTTCCTAACTGCTTGCATGCCCTGCCAGCCTGATTAACACCTAACTGCTCCCCTGCCAGCCTGATTGCCCCCAACTGCCCTCCTCTGCTAGCCAATTTGGTTCTGATTGGTCAGTTTCTATACCAGTCAGTGTCTAAAGCTGTTTCCTAGGCAGCCATTGGCTCCTCACAGTTCACCCGAATTTGGTTCTGATTGGTTTCTATGCCAGTTAGCATCAAAAGCTCCACCTCCTAGGCAGCCATTGGCTCCTCACATCAAAAGCCCCACTCTCTTCCTCAGGCAGCCAATGGTTCCATCTCTGTTTCTGAGACTGGTTGTGCTTGTTACATTTTTTGAGAGTCCACATGTAAGTGAAGCCATGTGGTATTTGTCCTTCTCAGTATGACTTGTTTCACTTATAATAATACCCTTGAGGTCAGAAACTTTCAACTTTTTTTTTTATCTTATGGAACACATAAACTAATTACTAAAATTCTGCGGCACACCAAAAAATATATTTTTGCTGATCTGACAGAAAAAAAAAGGTATGATTTTGATTTATTCACTCTGGACAGCCATTGTATTAGCTGTTGTCATTTTATTTTTTTACAGTCTAAGGGAAAAGAAGTCAGTGTCTCTAACAAAATAATCAGGTATTACATGTTTTATTTTTATTTTTTGTTAATCTTTACCCAAGGATATATTTTTCCATTGATTTTTACAGAGAATGGAAGAGAGGAGAAAAATATCATTGTGAGAGACACATGGATTGGTTTCCTCCTGTGGCCAGAGATTGAACCTGCAACTGAGATACTTGCCCTTGACCAGAATTGAACCTTTAACCCTTCAGGCTTCGGGCTGAGCAAACCAGCTAGGTTGATATTCCATATTTTAAAAATTCTTGTGGCAGCTGAAACCGGTTTGGCTCAGTGCATAGAGCATCAGCCTATGGACTGAAGGGTCCCAGGTTCGATTCTGGTCAAGGGCATATACCTTAGTTGTGGGCACAACCCCAATAGGAGGTGTGCAGAAGGCAGCTGATCAATGTTTCTCTTTCATCGATGTTTCTAAGTCTCTATCCCTCTTCCTTCTTCTCTGTAAAAAAAATCAATAAAATATATATTTTTTAAAATTCTTGTGGCATACCAGTTGTAAATCACTGCTCTAGGTCCATCCATGTTGTGGTGAGATTTCACTTTTTATTTTAAATATATTTTATCAATTTTTTTACAGAGAGGAAGGGAAAGGAATAGAGAGTTAGAAATATTGATGAGAGAGAATCATCAATCAGCTGCCTCTTGTACACCCCCAAATGGGAATGTGCCCACAACCAAGGTACATGCACTTGACTGGAATCAAACCTGGGACCCTTCAGTTTGCAGGTTGACACTCCATCCACTGAGCCAAACCGGGTATGGCTAGATTTCACATTTTATTGCTGCATAATATTCCTGTGTGTGTGTGTACTGCATCTTTTATTTATTCATCTACAGTGGACACCTAGCTTGCTGTCACAGCTTGGCTGCAATAACAGGGGTGCATATATATTTTTTGAACTCATGTTTTTATTTTCTTCAAATACCCAGAAGTAGAATTGCTGTGTCCTATCTAAAAATAAGTTTATTTTTAGTTTCTTGAGGCATCTCCATACTGTTTTCCATAGTGGCTGCACCAATTTACAATCCCAGCAGCAGTGCATGAAGATTTCCTTTTCTCCACATTCTCGCCAGCACTTGTTGACAAGAGCCATTCTGACTGGTGTGACGTGACATCTCAATGTGTCTTGATTAGCATTCCTGATGAGGGATGTCAAACATGTTTTCATAGAGCTGTTGGCTTTTGTATGTTTTCTTGGGAGAAATTTCATGTCCTCTGCCCATTTTTGACCCGATTATTTATTATTGAGTCATATGAGTTTCTTATATATTTTGGATATCAACCCCTTATTAGATATATCATCATTTGGATATATATTCTCCCATTTGGTAGGTTGTCTTTTTGTTTTATCTATAGTTTCCTTCACTGTGCAGAAGCTTTTTAGATTGATGGTGTACCATTTGCTTGTTTCTCTTGTTTGAAGGGATGTTTACATAAAGATACTACGCAGACTGATTTCAAATACAGTAGGTCCTCAGGTTACGTCAGAGATCCGTTCCTATAGCATGATGTAATGTGATTTTCACCATAAGTCGGAACCCACCTATGTCACTCACATGGAACACATACCCGGCAATAATGAAGTGAAACAGTAAAAAAATTTAAAAGATAAAAATTCCTGACCTTTACTTGTGGGAAATAAATAAAAACATAAAGCACATATGTATATACATAAAAAAGATGGAACTTCTTTTTTATATAAATAAGAGATAGCGATATAACCACAAAACAACGTATGTCAAGTCTAACATAACATAGGACTGCCTGTGGTTTACTGACTGTGTTTTCTAGGAGTTTTATACTTTCAGGCCTTACATTTATGTCTTTAACCCATTTCAGTTTATTTTTGTATGTGTATAAGAGGGTGGTCCAGTTTTCCCACAACAGCACTTGAAGTGACTGTCATTACTCTATTGTATATTTTTGCCTCCTTTGATTTAGATCAGTTGACCATATCAGTGAGGGTTTATTTCTGGGTTTTCTATTCTGTTTCATTGATATATTAGAGGCCTGGTGCATGGATTCGTGCACCAGTGGGGTCCCTCAGCCTGGCCTGCGCCCTCTCACAATCTGGGATCCCTTGGGGGATGTCAGACTGCTGGTTTCAGCCTCATCCATGCACCAGGTTTCTAGTATGCATGTAAAATCTTTGGTTAATCTCTTCCTGCCCTCCCCCAACCCCTTTCTTCTGAGATTCATCAATCTGTTCCATGTTTCCATACCTGTGTATTGAGTGTCTGCCCCTGGTAGTCAATGCATGTCATAGCTACCAGTTGAATGGTTGAACAAACATTCACTTAGGCTTTTATATATATAGATGTGTGTTTTTGTGCTAGTACCATACTGTTTGATTATTTTAGCTTTGTAGTAGAGTTTGAAATTAGGTAGTGTGATAGCTCTAACTTTATACTTTCTCAGGTTGCTTTGGCTATTCATGGGCTTTTGTAACTTCATATAAGTTGAGGGATTATTTGTTCTAATTCTTTGAAAAATGCCATCAGTATTTTGATAGAAATTACACTGAATTCATAATTCCTTTGGGGAGTAATATGATTTTTTATTTATTTTTATTTTTTAAATAAATCTTTATTGTTCAGATTACAATTGCTCCTCTTTTCACCCCCATAGCTCCCCTCCACCCAGTTCCCACCTCACCCTCTGCCCTTAAACCCCTACTCCCACCGTCGTCATCCATAGGTATACAATTTTTGTCCAGTCTCTTCCCACCTCCCACAACCCTTTCCCCCAGAGAATTGTCAGTCCACTTCCTTTCTATGCCCCTGATTCTATTATATTCACCAGCTTATTCTGTTCATCAGATTTTTAGTCACTTGATTTTTTTTTCTTTTTTATTGTGTTACATGTATACATATCTCCTCATTGCCCCCCATCCCAGGCATACCCCAATCCCTCAGTGTCTGTGTTCATTGGTTATGCTTATATGCATGCATACAAGTCCTTTGGTTGATCTCTTATCTACCCCACCTCTCCTTAAACTTCCTGCTGTAATTTGACAGTCTATTTGATGCTTTACTGCTTCTGTGTCTATCCTTTTGTTCATCAGTTTATAATGTTCATTATCCACAAATGAGTGAGATCATGTGGTGTTTCTCCTTCATTGACTGGCTTATTTCACTTAGCATAAGGCTCTCCAGTTCCATCCAGGTTGCTGCAAATGGTAAGAATTCCTTTCTTTTTAATGCCAGCATAGAATTCCATTGTGTAGATGTACCACAGTTTTCTGATCCACTCATCTGCTGATGGGCACCTAGACTGTTTCCAAATTGTGGCTATTGTAAATTGTGCTGCTATGAACATAGGGGTGCATAAATCCTTTCTGATTTGTGTTTGTAATTTCTTAGGATATTTTTCTAAGAGTGGGATTGCTGGGTCAAATGGGAGTTCCATTTTTAGTTTTTTTGAGGAAACTCCATACTGTTCTCCATAGTGGCTGCACCAGTCTGCATTTCCACCAACAGTGCACAAAGATTCCTTTTTCTCCCCATCCTCGCCAACACTTATTGTTTGTTGATTGTTGATGATTGCCATTCTGACAGGTGTAAGATGGTATTGCATTGTCGTTTTGACTTGCATCTCTCGGATAATTAGTGACTTTGAACATGTTTTCACGTGTCTCTTGGCCTTTCTTCTGTTGTCTTTTGAAAAGGTTCTATTTAGGTCCACTGCCCATTTTTTTTATTGGATCATTTATCTTCCTTTTATTAAGTTGTATAAGTTGGCTGTAGATGTTGGAGATTAAACCTTTATCAGTGATAACATTTGCAAATATGTTCTCCCATACAGTGGTCTTTCTTGTTGTTTTGTTGATGGTTTCTTTTGCTGTACAAAAGCTTTTTATTTTGATGTAGTCCCATTTGTTTATTTTTTTCCTTAGCTTTCATTGCCTTTGGAGCAGTATCAGTGAAGAAGTTCTTTTGGCATATGTCTGAGCTTGTGCTGCCTGTGGATTCCTCTAGTATTTTTATAGTTTCCCTTCTAATGTTTAAGTCCTGTATCCATTTTGAGTTTATTTTTGTATTTGGTGTAAGTTGGTGGTCCAGTTTCATTTTTTTGCACGTATCTGTCCAATTTTCCCAACACCATTTATTGAAGAGGCTATCTTGGCTCCATTGTATGTTCATGCCTTCTTTGTCAAATATTAATTGAGCATAATGGTTTGGGTGGATATCTAGATTCTCTATCTATTCCATTGGTCTATATGACTGCTCTTGTGCCAGTGCTAGGCTGTTTTTAGAACAGTTGCTTTGTAATATAGCTTGAAATCTGGTATTGAGATCCCACCTACTTTATTCTTCTTTCTCAGGATTGCTGTGGCTATTAGCGGTCTTTTTTGTTGTTGTTGTTCTAGATGAATCTTTGGAGAGTTCTTTCTAGGTCTGTGAAATATGTCGTTGGCATTTTAATGGGTAGTGCATTGAATCTATAGATTGCTTTGGGTAGTATGAACATTTTAATGATGTTGATTCTCCCAATCCATGAGCATGGTATGCTCTTCCATCTGTTTACGTCTTCCTCTATCTCTTTTTTCAGTGTCCTGTAGTTTTCTGCATATAGGTCTTTTACCTCCTTAGTTAAATTTATTCCTAAGTATCTTAATTTTTTTGGTGAGATGATAAATGGGATTGCTTTTTTAGTCTCTCTTTCTGTAATTTCACTATTAGTGTATAGAAATGCCACAGATTTCTTGGCATTAATTTTGTATCCTGTTATATTGCCAAACTCATTTATTAAGTCAATTAATTTTGGGATGGAGTCCTTTGGGTTTTTTATGTACAGTATCATGTCATCTGCAAATAAGGACAGCTTTACTTCTTTTCCAATTTGGATGCCTTTTATTTCTTCTTCTTGTCTAATTACAATGGCTAATACTTCCAGTACTATGTCGAACAGGAGAGGTGAGAGTGGGCATCCCTGTCTTGTTCGTGTTCTTAGGGGAAATGGTTTTAGTTTTTGCCCATTGAGTATGATGTTAGCTGTGGGTTTATCATATATGGCTTTTATGATGTTGAGGTATGATCCTTCTATTCCCACTTTGCTGAGAGTTTTTATCAAGAAAGGGTGTTGGATTTTGTCAAATGCTTTTTCTGCATCAATTGACTATGTGATTTTTATCTCTCAATTAGTTTATGTGATGTATCACATTTATTGATTTGCGGATATTGTACCATGCTTGCATTCCTGGGATGAATCTTACTTGGTCATGGTGTATAATCTTTCTGATGTAGTGCTGGATCTGATTTGCTAGAATTTTGTTGAGGATTTTGACATCTATGTTCTTGAGAGATATTGGCCTATAATTCTCTTTCATTGTGTTGTCTTTATCTGGTTTTGGTATTAGAGTGATGCTGGCTTCATAGAAGGTATTTGTAAGTGTTCCTTCTTCTTGAATATTTTTGAATAGTCTGAGGATAGGTTTTAATTCTTCCTTGAATGTTTGGTAAAACTTCCCTGTGTAGCCATCTAGTCCCTGGCTTTTGTTTGCTGGAAGCTTTTTGATGACTGCTTCAATTTCTTCCATAGTTATTGGACTATTGAGATGTTTAGATTCTTCCTGATTGAGTTTTGGAAGGTTATATTTTTCTAGAAATATGTCCATTTCTTGCAGGTTGTCCAATTTGTGGGAATAGAGTTGTTCATAGTATTTTTTAACAATCCTTTGTATTTCGGCAGAGTCTGTTGTTATTTCTCCTCTTTCATTTCCGATTTTGTTTATTTGGGTCTTCTCTCTTTGCTTCTTGGTGAGCCTGGCTAGAGGTCCATCAATCTTGTTTATCCTTTCAAAGAGCCAGCTCTTGGTTTTGTTGATCTTTTGAATTGTTTCTTTGGTCTCGATGTTGTTTATCTCTGCTCTGATCTTCGCTATTTCCTTCCTTCTGCCTACACTGGGCTTTTCTTGTTGCTCTCTTTCTAGGTCTTTGAGTTGTAGGGTTAGAAAATTTATTACTATTGTTTCCTGTTTTTTTGCAGTAGTCACTTGATTTTTAGATTCACTTGTTGATATATATTTGTTGTTCCTAATTTTTATCTTTACTTTTTTCTTCTTCTTCCTCTTCTTAAAGAGTACCTTTCAGCATTTCATATAATATTGATTTGGTGGTGAGCAACTCCTTTAGCTTTTTCTTATCTGCCAAGTTCTTTATCTGACCTTCAATTCTGAATAATAGCTTTGCTGGGTAGAGTAATCTTGGTTGTAGGTTCTTGCTATTCATCACATTGAATATTTCTTGCCACTTCCATCTGGCCTGCATAGTTTCTGTTGAGAAATCTGCTGACAGTTGTATAGGTGCTCCCTTATAGGTAACTAGCTGTTTTTCTCTTGCTTTTAATATTCTGTCTTTTGCTCTGGGCATTTTAATTATGATGTGTCTTGGTGTGGTCCTCTTTGGATTCCTTTTGTTTGAAGTTCTCTGTGCTTCCTGGACTTGTAAGTATATTACTTTCAGCAAGTAGGGCAAGTTTTGGTCATTATTTCTTCAAATAGGTTTTCAATATTTTGTTCTCTGTCTTCTTCTGGCACCCACATAAATTCTGATGTTGGTATGCTTAAAGTTGTCCCAGAGGCTCCTTACACTCTTCATATTTTTGGATTTTTTGTTTTGTTTTTCTGGTTGAGTGTTTACTGCTTCTTTGTATTTCAAATATTTGACTTTATTCTTGCAATCCTCTAGTCTACTGTTAGGTCTCTGTATAATATTTTTTATTTCAGTCAGTGTATGCTTAATTTCTAGTTGGACCTTTTTCATATCCTCGATGGTCTTGCTAAATTTATCGACCTTTTCTAGAAAATTGAGAAACTTTATAACTGTGGTTTTGAACTCTATATCCAGTTGTTTGCTTTCCTCCATTTCTTTCATTTGTGACCTGTTTCTTTGTCTCCATATTTTGGCTGCTTCCCTGAGTTGATACGAGTGGCTTTGTGAGCTAGGTGTCCTATAGGGCCTAGTGGCTCAGCCTCCCCAGTGCATCCCTTTGTGGACTGTGTGCACAGTCTTGTTGTAGTTAAGCCTTGATTGTTGTTGGTATCACTGGGAGGAATTGACCTCCAGGCCAATTCGCTGTGAGGATCAGCTGTGTCTATGCTGGGAGAACTTTTGTGCTGGAGACTCCCTTATGAGACAAGACTTGTAAAAGGTCTCTGTGCTCAGCTTAGATGGGGTGGAGTCTCAGGAAAGAGCAGACAGCATTCGTTTCCCATCAGCCCTGCACTAATAGGCCCCTGTGTCTCAGTGTCCCTTGGCAATCGCTGCAAGCACCTCTGAGAGAAAGCCACTCTCAAGTTCCGCCTGCTGCCAGACAGTCCAGTTTCTCCCCCAATGAGTTTGGGTCCTCAAAGTCTCAGGAGCTTTTGTCTCCCTCCCACTTGAGAAAGCCAGTTGCGTCCTCAGTTGCCCGCCCTCTCCGCATGTGTGCCTGGGTACCTCTGCCTTCCCCAGTTCCTCTGAGTCCTAGTATGCTTTTCTCTTTCCTGACAGTCCAGTGGCACCTCGTGTGATGAGGATAACACAGTTTAGCAAAACATAGGGGATGCAATAAGCGCAATGCTGAGAGGGTTATTTATAACTATGAGTGCATATACTAAGAAAGGTCTCAGATCAATAACCTAATTAGATCTTAAGGAAGTATAAGAGGAGCAAGTTAAATTCAAAGCAAGCAGATGGAAGGAAATAAAGGTTAGAGAAAAAAATGATTAGAAAAACAATAGGATCAATGAAACACAGTTGTTTATTTGCAGAGTAACAGGATTGACAAACCTTTAGCTAGTTTGGCTACAAAAAGAAAAGGTCCAAATTGCTAAATAAAAGCAGTGTGAAAATGCAGACAATAAAGGGGGTGGGTGGAGAACAATGTGTAAGTGCCCAAAAGAAGTTCTTGAAGAAGATGCACCAAACTTTATGGCTGTTGCCTAGCCAGCAGCGTGGCTCAGTGGTTATGCATCAAACTATGAACCAGTATGTCAGGGCACATGCCTGGGTTTCAGGATCCATCCCCAGTAGGAGGCAGGTGGCAGCCAAATGATGATTCTCATCATTGATGCTTCTATCTCTCCCTCCCTCTTCTTCTCTGAAATCAGTAAGAATATATTATTAAAAACCCACAAAACTTAATAGCTGTTAACTCTGAAGAGTGAGGGATGAAGTTGACTTACCCTTGTACTTTTTGCTCCATATGCTTTTGGGTCATTTGATTCTTTTAAAAACTAAACTATTTGTAAATCAGGTTGAAAACAGTATTTAAAAAAAAAATTCCAAAATGATTCTCAGGTGTATGTAGCTTGGGAGTGTCTTGTAAGACCACGCTATCAGGTCACTTGCTTGCTCCAGTGAGAGGCCTGTAATGTTCTCAGCTACAACCCCAAGACCAAGTCTACCTGCAAGAGGGGCTTCTGGGAAGACTAAAGGACAAAGATAGAAAAGCATGGAAATGGAGAGTTAAAGAGATTTTTCTAAAGCCAAGGTAGTTGCATCCAATTGGTTTTCCATGTCTAGTAGTATCCACAGATGTAGAAATACATGTGTGTGTGTGTGTGTGTGTGTGTGTGTGTGTGTGTTGTTGTTGTTGTTGCTTAGATGAGTTTCCAGGAATATTTAGCATGAAAATACAAGCCCTTAATTCTTTCTGAGCATGAAAAAGGGTAAATGAGATGTTAAGACTGGGCCCCTGTCAGAGAAGGGTGATTTAAAGCACTTACATGGAGCAGGCACACAGTCTTTTTAATCTAAAATGGAATCATCTGTTTAGGAAGTACTTCAAGCACAGGTTTTTATTACCTGAGCCGTGGTGTCTCACTCTACTCGCTTCCAGCCACATTTAAACAAGGAAACCACAAACACTGAACTAGTTCTGTTCTAAGACAAAAAAGACTAGATGGTTCTAGTTACCTAGCACAACCAAATAGCAGCTGAACTGCTAAGACCCATTGGACTTCAAAGTTGTTTGGACTGGACTGGGGGTTCTAAAGGCCACTTAGACATCCTGATTAAAAGTAACCTAGACTGTGACAATTATGTTCCCAATGACCCTGACAAAGAGTGGACAAGTGTCTTTAAATAATTCAGGCTCCAAAAAAGTGCTAAATACTTGCTTATAATACAACTGAGACGGACACAACAGGAAATTACTACTCACCTCCAAGCAGCTGTTATGCAGTGGTAGTAAACCTGACTCAACGTCTGGGAAATAGCTCTTAACTGCTTGAGACATCAAAACAGACACTGGTAGAAGTCAACCTACTTAAAAACTGTCAAAAAATGCCATGATGAAAACCAAAAGGTAATTTGGAAATATTTACAACATAACTACTATCTGAATATACAAATCAAAAGGAAAACGATGAATAGCCTGGAAGGATCATCTACTCTTCTTACTGCTCAGCACCCCTTTTCTTCATTAAAAGCACTTTCCCCACATCACCATGCACTCAAGGTGGGCCTGCAGGATTGGCACAAAACCCATTGCAAATGGCAACTTGGTATCTGACCAAAAAATGTACTCAGTACCACAGAAATAAAATGTAAATGAAGACATTTCCCAGCTGTCAGTTGGGAGATTCTTCCCATTTGTGTTTTCTAAACAATGCTGAGGATTGGTAAAGTGGTGCGTTACCAGTGCATGCTAAATCACTGAGAGGCTGTTGGAACAGGGAAAAGCCTGTGTTTACAAGAGTTCTGGTGATCATATCTCAACCAGCATCATTAAGGATGGTTTAGGTGTCCCCTGATGTGATACATGAAGCGCACAGCATCTCCTATGAAGGATTCTTGCCAGATAGAATCAAGACCGTAGACCTAACCCAGTTTGTAGGAAACACAGGAGGCTGAATGACAGAACACTCAGGGAAAACACAGAAATCGTTGTAGTAAAAGCGTTTGTTGTTGTTGTTCTAGATTAAGATTAGAGACCTAACAGCTAAATGTAATGCATAAAATGACTGCATTCTGGTTCAAAAAAAATAAACGGTAACATCTTTGTGGGGACAACTGCAGAAACTTGAATATGGACTAATAAACATTAGATGTTACAAATTTTCTTAGGTGACATAAGGGTATTGTGGTTGTGTTGGAAAATGTCCTAGGAAATGCTGACCTTTTTAGGGGTAAACTATAACTTAGTATAAATATACACATGCATGCATTTAAATAAAGAAAATAAGGTAAAATATTGAATCTGCTCAAGTAGTTTGCTTCAGGGATGGTTGTGGAAGCATTGTTTATAATATCTCCAAATAGAAATTATCTCAAAGTCTCACATGGGGGTTGATTAAAATTGGTGCAACCACACAACGGACTACCACCAAAAACTTGTAATAAACATGATATAACACAAAGTGCTTGTGAAAAAGATGAGAACCCAGATGAGGTTTTATAATCCATCTTTCAAATGAGATCTCTTCCCTGTAGCTTCATCTGGACTAAAACACTCCCTTTTCCCAACTTACCTTTGCATACTTCCCAGTTATTGCCAGCTTAAAGCAAGCTTGCCCAGGCTGGGTCCCCATTTGTTCATTAGAAGTCACCCTAATGTAAGGAAGAAAAAAATTAAAAGGGAAGAGGTGGACAGTGAGATCTTTCTCAGTGCTCAGAGGGTGGAGGATCAGGTGTTGGGATGTTGTGGTACAGCGATGGGAAGTTAAAGGAGCCAGCAGTTTCTGAGTATTTATGCAAGGCATGATGCTAAGTAATCTTCATGTACTACCTAGTATAATCCTTGCTTTTACTTGGTAGATACCAGAGAAACAGTCTGTAAACAAGAGGAGACCCCAGTAGGTCACAAAGCAAGCTGGAGAGCCAGGACTCAAGTTCAGGAAGTTAGGTCCTTTCTGATTTCATAAAACCATTGAGGTTGAGTATTTCCTTCAGTGGCCAAGGAAGGAGAGATCAGATGGCCTTTAAATTTTTTTAAAAAATGTATTTTTTAAAATAGATTTCAGAGAAGAAGTTGAGAGGGAGAGATAGAAACATGCATGGAAAGAATCATGGATTGACTGCCTCCTGCATGCCCTCCACTGGAGATTGAGCCTGCAACCCGGGCATGTGCCCTGGCTGGTAATTGAACCGTGACCTCCTGGTTCATAGGTTGTCACTCAACCACTGAACTATGCTGGCCATGTCTTTATAGTCTTCTCAATACCAGAATTCTAAAATTTGGTCTACCAGCAGACAAATGGAAAACAGGCAAACTTGGTCCCTAGGTGCACAAAAGCCACACTTATGATATCCAGCTAATTTATGTGTGATTAAGATCTTGAAAATAAACTGAACAGAAGGATGTGCCACCCTATGCCTGCACCTTTCCCATTTTAACAATAAACACATATTGCGAATGAGGGTACATGATTTCATGTGAGACTATCCTTAGCTATTAATGGTATCAAACATAACAATGTTAGAAAATTTTTATTCAGACAAAATGGAAGCATGATTCAACAATGATTTCTCTAAATTTTTATTAATTTTTTTTTTTTTACAGCTCGATCCTCTTGTGAAAAGGAAAGAATTTGAAGGTGAACAAATCAATTACACTTTTTTTTTTAAACAGCAATTAATCCTCATTACAGAGAACAAACAAAAGATCTGTGGCACATTCTCTTTGGAAAGATCTTTTGCAAATTTTTCTTCTAAAAAAAGAAAGCAAACTTTAATCCACACAGATCACATGTCTCTTTCAAAGGACTATACAAGGCAGCTAAATTTTATTCACAAAAGCCCCAGGTTGCAGTTCATTGCTGAAGGAGATAAAATATATGGAGTCCCCTTTATCTGTGGTTGCACATCTTCCCATTGAGAGCATCGCTGCTTCCCCATCCTACATACAAATCATTGAGTGGACTACATAGCTGGCACATTATTCCACAATAATTAAAGAAAAACACACATATTATTTTAGAGATAGGCCAGTGACCTTCATTTATCAACTGGACAATTTATTTATTTTTAAAACAATTTTAATAATACCAAGATTTGACTTTACTCTAAAGTTATAAGAAAGCAAAAAATATAATATAATATAATATATAATGGCAATAAATAAAAAAAGGCAACCCTGCACAGGTATCATCCAAAACGTAATCACATTCAGGAAAAAAAAATTAAAACAAGATTTGGGACACACGCATATAAACACACACACACACACACACACGCACACACACACACACCAACATGAACAGTGTATACTTGTTATCTGAGGGGGATGTGCAGTAATGTTAACAATACATGTTGACGGCCTGAACAAAAGGCGAAGTTAATACTGCCCATGTTAAGCATCGCTTAAACGGCTACATTTAAGCAAAGCAAATATCTCCCTAGGTTAGCCACTCCCGGCCTGATTGCGGCATGGCCAGCCTCGCTGTCAGTGGTCTTTCTCCCTTGTCCCTCCAGGCCCACAGAATACCCCCTAGGCTCATAGAGAGCTGTATGTCTCCATCCTGCCCTCTTGGGTAGAGAAATATAGGCACTTCTCTACCCATCGCAGTACCTGCTGATACCTGGCGCACAGTGGAACAGAATCTCGGGTGATGCTTCTCCAGGACAACAGGAAATGTACAGCCACCTTAAGAAAGGTGGTTAAGTGGTGCTTGTCAACTCATCATCAGTGAAAACTAAAGAACATGGCCAGTGGTCACAATTCATTCTATCACTGAGAAACCAACACAACTAGATTGCACATTTGAGATTTATATGGTAGGAATACCACTTGCAATGTTTGGAGGAAAATCCCTAACACCATGGTATCCTGCTATTCCACCTTCCCCAAACAAATGACAGAGTAAAAAAAAAAAGGCACAGGAAAACCTTACATCCGTAAATTCTAGATAGGACCAAAAACAAAAGAGGCAATCCACTGGAGATGGGGAAAGGAGCAAGCACCACCACAACCGACACACTACACAGCCACAATGCGTGACTGACTCACTTCCCAGGAGCAAGTCCTGATGTCTGTGTTTCTAAATGAAGCCCTAATATTCTTGCAAGATTAAAATACTGCTAATTAGTGGTAAAGAGTGTAATGGATAAAGGAGCAAAGTTTTTAAAGATTTTGTGTAGTGTCTGGGAAAATAAATCCTTAAGAAAAAGTTAAATTCTGTGGTGGATGGCAGGGAATCAAGCCTAATTTGATTCATTTACCTGAAGATGAACCAATACATCTCAAACTTCATGAAGCAGAAGAGCCAAGACCCACGTAACATCTCGAAAGCCATGGCAAACCAAATACAGCATTATTCCAAAATTAGGTGTGGTCAACAAAAGGCACAATAAATATATCCAATTCAACCAGCTTCTTGTTCTTTTTATGTACACGTACACACACACACACACACACACACACACACACACACACACACACACAATCTCCTTTCATCTATCAGAGCTAAGAGATTTGTTTATTTTTACAGCTAAAAATTATTGAACAAGAATCGTAATAAAATAGTAAGCTCCTGATCTTACTAACATTAATATTTAAGGTACCGATTAAGGCAAGTTTTCGGTTAGAAGGGGGTGGTTTTTAGCTTTTAAATATCCTGAGATCTGGAATTAAAGGATCTAGAACAAGAGAGATTAAGTGTGATCCACTTTGTCTAAGGGAAATAGCTAAACATTTTGGTCAAAACATCTATAAAATAAAGGTTCTTTTGTTCAAAGAAATCAGATGCTTTCCTTCCCATTCAATTGTGATTCAATTAGATTATCAGATAAGTCCTTCTCGCTTCAGTTCCAGTCCTGGTTGTAGGCCTGCTGGACCCCCAACTCTTCACCTCGGCTGGCATGCGGCCCACACTTTCACATTCTGAACCCAGGCAACCTGGCGCAGTTCAGTGAAGGGTTTCCCATTGTTTAGCAGGGCCCTTAGTTTGGCTAAAACCTCAAGGTCAGTCTTCCTCTCCAGACCGGGCAGAAACAGCCATCATTTTTACAACTGAAAGTTCTTCCGCTTCCTAATGAAGACAGGAAGCTGTAGCGCCAGAGGCAAGACTTCACTCAACCTTTGCTCAGGACGTTCTGTTTGCCTCGCTGTGAAGTGTGCACTATTACTGTTTTAAGAACTTCACAGATGCAAAGGCTTCACTCTACACCCAGTCCTTTCAATTATCTACCGCAGTACAAACTTTGCCTTTTGGAATGTAAGCATGTAGCAAAAAGTGCAAAAGTTTTACAAAGCCTCCCGACTTCTCTATACAGCTGTAACAGCCAAAGGAACGGAGGAGCATGAAGGGTTCACCAAGTCACGACCCTTTACCTCCTCAGCCCATGATCTAAACTAGCGGGTGCCATCCTCTCGGACCTCGCAGAGGTCCATGAACCACCGGTTGGCGACCGCTGATCTAAACAGTACAAACTGATCTCTTCAAAATCATTTGTTTTTCAAGGGACAAAATAAAATTTGAAAACCAAGGTCAGGGGAACCCCCCCCCCCCAAGAATAAGGCCACGACACAGCAACCACCTGTGTAGCACTGGCTGACAGATCACGTGGGAAACTCCCCAGTCAAGGGAGCTGGTGGCTTGCTGACAGACACACTTACCCTGCAGTCTGCACAGACCAGAACCTGCCCCGAGAACACGTCCTTCCAAACCGCTGGGGAGTGTGCAAAGAAGGGGCAGGACTGGCCACGGGGAGAAAAGACGATGTTAAATAATGACATACACCTGATTCTGGGACCTTGTCTCCCACATATAAGAGAAGGACACACAATGTCACAGCATACAACCTACCAGGCAATTACTGTTCCCTTAACAACAGGGTGCTTTTTAAACGAGCCACTTAAAAAGGGCCAAGGCTTTACTTTAGAACATCAAGACCACACACAAAGTTCCCATGCTCAGACATTACTACTGCTGTTAACCCTTGGGCTTTAACCTAAACACGAGGCAGAAGCCCTTTGTCCTAACAGGTTAGTGATGACAAAAGAACGGCCAGGTAGACAGTAAGGAACAGTCACACGCTTCACACTGAAAGTCAGGCATCCCCCATCATCTACACACCCTTTCATGCATTTGCCAGATTACCAAGCAAGTTCCTACAGACATCATACGGGCCTTACTCTTCATTATAAATAAAGGTGGTATCCACTCCCTTCCTCACTAATAAATAAATAGGAAAATGTCAAACATACTTTGTAGGAAATAACATGTAGAGGGGCAGGATGGGAGAAAAGCCAATTGTAGAAAAAGCACTCCTCAATTTTAATGTGTGTAAATTCCACCTCTAAAAGGGATAACAAAAATGGGCTTTTAAAAACACTGCACTCAAAATAATGCTTCTAATAATAGCCTTCCAAGTGTTTACGATAAAGAAAATCTGTGCTTATGGATAAGTGGGAACTCGGATGTGTTCTCTCATTACAGGTCATTCAAATGCACCAGTGCAAAGTCCGGGAGACGGCAATAGCAACTTGGGGGGAGGCACAGTTTCTCCTCAGCCTGTCAAATCGAGCTGACGAGAACACTGAATGAAGGCCTGGGATGCTTTTCTTAAGTCTAATTAACCACCCCAATCTCCACATCCTTTCAGGGAGTAAATTTCCCCTGAACAATTAAGGGCTCTGAAAGTTTAGTTTTGCTATAAATATAAAATAATTTGCAGCAGAAAAATATAGCCTCTTTAAGTAAATTTCATTTGTCTTTGTTCACTGACAAAACTGAGTTGGTTAGACAGCATAAGTTACCACATGACTGTAGACCACAGACCAGCACCTCAAATTCAGCTCTACTTAAACAAAAATTAAAAAGCCCTTCAGCCAACTGGTCCTGTGGAAGTGTCAGTACCCTCTTTCCCAGGGCACAAAATTCCAAACATGGTCACAGCTGCCTGCCTGTTGCTGAAGCAGGGGTGGGAACGATAGTCGTCCCACCTGATGCCGCGTGCTGTAGCTTTTTCTCCTCCCACGGCTCCCATCGGTCAACACCAACTCGGTCGCGAAGGCATCAGAGCTGGGTGAGCGTGCAGTACACTTCAGGCAATTGAGGGGAGAGAGGGACCTCCAATTCTTTAGATTATGACAATACTTGGTATTATAAAAGCAACTGTGCACTGGCAGAAAGTGGGTACAGCAAGTCCTTCACAATTTAGGTTTTATAGATGACTGTTAGAATTTACAAAACAAATATTTCCCCAAAAAACTGAAAAGAAAGAAAAATCATCCACAAAACCCTACACCAAAATTCACTGTTAGAAATATTTCCTTCTGGGAATGGACTAGTGTGGCTGCTGAGATGACATGAATTTGCGTTCAGAGTTGAAATTGCTTCTCCTTGTTTCACTTGCAACTCGCATCCTGCTGGTTAAAAAAATACGGAAATGTTTCTAGACCACTCATATACCCCTTTTAGGCTACATTGCACTCTGTCCTTTAGTTAGGAAAGGCGAAGATCATCTCTGAAGCCAGGCTCCTCACTTCCACTTCTGCATTAACCATCGTGCCCAACCAATGAGCACACAATTCTTGAGAGTTTAAGCAGACAAATGATCCGGCCTTCTCAGGCGCTTCTCTTCTCAAGTTTTGTTGTCCTGATGAGACAAATGTCTGGACTGTTTTGAGGCTTCCAATGTGCAAAATAGTTCCCAAGGCATCAGATCAACCTGGGCCTCCGTTAGGGTGCTCTGCTTCCTTGTTTCAGCCACTGAAAACCCTGTCTCGTGTAGTGCACCAGATCCACCAAACTGCTGTTGAGGGCCAAGGTGCACACGTTTGTGCTGAGCTGAGCAAAAAACTCTGCAAACGAAACAAATCCACAACCAAGTAAACACCCTCGCATGCACAAAAATAAAGACGGCAACAAAAAGTCAATCATTTGGGTTGTTTCCAGAAATGATTCCCAAAATAGCATGTACTTCATCACAGTAAAACATCACAACCAAATGTAATGGTCTTGAAGGGTAGGCACTGGGTTCTGTTTTAGGGTTGAATCCATAATGTCCAGCACTGGAGAATACCCGATTAATATTTTGGATCAATAGATGCATGAAAGAAAAACACTAACATGTTTAAAAAGCATCTTTAGCCCTAATCGGTTTGGCTCACTGGACAGAGCATTGGCCTGCGGACTCAAGGGTCCCAGGATCAATTTTGGTCAAGGGCATGTACCTTGCTTGTGGGCACGTACCCAGTAGGGAGTGTGCAGAAGACAGCTGATTGATGGTTCTCTCTTACCAATGTTTCTAACTCTCTATCCTTCTCCCTTCCTCTCTGTAAAAAAACAAAACAAGAAAACCCAATAAAATATATTTAAAAATAAAATAAAAAGCATCTTTAGTTTGCTAGGAAATCAAGTTCTAAGAGGCTATGAGGGAATTAAGAGGCTAGAGCCAGGAAAAACTATGGAATGGCCCGGACCTGGCATTTCCATCTAAGCGTTAGAGTGGACGCAGGCACTGGCATGCACAGTTCCTTTACAGCGTGCTCCACCGTCTGCTACACCTCGGGTTTCCTCAAGGCCTTCGTCTCACACAAGTTTCAAGAGGCTTACTTATGCCATATTGCCTGTGCTGTTGCTAACCATCTTTTGTCACACACTGAAAACAAATGTTAAACTCGGTACTTAGGCTGTGCTCCCTCGCACCTCACACTGGCTGTGCCCAGGGATAGTCATGCCCTTCCTTCTCTACTTCCTTGACCCTTGGGCTACCATTTCATCCAGACTGAAATGATGGTGCCAGGGCTTCTGAAGGGCAAGGTGCTGATGCCACTTCCAATTCAATTTTGCTAAGATCTAGCAACAGAAATTCAGCTTCAAACTTTGGGGCTGAGAAAAGAATTGGGTCTAGGCTATGAGGAGGAATGGAGAGAATGTGAGAAGAATGAACAGGTACAAAAAAAAAAAATGAACACAACCTATAAACAACACAATTCCTGTCATGCCCCAGTAATTACCACCACAGAGCCGCTTACCTTTATTCTTCCTTGTAAGGACCTCGGCCTGTTCCCACAGATCAACGGCGGCAAAGATGTGGGAAGTGATGGTGATGTAGGAAGATGTCATGTTTTGGATGCTGGCAGGAATCCCGCTGCCCCCAACACTGCCAGCACTTGCCTGGGAGCCCACGGAGCTGACAGAAGGCATTGGAGAGAGAGGAGATGGTGCGCCTGTGCTTCTGGAAGATGGAAGATCAGAGAGAACTGGTCCAGTTGTTCTCAATCTTTTTAATGCCGCGACTCTTTAATACAGTTCCTCCTCATGCTGTGGTGACCCCCAACCATAAAATTATTTCTGTTGCTACTTCATAAGTGTAATTTTGCTACTGTTATGAACTGTAATGTAAATATCTGTGTTTTCCGATGGTCTCAGGCTCTATAGCAGTGGTTGAGAACCGCTAGTAGGGTTGCCTAAGACCATCGGAAAACACAGATATTTACATTACAATTCAAGAATGGACATTCATAGGACGGGAGTGGAAGCACTATAAGGGCAGTGAGTCTCATTTGCTCTTTTTACTGCTGTGTCTCCTGTATCTAAAGCAAGGTTTGGCTGGACAAATGGGAAAAGAGTTACCTCGAATAATGAGAGTGGCCATGCATGATCTTAGAATATCACCTCAGAGGTGGGAGTAATGAAAACTCAGAGGCAGGAAGGTACACCTCAATTAGGACTTTTTTTTTAGAGAGAGGCCACATGGGAATCTCTTCCTTTGAATGTGCGGGAAATGGGACAGTCTTCTAGGTGACAGTCTTAAAATAGCAAAGCCTATCAGAACTGGGAAACTTCAAGGAGTATAAACAAATTAAAAATACAAGCAGTCCTCGGGTTATGTTTGAGATTGGCCGTAATCGGACCCCACCTCCATAAGCACCTATGTTACTCACATGGAGCACATACACAGCAGTAATGAAGTGAAACAGTAAAAAAATTTAAAAGAAAGATAACAATTCCGGACCTTTACTTGTGGGAAATAAATAATAAAAATCATAAAGCACATATGTACATTCCTCAAAATGACGGACCTTTTTTTTAAAATAAATACTGTTAATGGGAGATGGTGACATAACCATGAAATAAGTCAAGTCGGATGTAACTTGAGGACTGCCTGTACTAGGCAAGAGCTAAAAGGAAGAAAATTCTATCTTCAATTGCACAAGGATTGGTTTTCAGTATCTTATGGCATAGATGAACAGCTTCAGTTCAAAAAGTGGGGGAAAATTTTAATTAAAGACAATCATGTTCATCCTTAATATCACCGCTATGGGTCCTAGAAAAGGTTGAGGGCATATATTTCTGGAAAGTTCTTGTTCACTGAAATTCCAAGATGATATGTCCAGAGGGACAAGGAACCTTGGCTGGTTCTCCTGGCTTTGTCTCTAGTTGTGTTGTGGGGTTAGGCATGCCTAAATATCCCTTAGTTTTGTGATATTAGACATGCCTAAAGATCCTCCCAGTTTTGACATTTGACCCTACAGTTTCTACAATTATCTTTTTATGTTACCCAATCAGCAAACATCTTGATTTAAATTATTCCTCAAAAAGTAGAAATAAGCAAATGATCTAGTTAAGGAGAAAACCAGCATCTAAATGTACACACAAATGGTTGCAAAATCAAAAGGCAAATAATGATGCAATACTGGTAATTGTAAGTTAAACGTATCATTACCTTGCAATGCATGGAGAAGGTGCCTGGGTAACTTTAGGAGGACTTTGGAAGTGATCATTAAGAGCACGAGAATATTTTATTGCTCTCTCCTTTTTACAACGAAACATCGCCATGTTCAAAATGGACTGACAACGCATGCTGTGAACATAAACAGGTAGATGTCAGAAAGACAGCCATCGAACCCTTTACAACCTAACGAAGACACTGGGCTTCAGCTACATGAGGAAGGGTATCATAAAAATATTATTGTGCTCTTCAATCATCAGAAACACACAAATATAAAAGGGTATCATTTGAGACACCAGATCAAAGAATTACTGAGTTATTAGTAAAATGGCAGTAGGTACCATTTCATAAAACTTAACAGTGGGGTTAACCCCTTGACCTTAGTATTTTATTGATCCCCTTTCACTGTAATTTTCATGCTAAGCAAAAATTTCAAAATATTTTGTACCAACAAAAAATACAAAAGCAAACACACACACACACACAAAAGCAAGTGTGATATTATGTAAATACAGAAAAAGTACTCACCATAAAACAGCAAATATTTTCTCTTGTGTTGGTGCTGTGGGGTCTGAGAAGGATTTTAATGACATGATGAATCTATAGGGAAGTATAAAAATAGATCAGGTTAAACAAAAGCAATTAGAAAATCCCTGACACAAAGACATCTCACTATGTCTCTCTGTTTTATATTGATTTTTCCTGAAACTGTCAAGCCAAGAGCAATGCAGGAAAAAATGAGGCTTTAGGGCAACAATTCAGGCCACTCAGAAAACTAGGTGAGGACACGTCTCTTCACTGGCTGTCCACCAGTTTGACTCCAAGTAGACATGTGTCCTGACTGAGTCCTTTGTTGAAATGCAGATAATAAAGACAGGAGCTTAAACTGAGATGAGAGGGCGTCTGATAAGAAAGCCAAAACTGGAAAATCCAACCTCTCCCTGAAAGGTTTGGCATTTCACAGTGCACTTGGCAAATGATGGAGCTGGATCCGGTTCTAGCATTCATCTGGACTATAATTTTAGTTCAGGACAAGAAAAACGTTCGAGGATCAGTAACTTTTTAAGGCACCCCTTTATTAAGCTGTCTTTATACTAAGGTTCAAGTGGATTACGGCAATAAAGGTGAGGAAAGAGAAGTACTTAAGAGGATGGTAACATGACTGAGCACTTACTTAATGAGGTCTTCGGTTTCAGAGTACACCGAGAAAGCCGACTTGGACGCCGACTTGGACACTGGGCTTTCAGACTCCATGGCAATCCCACACTCAATGAAGGACAAGACGGCTTCCAAGTACTTAAAAGCCTTTCCAACCTTGTCCGTCTATGGAAGAACAGCTCATTGTTAGGCCAAAGACAGCCTTTTATTTAGTTTCTCACCCACATTCTTCGTTGTAATATCTCTCCACTGTCAAAGTCTAGTTATGGCTACAGAGAAGTGTGAGAGCAAACAAACTCAACAGGACTAAAAGCCTGTCAGGTCTGACCTACTAAAAATGTACTTTTAGTAGGAAAACAAAAATTCATTAGGAAAAAGAAACCAATTTTGTGTTAGGATGATGCTCTTACAACTTTAAAGCACATATTCAAACTAAGGTAATGAATCCATAGTCACTTTGTTATTAAAAGTGTCCCTAATTACTCATTACATAATTTTTCTGAGAAAATTTTCTACATATCTAGGATAATGCAGACATAATTTCTTTGTATGTGTTGAAGTTTTATCTTACAGTAAGTAGAAAACGTTATGTTTTAGGAACATCTTAGATGTGATGTCAAGGAATAATCATTTCATGTATTTTAGAGCCCTTTGGAAGTCGGGGCTAAATGCATGCATGAGGGATAAAACCCCAGTTTCCCTCTCTCACTCCTTTTTAAATTGGACAAAACTGACTTTACTTTTTTTTATCTAAAAAATCTTTATTGTTGATTTAAAAGTCTCTTAAAGGGAATATAAATGAAATCAGATATTGGTGACTACACATTTTGTCACCACACTTCTGAGTGCAACACAGCCAAATCAACTAAGACCGTGATGAGCACACCTCTCTCAACACACGGCATATGGACCACGTTTTATAAGCAACTGATTAACACATTTGCAAGTTTATAGTTTCTGCTAATGCTATCAATTTGGTAATGTTCCAAAAGAAAGAATGAAAGCAGTAAAGATGCAAGTGGAGTATAAAAAGACAGTGACATCAGCAAATAAAGATAGTTTGGGGCTGATAATTTTGTAAGACTAATGATGCATATCTATTACACCTATGATAAACTTCATGTGCCTTGACATAGTGTTATATTTAGTGATATGGAATACAATAGAATGAGATCACAGATATTCCATCAGAAGACATTCAACCAAATGGATAAAGAACCAAGACTGACCATTAACTCTGCTTTTTGCTTCAACTTTTTTGCCTCCTTCATGTGGAGATCTGCTTGTCTGAAAGAGAAGGAAAAATCAGGGTAGGTCATATGAACCCCAAATTACTAGGCTGGACAAGATGACTGAAGGAGACTGAGATGGTGAAAAAGGCTGGGAGGAGAAGGAGGGCAAAGAAGAGGCATGAACAAAGAAGGGGAAAGGAAATGAGGAGGGGAAGGAGGAGAAGCGGGCATATAAAGGATAAGAAGCAAGCATCTAGAATCTTACTTGTCCAGCTTCGCGGGAGGCTTCCCTGGTTTCGAGTTACCATTTGGCAAAGAAGGCACTGAAAAAGGATTTGCAGTTTCTCCAGAAGATCCCTTTAAAAAATCATTTTACAGATCACACTCCAACATTCAAGATCACTGACCTAAACATACGATCCCTTAAATTAGCCCAAAATAGTTCCCCCAAAAAGAAGTCCAACACTGCAAAATTTAGTTTGGCACGTTCCCAGCTACATTAACATTTTGACTGTATTGGGGACTCAAAAAGATATAGGACAAAACTGTCCATGAGGACAGATAACCACCAAAGCCAAATGTAACATTTTCTTTTAGTCAATACGCATACACACCACATACACCCAGGTTAACAGAAAGGGGAACTTGTACTTGAGGAAAGTGGATAATTTTCCCCCATTACAATAAATGAAAGTACCTGAGATCAAATATTCAAACCAGGGTAACTATTTCTTTCTATGAAACACATGACAGAAAATTAACACAAAACATCTATTCGGGTGTTTCACTTGTAAATCACTTTAAGAATAAACTGACACCTAAATGTTCATATACTTTTACTCTCTAAAGAGAACTTCAAACACAAACTCATTACAGCTTTATTAAAAGTGATGAATAAGCTCTGAAGAACCATCATTAGGAACTTACCCAATCTGGGAACTTAACCAACATATCCACTGTATATTACACGTACCTTGTGTTCTGTGGAGCTTCCAGAGCCCTTCCCCTCGGCTTTCCTGCGCTTGGGGACAGGGGAGTCCTTATGGTTGCCCTTGGTACCACTGGCACTTTTGGGAGGTTCCTGGCTACAGGGATGTGCTTCCCGCCGTGGCCTCTTTTGTGCAGGCGTGGCTGGCTTCTGGGAGGATGAGGAGGATGATGACACGAGTGTGGGGGGAAGCATTTCCTTCTTTGAGGGCTCAGAGGGCCTGGGTGTTCTAGAAAGAAATAGCACACAACACAAAGTTAAGGCAGAACATGAACCATGTAACTTAGTTGTTTAAAAGGACACAAGGCTGCTGACAAAAGACTAAGACATCACAAAACGTGAAATCCACTTTTGTACAAGGCCACATTTCAGGGACTTTTCATTCCTTTTAAAAATCCAGTCCTATCATTGAGTGATAAATGAAGTTATGTGACCCATCTCTTAAGCTTAGGATCCTGCCTTCTCCTAACAAGCCAGTCTGCATTAGCTACTCCCCGACCTGGCCCTCTCTCTGACAAGCAGGCAAGCCCAGCCTCAGCTTTCACATCTGACTCCTTGCTCTCACAAATCCTCCTACATGAGTATACAATGCATTGTGGTACCACATGATTTTTGTGAAGCAATTTCTTAAACAAATCAGAGAATAGTAGTTACTTTTTGTGACTTTGGACAAGTCATTTTCTCTGTGTGCCTCAGTTTCCACTTCTCCAAAACAGGGATAATAATAGCATCTTTCTTATTTTTAATGTAAAAATTCCTTTAGAAAGAAATTAATTCCAAGTTTTTAGGGAAGTTTCCACTGTTGAAATACATTGAGTAAACCCAAGCTTGCTGCCCAATGAACTGTTAATTCCTAGAAGGTCCATATGATGAAAGCAGATGGAAACAAACTCGGTGCATCATCAGACGGAACTGACCAAGTGTAGCACGCCATGCCTTCACACATCAGACATGACAAGACTCACTCGCCTTCGTAGGCTGCTCCTAATCTCTATACTCACTTCGTCTTAGAGGCTTCTTTGTGGGAGGACGATGACGATGACTGTGATTTAACCTCTTTCTCCAGTCTGACTTTCTTGCTATCATGGTCTCTCTCTGCTTCACCCTATGATTGTAATATAACAAAGGAAATAGTTACAAACATAACTGTACATGCAAAATAGGAAAAAATATATGCAGCAAAGGCAGTGAGAATAATTAGACTGTTGGAGACATATGTATATACACACACAGCAACCTTCTCAGTACCTACACTGTGTGTATGTGTGCATTTTGGGTGAGGGAGGAAGGCAATCTAGATTTGATATTAGTAACCTGTGGAGAGACCAGGCTTTGCAAAAGGAAGGACTATTCTTCATATGCAAGAAGGGGAGGTGTCTAAGTAATAGCTAAGAAGAATAGTTAGTAGTAGACTTCATTGTAGTAGACACATCATTGCTACTTTCCTAAATATAAAAGAATCAATAAAACATGCATATTCACATCAAGTAACAACTGGTAATTTTAAGTAAGTAAGGTTCCTCCCTTTCTTTCAAAAGAACCATCCACTTATCTACACTAATTTAATGGTCATAATAAAATTAGGAGTGGAGTACTTAAAGCTTAGCTTTTCTTCTAATGAAAAACAAACAAAAAAACAAACTAACAAAACAAGTGTATTGTTGAAAATGAAACAGGCTATAAAAATCCTGTCTAGATAGCTTATAGACAAAACCAGAGGCACAACAAATCAGAATACCTGTTTTGGGATTCAGCTAACTTTCTCTTCCATTGATACCAGTTCTTTTATTTATTATTATTAATTTTAAATCCTCACTGGAGGATATGTTTCTATTTACCTTTGGAGAGAGAGGGAAGAAGGGAAGAGGAAGGAAAAAAAGAGGGAGAGAGACAGGGAGAGGAAGATGGTGAGAGGGAGAGAAAGGAAAAGGAAAAGGGAGAAAGAGGAAGATGGAGAGGGACAGGGATAGGGAGAGAGGGAGAGAGAAAGGGAAAGAAAAAATGAGAGGGAGAGAGGTGCACTGACAGGAAATCGGACTGCCACCTTTGGTATATGGGACAACATTCCAAACAACTGAATTGCCTAGTCAGGTAGATACCATTAAAAAAAAAATACTGTCATTATGTCTTTCTCTACATAGTCATGTTTTTCAAGAACTTTGACAGAAAATGAAGAATTGTAAATATAATTTTAGTGAGGGAAGAGTGATGAGAAGGGATATATAATTCCACCAAGTCAAGCACCTCAAAACATCCCTCTGTACCAACCAAAGTGTGAGATAACGAAATATTAAGAGACCAAAGAATTCTTCATGGCAAAAGTCTTTTATGTGCTTGTGCTCACCTGTCAACACACACAGCAAGTTTACAAAGTCTACATGTCAACCCAATGGCTTCACGGTAGCCTCCTGCCCAAGGTCTGGGCTCAGGCAATGCCCCCAGGGGAGGAGCTGCTACCTCTCCAGCAAGTGACAGTCAAGGGATTGGTGTGAGCCCTTCAGATAATTGTAATGCGTATTTAGAATTAAACACCTCCAGCTGTCAGTTCACTAAGACAGAAATCTGGGGCATCACCAGCCAATTTAGGACAATCCCTTAAAAACCTGAAATCCTCTCTTAAAGTCTTAAAGGAAAAAAACATTCTCCAAATTCACTGACTGCAGGAAGCCCCAGTTTTCACCACTGTCTCCAAGAAAAATGAGTAAGATGCATAGGTCTAAGCTCTGCCCAGACACTAAGAGCAGCCCGACCCTGCTCCAAAGAAGGGGAAGTAGCAAAAACACACACTCTCCTGGCAGGCTGCACGTAGACAGATGTGCCGAGAGGGCTTCCGTTCCCCTTCCTCAGCCTCTGGGGAAAAACTTCTTGTCTCATTCCAGGTGGCTTCTAAAGACGCTTGTTTTTCATCTCTTGGTGTGTGCACAAGAACATTAAGAAGAAGGGAAAATCTGGGCAGGGGAGAACTTAAATCCAAGGGAAGGCGTGTGCCCCAGAGGCCGTCTGTTCTGCACTGTCCTGTCCGGCACCCTCCCACCCGATAGCCTGGCACCCAGCAGTGCCTGACATGGCCAATCTGAAGCCACAGTGACTTCGAAGACTTAGTGTAAAAAGGGAAATGTAACAATTTTCATTTTGATTAAATGTTAAAGTGGTGACATTTGGATATATTTGATAAATTAGTAAAAGCGATTTAACTGGTTTTCTTTAATGTGGATGCTAGAAATTTTTAGTTTATGTCTTAGTGGGCTGTGCTGTTTTGCACACTTCTATAGTGGTAATCTGCACATGGTGCTCTGAACTCCCAGGAAGCCTATGTGATGGAGGGATTAGAAAATGTATAAGTGGGATAACAAGTCAGTTCCTCAGAAATATAACCATTCAGTAAAGAAGACTGGAGAAAAAGTATCCCTAATAAGGAGATAAGATGTGACATAAAGAAGTACGTCCTAAAAGCACAATTGGAACAAGACAGGACATTTCACCCTGCTGTGTCCCAGTGGCCTTCAGCCTGGCCCACGGAGCTCAGGAGAAAGCCTGCTGGGGCTTTTGCACAGCATGCAGGCTTCCACACAACAGTTCGCAATGCTAACACCTGAGAGGCAGCCAAGGCTGGCAGAGGAAAAAAGAATTAAGTTGGAAATGACTGCGTCAAGAGAGAACCCTACTACCGAGGGGGGTGGAGGGGGCACTCTTTTCATTATTTAACCTACTGCATGCCCAGGGGCTCTGCCACTCACAGACCTAGGGGGTTCTCTTGAGTTTTAGATTAAAGGCTGGAAAGCTGGTCTTGCAAGCAGTGCAAGACAGAAAACTTAATCTGAGAAAAAAAAATCACAGATTTTGCTAAAATACCCAGATATTGTATGTGTAGTAGTAATGCATACTTTTTGCAATGGGAGGTTTTTCTAGGCAGTTAATGACATCCTGGGTAAGTTTCCAAGGCAAATCATCCACACAGTTGCATCCTAAAGAAAACATCAGAGCCCAGGCATGGAATTTGTGTTAATTTTTGTTTATATATTTCCCTGCTGCTTAGGACTTGCTAGTTATAACTATAAACCAAAGTGACAGACCTTCTAGACCAACCGTTGCCAACCTTTCGGACCTCATGGACCACCAGTGGTTCACGGACCACGGGTTGGCGACTGCTGTAAACCACACATGAAATCAGATTCCCAGTGAGTCAATCCTCACCAACTGGTTCTTACAACCCTGACTTGTGCCAATCAGTGATTCAAGAGAACAGTCCCCCAAACAAGCAATCAGCAGTACTGATTTTGACAACTGTGAATAATGTGCTTTATATTGGCATAAAGCAACTTAGTAGCTGATAATATTCTATAAGCTGGTAGAGAGTAAGCCATTAAACCAAATCAAGCAAAAATCCTACTGCTCGCTTCGCTTGCTTGCTGTAGTCGAGCCTGTGGGCCTGAGGTTAGTATTTCTGTCCAGTGTGCACTTGGAACCTGCCTTCTGCCTGGAACAGTCCCAGTGGCTTCCCTGGAGCAGGCACTCAGCAAGGATCTGTTCCCTGGCATGAAAGGTAGGTTTTGCAGCTGAGGTCCCGGGAGTAGGACAGCACTGCCACTTTAAGTGGACAGAGGTAGAAAGGGAGCCTTGCACTCCTGGGCGGCAGGAAATGCAGACTTGAATTTCAAGAGTAGAAAACAGAAGGCAAAGAAATCTTTGGGATTTTTCTAGATCAAAGAGCCATTGGAAAATGAAATGAGGGAGAAGTACTCTCTCGCAAAGGAAAAAGAAGTCTCCTCTGCCTGTGGCTGAGGCCAGATCAGCCTCCATTTCAGGGATCCTGCCTGAGGTTGGGGTTAGAAGGTCCCTTTCCCAGAAGGATAAATGTCTCGGTGGTGTTACACCTACAACAAAAGGAGGCTGCTGGCTGCCGACCTGGTCCGAACTGACTTGCTTGCTTTTCTTAACCTGTTGGGTCAGGCAGCCATGGATTAGCTGAAAGAAAGAAGCTCATAAAAGAAGAGCTGGGAACGTGAGACCAAGGTGGTTTCTGGAAGAGAATGCTGCAGGGCGGCCTGCTGCTGCCCTCAGTGAGCTCAGGGGCGAGGTTCCTGCATGTAGCAGGGAAATGAAGGTGGCTTTTTCAGAACTGATGCCAATTTGAGCAACAGTGTTTCTACTAAGGTGTTAGGAGAGTGTTCTGGGAGCTTGGCTGTGATGGGGAGAGATGAGAGGCATATGAAAGAGAAACTGAAGTGGAGAAGGAGTGTGGGGGTGGGGGTAGGGGTGGGGAGAGTGCTGGGGCAACAAGGGTGTGAGCAATAGAGGGATAGAGCCAGGATACTCTGAACCACCAGAGTCAGTACACTGTTCTTGAACTATGACCTTGTGACTCTCTCCTAGAGCCTCTTCACTGGACATAATGAAAGAAATGAGAAACCCCTGGGTTGGGAGGAGTCCACATACCTGAGCCCCATGTCTGCTTTTACTAAACAGCCACATGATGTCAGAGCCTCTCTGGATCCCATCCATGTAAGGTGTGCCTGGACAAGTGACCTATAAGGTCTCAGCACTCAAATCTAGGACTGTCATTTTCTCCTACAGGGAAGCAAAAGGCCTTGGTAGCACTTGGGGCAAAGATGCAAGCAGCAGCCTGCTGGGAAATTTAGGTACTTCTCTGGATATGTCTCTGCAGGAGGTTCAACACAGAGATGACAAGCAAACACCAAGTCCAAGTCAGCACCGAGAGAGGGGGCAGCTTCCTGAGGAGACAGGTTTTGTACTCTCTGGGACAAGTGTTACAGAAAAGGGAAATCAACCCACTTTCTTTCTTCTTTTTGGTGAGGGAATGCACAGGTATTAGAATGGCTTAAAACAGTCTTAACATGCATATGGTTACAATGTTCTTTTCAGAGTAACTAACAAGCACGAAGAAATTAGATTGAAGTGGCTTTTCAAAGGAATGACTTTTCAAACCCTTGATTTTGAAAGATAACTGAGAATGCTGATCTGGAGAAACAACTACAGAAAGGACAGTTGGAGCTTGGATAGAAGGGAAGGACTGAACCAACAACCATTTTCAAGTAATAACAATGTACACTTTCCCACCACATATAATTTCCCTTCCCCAGGACTCAAAACCTGGATACATGAGGGAGTGAAATTTGTTTCCAAAAATGTCAAAGCTTCTTGGTCAGTAAAAGAATATATAGAAAAAGGAAAAGATCTGAATTAATGTACTCCCTGCCTTGCTATTTATCAAAATGACGAAGACAGTCTAACATTTTTTTTGAAAGACAATTTATAAAAACAAAATTGAATTAAATGAACTATCTATACTAATAATAGAGGAATATGCAAATTGCCCAGGACACTGTCACAGTAACAATAATGACCAAACAGTAGGCTGCATGTGGCAAGAAGGCCAGGAGGGGTGTTAGTGAGATCCAAATGACTAAACAGCAGGCTGCATGGGATAACCAGTTTGCTGTGGGGGGGCTGGAGGGTGGGGCATTTGGGAGCAATCAGGCTAGTGGGGGCAGGGGGGACAGTTATAGACGATCAGGCCAGCAGAGGGGGCCAGTTGAGGGCAACCAGGCTGGCGGGAGGGAGGGGGACAGTTAGGGGCAATCAGGCCTGCAGGGGGAGCAATTAGGGGTGATCAGGCAGGCAGGTGAGTAGTTAGGTGCCAGTGGTCCCCAATTGTGAGAAGAATGTCCGACTGCCGGTTTAGGGCGATTGGGTCTAAATTGGTAGTTGGACATCCCTTGAGTTGTTCTGTATTGGAGAGGGTGCAGGCTGGGCTGAGGGGCACACCTCCCCCCGTGCTCACCTCCACACCCCCTGTGCATGAATTTTGTGCTCCAGGCCTCTAGTTAGCTATAAAGTGTCAGAACAAGGTCTAGCTCATACAGGGAGCTCTATGCACGCTCGAGCATTTTTGGACACTGTCAATGGCACTTGCCTGACTGTGTATTATATTGTGCTTCTCAATTTTAATTTTCCTTCCAAACTTGGAATAACATAATCTTGGTTTAAAAATTATTTAAGCCAAAAATACCAGATTCTATTTTTTAAAAAATTCTAAATTGTACTCAGATGATGAACTTCTGTAGTTTATGTAGAGAGCACTATGTGTTCATGCTTATTAACCCTCAAAATTTCCCATACTTTTCCTCATGAATTATTTCCTACCCACTCCTTTAAGGGAGTAACATTACATATACAGAATCATGAGCACACGTGTATAGGTGCCACACCTAATGGCTTCATCACAGCTTAATACCAGGAACTCTATGATTACCTTCCCATACTTTTAAGTCTAAAATGGCTTCAAGGGTATGCTTACTCTCTGAAAATTATTTGCTAAATTTTGCACGAGGAGAGGAAAAGACCCTAAAGGGCCTTTAAATAAAAACACTAAATTCCATGAACAATCAGGCACACTGCCCTACTGCTCTCTACATCCTCAGAGAGATTTTTCTAGTGATTACACTTAGAAAGAAGAACACGAACAAGTCTCCACCACCCAAATTTGGGGAAAAGCACCCAAGCTTAGAGAGGACAGCCCTGCCTCTGCCCTGGGGCCCAGGCCCATGGAAGCAGCCAATGCTCTGACCAAAAAGTCGGGAACCTGACAGGACAGGGGAGCCCGGCCCACACAGGAAAGAACCTGAGGTTAATGCTCAATATTAATCATACTTGAAACCTAGCAGGAAGCAAAACCAAGTGACACATGATTTTCTGATCCTGAAATAAGTATACAGTGAGACTATTTTTGTATATATTTATCCAAAAGCTTCTATGTGTTTAACTAGTGACATACTTAAAGCAAGGATTCCTGGTTCTCTAGATTCATGACGTCTAAGCAAAGCACATGGAGGGATTTCTCCACTGAAAGAACTAGCTTTGTACAATGTTGACCCTGAAAGTGAGGCTCTGCTTCAGGATTAACTGAGAATTTAAAAATATCAGTGGGGGTGAGGGGTTTGAGGGTGTACACCCTGCCACCAGGCCTATAAGCTCCCCAGGGTTTGGAACTACCAGTTCAGGCCCCGGCCCTGTCACTGTCACTGTCACATCAGAGGCAGACTGTTCCCGGGCAGAGCTCTCTGCTGCTAGCCTGGGCTTTAAAGAAGCACATTCTTGACTAAGATGAGAGTCATTATTTCTACATCCTCCCAACAGCATGATAAATGAGCAGCCCTCGCAGAGCTCAGCCAAAGGCTGCGCATGGCTGTGGGAGGCACAGTTCACATAGTCAGAAGGGAGAGCTGAGATCCTTTTGGGAGGCTGTAAGCAGCACTTCTAGATTTGCATGGAGAACAGAGTGGGCTGAAAACCGTCTGTGGGAGCCTGCCACTTCCAACATGTTCACCTGTTAGTAAGCATTTTAGAAGTTAATGCTCCTCACTCCAGCTAATGCAGAAAGTTAGCACTGGAAACCAGACAAGACCTTGGCAGGGGATAGGAGATAAAAAGATTTCTCAGGAGGAGAAGGTAAATGAGTATATTTTTGAAGTCTTTTCAGATATATTAAACACAGGTACTTTTTCCTAACCAAGTCCACCACAATTTCCTCCATCAAGTTTCACACCTTTAACACACATCATTTTCGTGGTTCTTGGACATGAGAGAAAATATGTCCTCTTCTAACTGAAACAGCACCGCCAATTAGCACGTGACCTCAGCCTACTCGACCTGCCCACTCCAGTCATAGTGGCAATACTCTTGTGTCCCATTTGACAAGGGTCTGGGACAAGATAGCCACCTGTACTACTTGTTAGAGTCATGTTATATTTTTAACTAGTGGAGTAATCGGCTGAATCACTGACATAACAGCAGGCTGCCTCATAGCTGTGTTCTTTGTTATTCTTAGTTCAACTTCCACAACTGAGGAAGCAGCAGCTCTGCGTAAAGAGGGTGCACCATTTAACTCCTCAGCAGGAAGAGCTGGCTTTCCTAGTGCCCGTCCCTCTGAATCTTAGGCAGGTTGGCATGGGAATGCCACTGATGGAAACACTCACTTATCATACTTTCATCACCAAGAAGCAGCAAAAAACAACTCTCAGGAGCTCAGTGATTAAGAATAACCGAAGGAAGGAAACTGTCCAAAATAGTGTTATGTCCATGGAACTGAGGTTCTTAATGCAGACATTGTTTTTCCTTTTTTTAAAAAAAACACTATGTCATTCCTTAAGTGAAACTTTCAAAAATTGTAATAAAAATGAGACTGACAGATTTTTAATAATTTATAAAATACCATTACAGCCTGTATGATTCAACGGGATGTCCAACTGCTTAATAAGCTCTAAAGCCTTTTAAAATAATGCTCTGCTTATTAATAAGTCAATAATGGAGTGTAAATCTTGTGTGTTCAAATTAATGAGGTATTATGTGGCCATGTGCTAAAATGTGGCTGAAATACCAGTATCAAAAAGGTCATACTACAGGAGCAAAATTCAGTGTATAGCAGTGCTTTCAAGAATTTGGAATACTAATTAACATTGCAATTCATGTAAGGTTTTAATTTCTAGGGCAAATGGAATGGACAAAATGGTAATTACCAATGTTATCAGAATAAATAAAAAAGCACCCCCAAATGCTGTATTATCCTAAAATAAAATATAATTTCCAATGACTGCCTCCTCTTTTTGCAAACCAGTGCAACTGCTGAAGGGCTCTGGTGCCCGGTAATGCCCGTCTGTGGAGTGGCAAGTACCCAGGCCTATAATGAAGGAGTAACTGGCTTAGGAGCAAAGCCTGAATCTAATCTGAACAAACACTTCCTGCCTCTTCTAGACAACTCAGGGCCAGAGTCATGGGCCAAAGACAGCCCTAAGTGTAGAACAGCAGGTACTGGCCACCCTGCAGGGGAAGGCCAGACCACCGCACTCACCTTTCTCTTTTTGGCCAACTTGCTTGAGTTGTCGGAGCTTCTCTTCTCAGAATCCAGCTTCTTCCCTGCTGGTGGCGGCTTGTCTTCTGGTTTCTTCTGGCGACTCCCCTTCCCAGGTGGCTGGGGAACCCAAGAGAGGAGGTCGAGAGTTATCTTCACCACCAAGCTTTGCAGGGGAGGAGTGTCCCTGAGCGGGGAGAGCAGCTTGGTGTCTCTCAAAGGCACCTGAAGTTTGTCCTTCCCAGGGTCCTCCTGCACCACCACGGCCCGGCGACAGCCACTAGTCCTGCCACCACTGCTGTTGTCGTGCTTGGGGCCCTGGCTGTGAGTCAAGGGGACGAGGGCCAAGTGCTCAGGGCTCCTGTCCTCCACATTGTCCTTCGTGGGCTCAGGACCGGAGAGTGCCTTTGTGGAGGCTGAGGGCCCACCCCTGTGCCTCTTCTTCTCGTTGGGCCTGGGCGCTGCTGGCTTAGGCTCTCTGTCTCCAGCACGTGGCCTCCCTTTCGTCTTCACCTTGGGCTTGTCTTTGGAAGGCTGATCCTTGGCGTTGTGGGGAAGTCCCGGCTCACTCTCCACCTGCAAACTGGCCCGAGAGTCTACTGGGGCAGAGGCCTTGACAGGTTTTTTGGGTTGTTTGGTTCCAACGGTTTGCCTCTGCAGCGGCTCCTGTTGGGCAGGGGACTTCTGACAGCTCCTCTTGCCAGTGTGGGAGGCTTCGAGAGGGACCCGGGGTGCTCTGCTGGAGCTTTTCGGGGGAGGATCTTTGGATTCTGAATGCTCGTGACTAGTGGTGCCACTGTCACCACCTTTGCCCTTCCCGTCTGGGTGCTGCAGTGGGGGTGCTGCACTCCCCAGGGCCTCTGGTGGCGCTGCCGGCTGGTTGACTTTGGTCAGCCAGTTGTCTAGCTGCCATTTGTTTGTTGTAGGAGGCTCGGGCTAAAACAAAGAAAAAGAGAAAAGTGGTAACTGGCAAAGGATGATTAATTCTTCCCTGTGTTACTCAATACTACATCCTGTCATCCCAAACCTAAGAATTGCAATCCTTTTTACCCTTCTTAAATTACAGGTCAAATCCTATAACAATCAACTCTAAAGACAATTTTCCAAATGTTTAATACTACAGGAATTCTGCTTAGCTAGATAGTGACCATTAAATATTGACCAATGTAGACTACAGAGAACTGCTGAGAAATCTCTGCTACATAAATATTTTGTTTAAATGATAATTACAGTATTAATTTAAACAGAATTGACACATTTTTGACTTGTAAAGTATTCTATCAGAAAGTGATAGGGAATAAAAAGAATCCTTTTCTCAAGCATTTTCAAAAAAGGCTAATTCATAAACTAAGTCTTGGTGATTATCTATGGGTTTCATACTTTATCTTTTTCTTGATATACACTAAGTGGCCAGATTATTATGATCTCTGATTGCATAATAATCTGGCCATTCAGTATATATCCTATATAATAAAAGGCTAATATGCAAATTGTCCCCTTGACCAGGAGTTCGACCAGCAGGCAGTCTGCCAACTGCCCATGTCCCCTCACCCTGTCCAGGCTGGCTGGACCCCACCCATGAACAAACTGATACACTGTGCCTCTAACACAAACACACACAAACTCTGAGTGGCCAGATTATTATGCATTCAGAGATCACAATAATCTGGCCACTCAGTGTACTTTTCAACTAAAAATTGCTTTCTTCAAAACTAGATATAATTTCTCGAATTTACTTAAAAACATTATAAACATTTATCTATGAAAGGTTTCCCTGTATCACAGTACATGTTGGTTTTCAAATTTTACACCTTGATAAAAAGAGCCAGGTGAGGTCACCCTGGCCTTAAAGCTCAGTTGGTTGACCACCGTCCCCTGCATTGAAAGGTCACAGGTTCAATTCCTGGTCAGGGCATATAGCCAGGTTGCAGGTTCAATGCCCAGTTGGGGCACATGCAGGAGGCAACCTAAATTAATGTGTGTTTTTTTCTCTCTCACATCTATGTTTCTCTCTCTCTCTCAAATCAATAAATAAAATACAACATTTTAAAAAAAGAGTCAAGTGAGGTCACATTAGATCAGTCTCAGTCCCATGTGAAGTCTTTAAAAATCAAGCATTATGTTACTTGTTTTAGGCACTCAGAGCTGAAATGCCATCTATTTTTCTAAGACACATAGAGAGGCTCCACAGCACACAATTCAGAGCAATGGGATTTGCCTGATTATCTATGAACTGATTTGGCAAATAAGCAGAAGTCCCTGACATCTGTTATCTCATAAATCTCTGCTGAACTGATGGGTAGTGCATCCCATTATTTCTCTCCAACTAGGTGTTAGATCTTATTAACAGAATGACAGAGACTTCTGCATCTCCAAGTTCCATTATTATGTCTTACACATGGTGGTGTAGATTGAGATTTTAATTTGAGCATTCCTATAGGTGTATTACTGTGCCCATAAAAATATACTGAATACAAATACTAGTATCTAATAGAGTGAACAGCGATTATATTTTTCTTACAGGGAAGCACATCATTTCATGCTGCATGTTTTCCTTAAGATCCATCTGACATGTGGTTTGTATGAATGCACCATGAAGTTAAGGGAAAGATATTTCACATGGGATTTAACTGATTAGATTATGGATAAGGAGATCCATATCCATAGGTGGACAATGTTATTCGGGGAAGTTTGCTAACAATTTTCCCAAGTGAAATATTCCAAATAATTCAACTCTATAAAAACATGTGAACTCCCCTTCAGGGACAGTTGTATGATCAGACTGATCTAAGATGGTGATTGTGGAACCGGAAACCACCCCTACTCCAAATCCTCCGCCTACAGAGGAAGAGAAAACAGAATCTAACCGGGGAGGTTGCTAACCCAGAACACTATATTAAATATCCTTTACAGAACAAATGGGCACTCTGGTTTTTTTAAAAATGATAAAAGCAAAACTTGGCAAGCAAACATTCGGATGATCTCTGAGTTTGATACTGTTGAAGACTTTTGGGTTCTGTACAACCATATACAGTTATCTAGTAATTTATTGCCTCACTGTGACTACTCACTCTTTAAAGATGGTATTAAACCTATGTGGGAAGATGAGAAAAACAAACGAGGAGGACGATGGCTAATTATGTTAAATAAACAACAGAGACGAAGTGACCTTGATCACTTTTGGCTAGAGACACTGCTGTGCCTTATTGGAGAATCTTTTGATGACTACAGTGATGATGTATGTGGAGCAGTTGTTAATGTTAGAGCTAAGGGTTGTAAGATAGCAATATGGACTACTGAATGTGAAAACAGAGATGCTGTTACACATATAGGGAGGGTATACAAGAAAAAGTTAGGACTTCCTCCAAGGATAATGATTGGTTATCAGTCCCATGCAGACACAGCTACCAAGAGCGGCTCCACCACTAAAAATAGGTTTGCTGTTTAAGAAGACATCTTCTGAGTATTCTCATAGGTGACTGCGTCAAGCAATCAAGATTTGGGAGCTGAACCAAAGCCTCTTCAAAAGCAGAGTGGACTGCATTTAAATTTGATTTCTATCTAAACGTTGCAAAGATATAAGAGAAGTCTCATTCACCTTTATCTTTTACTTTATGTTCATCTTTTTTTTTTTTTGGCTAGAATGTCCACTTACCCAATCAAAGAATTACAGTACACATCATCTCCAAAATCCATTAATGTGTTTCTGGCCCACTCTGCAATAGCTTCGAAGAATTATTATTACAAACATATTTTACCCATCCACAATGTTAAAAAAGAACTTGCATTTCTACACCTTACAGGAAAAGAATTCTGTTTATGTCCCATTGTATGCAGCAGTATATTTTGCTGATTTGAAAGAGTATGATGCATACAGTTTTCTAGTAATTTTCTTTGTTTATTTTTACAGCATTGTCTTTGCTGTACTCTTGCTGGTGGCTGCTAGATTTTAATTTATTTGTTTCCCTACCTGATGACATTTGTGATTCTGATTTCACTTTTTCATTTGTTTTGCTTTTGTATTTTCCCCTCATGTAATTTTTGGTGAAGGATCCAGGAATATGACATAAAGGTGGAATAAACATTAATTTTGGGCATTCTTTGGTAATTTTTTGTGGTTTTTTTTTTATAACTACAAAGCTTTGCTACAAGTTTATGTGTTTCATTCAAATCAGTGATCTATGTTTGTGTGATTTCCTAAACATAATTGTGGATTATAAAAAAAATGTAACATAATTACATTCCTAATTAAAATTAGCATGTCTGTTTTTGTATCTTTATGCTGTATTTTAACAATTTGTATTACTTAGGTTATTTTGCTTTGGTTAAAAAAATGGCTCCAGTAGAAAAGTGTTCCCATTCATATTAATACAGTATACAAAACTGTAAATAAAATGTGTACAGTGAATTGTCTTTTAAATAAATAAATAAATAAATAAAAACATGTGAACTAAATACAGGGAAGACAGGTGGATATAATGTAAAATCTTTTTGACAAGAAAAAAGTTCGGTAATGAAATGATCAGTCAGTTAGTTTGGACTTAGTGTGATGAAACAGATTAGAACTGAAAGGAACTAGATAGGGCCAATTTCAGCAGAAAGATAGCTGCTAACTGCTTTTTTCTGCTTACCCCATGTTGCCGCTAAGGATAACATACCTTCTTTACAGTTCCCGATACCTACATCAGCTCTATGCCAAGGCTCACAATTGATTTTTCAGAGCAGGCAGGGAGGGAAGGAAACTATTCTTATGTGCCAGGAATTTTGTCACATATAATCTACAACTAGATTAGCAAGACAGGATGACTGTTAAAGGTAGAGAAAAGATTAGCACACATTATTTGCTTGTCAAACACTAGTTCCTGTAGTGACTTGAGGGTGTGGTAATACCAGTGGTTAGCTGGGGACAAGGCATGAGTCACTTGCCAATCACATCAGAAACCAAACCCTTTCTTGGGAAAGGTATGGCTAGATCTCATCAGGGCTATGTTTACAACTGCATTCCAGTCACTGACATGCTTGGTAGAAAAGTATTTATTCAGGAACCAAAAAGAAAAGTTAATCCTGGTATAGATATCATCTGTTGCTTCTCTCCCCAAACAGGACAGTATTGGGTACATTTAGTAGTCCCTAAAGGAATGTCCTGGTTACAGAAATAAAACACATTTTCTTCTCCTGCAGTCCTAAAATGCCCAGAAGGCATATGGCCCAATTGCAGGGTAAAACTGAGCCACTGTGCCCAGATGGAGGGGAAAGGACAGGGACAATCCTTTCTGTATACCTACTTATAAAGACATAAAGATGCAAAGTGGATAAAATTTCAAGATCAGACATTATTTAGCTATTGGGGTGGGGGAAACTTTTACAAAAAGGATCTATTAAAACTAGATTTAAAATGAATTTTAAAAATGTAATTACTGGATAGGATCAAGGTTTGAGCTTTCACTTTTCCTCTGCCATTCCTTATGCCCTGCCTCCAGCCTCCTAGGGTTGGAGCAGCCCAAACACTGCATACTGCAAGTGAAAAAAATATGATCAATTTCATCCAGCATTTTAGTAAATGTTTTACCTCTCCTAACTTTTTAACTGGCAAAGTTTATATATTTTAGAATGAATTATGATTTTGAACAAATAATTTTGAGCTATGTACAATAGACGTCTACTGTTCTAAATAAATCATTCTAGTACGCACCCAAAAATTAAAAGGCAACGAAAAGTAAAGAAGAAAGGAGAGAAGCAGCAAGGTATAAGTAGCAAATAAAAAGGCTTCAGAGTTAAAGGGCTATTGGTTTGAATCTTCAGTGCTACACTATAGGTGAAAAGAAAGCTACCAACCTTTTAGGGTTGAGTGAAGGTTAAGAGCCTCACAGGCAATCACCCAAAGGTAGCTAACTACCAAAGAAATGGACAACGAATAGATTAGAAAACTAAGAAGATCCCTGAATAATTCTTTCCCCTTGAACTTCATTGAACCATAAAGAAAGTGAGGTGTCCTACACCTTTTGTATTTTGATCCCTACTGTAAAGCAAACACTGCTTTTCCCCAAGTTCCCCACCAACTCACTGGGCAGGCAGACAGCATTTCAGATTCTCAGAAGATTACTAAACTACTTCATCAAATGAACTTAAAATGGAGGCATAAAAAGCAAATTTTTCAGCATTAAAAATAGAATTTAAAAAAGATAAAGTAATAATTAGTAACTATGGCCTGTTATGTATGGAATTCGTGTTACTCTCAACTAATACAGGAGATTCACAATAATGCAAACATTTATTTTTAAAAGGAAATAAAAGTAGTTAAATACCTGGGAGAAAATTAAAGGTTTAAAATATAGGCAAAGACAAATTATTTCTGGGGAAGCTGAACCTAAATATAACATACAAATCGTACCAAGGTTAGATTTGCACAGTAACATAAAAATACAAATATGGACCTATTTAGAAAGGTAATTTTTTTTAAAATGTATTTTGTTTTTTTACAAAGAGGAAGGGAGATAGAAAGTCAGAAACATCGATGAGAGAGAGACATCGATCAGCCGCCTCCTGCACGCCCCACAGTGGAGATGTGCCCGCAACCAAGGTACATGCCCCCAACCGGAATCGAACCTGGGACTTTTCAGTCCGCAAGCCAACGCTCTATCCACTGAGCCAAACCGGTCTCGGCTAGAAAGGTAATTTTAAAAAATAGACTTTTTTCCATATGACATCTGTGGTGGAACTGCTGCAAAGATGCAAATTTTTGTGAAAACCCTTATGGAGAAGACCATCATTCTCAAAGTGAAACCCTGGGATACAACAGAAAATGTAAAGGTCAATGTCCAGGATAAGGAATTCCTTCTCATCAGGAGATTGGCAAACAACTGGAGTGGACGTATTTGGTCTGCCTATAACATTCCAAAGGAGTCCACTCTTTTCCGTGGTGTTGGTAAGAAAAGGAAAATTTCTTACTATACCATTCCCAAGAATGAGCATGAGAGAAAGAAGGTTAAGCTGCTGTCCTGAAGTACTGTAAAAGGTGGATGGGCATTGACCTATGAACCAGGAAGGCACGGTTAAATTCTTAGTCAGGGCATGCCTGAGCTGCAGGCTCCATTCAGAAGCCTAGCCAATCAATGATTCTCTCTCATCATTGACATTTCTATCTACCTCTCCCTTTGCCTTCCTCTCTGAAAATACGTGTGTGCGTGTGTATGTGTGTGTGTGTTTAAAGGTGGATGAGAAAGGTCAAATCAGTCACCTTTGTTGGGAGTGCCCTTCAGGAATGTTTGCTGGAGTTTTTATGGCCAGCCACATTGACAGACATCATTGTAGCAAATGTCTGACCTTTTGCTTCAACAAACCAGAAGACATCTAATTGTATGTGGGTGAATAAAAGACATGAACTAACATTTTGTTTATTTTATTTTATTGTTCTTAAATATATTTTTATTGATTTCAGAGAAGAAAGGAGAGGGAGAGAGATAGAAACATCAATGATGAGAGAGAATCATTGATTGGCTAGCTCTTAACCGCCCCCTACTAGGGTTCGAGCCCGCAAACCCAGGCATGTGTCATTGGCTGGAATCAAATCTGGGACCCTCAATCTGCAGGCTGACGCTCTATCTACTGAGCCAAATCATTTAAGGAGACATGAACTAACATTTTAATAAATAAATAACTATAATAAGTTAAGGTGGGAACATTAAATTTTTTTTATCTAAGACTAATCCTATTTCAGCATAAGACGTAATTGTTTCATTAAATCAAATACCAGATTAATCTTTCTTTAAAATTTCAACTATTCAGTCAAATCTATGCCATTTCTACTTTATTTGAGTCAACTTTTATTACTTAATTGAATTCTGTTTCTTCTATCAGTAGCGCAATGAGCACACAGATTTCTCTTATTGAACAAGGTAAGACACAAAGCAAAGATCTTGTAAATATTAACATGAACAACCACATAGTTTATCTGCAGAGCATATTCAGTATCTTTTCCCTTGGGGCATAGGCAAATCACCTCAACAGTAATTAGCTCACAAAAGGAAACAGAGAACCCCAGAACCTGAAAAGCACTCCAAATGTAGTTCATGCTGATCCAAAACACACTTATTGAGCACTTACTCTGTGCCAGACACACACTCACATCTAACAAAAATGACAGTCGGTGCTGAAACCGGTTTGGCTCAGTGGATAGAGCGTTGGCTGGCGGATTGAAAGGTCCCAGGCTTGATTCTGGGTCAAGGACATGTACATTGGTTGCAGGCACATCCCCAGAAGGGGGTGTGCAGGAGGCAGCTGATCAATGTTTCTCTCTCATCGATGTTTCTAACTCTCTGTCCTTGTCCCTTCCTCTCTGTAAAAAAAATCAATAAAGTATATATTTTTTAAAATGACAGTCGGTAGCTTTCTTAGCCTTCCTAACCCTCAGACATGGCTCTCGCTCCATGATCTCCAGATGGACTGATTCGGTTAATGTGGTAGTGGAACTAACTGCCTTGCTTTCTAAACAGCGGAGACAGATACTGAGAACCTGAACACTTCCTTAATTATTAAGTCTCATTTCTCAGAATTCCCATCTTAAATATGCAGAATCATTCTCTCTATACAAGCTGGTCTTCCAAAATTGCCTTCCCTTTCCTCTAAGCATGATTTTTATATTGCTACTCCACGTTTTGAGGGCATTTGGCAACCTCATTAGTTGATACTAAAATTCTTGCGCTTGACAATCCAAGAGGCAGCATAAATCCTCTAGATATATGTGGTGTTTGAGATTTTTCAATCTCATCTGTTTATCTTTACAATATTTCCCAGGGGGTGGTGACGGGCAAACACAGTTGTCCCTGTTTTGCAGGGGGGCAGAGGGCACAGAAACACAGCCCTGGCAAAATCATGTCACCATCCATTTAATTCATGGCTTTTAGTGATTCAAAAATAGAACCTCTGATGACTTATTTCTAGTTCATACTCCTGCCCTTTGCTAACGCACACTGTCTCCTTTTGATTTCTTTAATTCATGCATTCCTGAAATTTCAAGAAGAAATCTCATTAATATTAAAACAGCAGCCTACTAAAAATGAGTTTTCTTTTTCAAGAGAAGGGAAAAGAAAAGGGTGTGCAAACATCCTTAATGAGTTTCTCTTCAAAACACACTAGCAACAACAGAGAAGAACCTATCGTTTTAAACAGAGGAGAGAAGACCTCTCTCCCAAACTTCCACCACCAAATGTCTGGTAAGAAACAAGTAAATAGAAACAGCCCGTTCTACACAAGTAGGAGCAGGGAAGCACTGCCCAGGGGACAGAGCCACTCAGTCTCCTGGTCTGGCCTACGGCAGACTCCAGCCCCCAATGCTGCTGTCTGGGACGGTCTCCTGGAGGGGACACGGTACCTCGGGAGCCGGTGTGTCCTGGGGCTCATTCTCCTCGCTGTCACTTGAGCTGCTCTCGCTCTCCGAGTCCGAGGAGCTGTCTGAGTCACTGGTGCTCTCTGACTCCGCACCACTGGAATGTGCTGAGGCCGCTGCTGCTGCTTCTGGAAGTGACTGCGGAGCGCTGCAAAGCAACCAAGAGATCATCTGAAGGCACCACGCAAGGTGGATCCCTTTCTACTCGTCCTGTTTTGCCCATTTTTCTGGTACTCAAAAGAAAGGACCTCAGTATTACTCAACATTAGTAAATTACCATTATCATCTAGTTGCGAGAAAGGACTAAAATGACTCAAAAAAAAAAAATCAACCAAAAAAAATTTAAAATAGCTCATCAGATGACAACGTAAAAGAGAAGCCTGTGGAATTTTGCTCCTGAAAGTGTTTCAAGCTAAACTAATTTAACGTACATGCTTGGTGCTTTATGTTAGGGGTTGATAAACTATGGCCTGAGCTGGCTGCCTGTTTTTCTAAATAAAGTTTTATTGGAACACATCCACCCATTAATTTCTATATTATCTGTCTGCTTTTATACTATAAAGCTGACTAGCTTTAGCACAGACTGCATGGTCTACAAAGCCTAAACTATTTACTTTCTGAATCTTTAAGTTTGTTGACTCCTGATATATACATATACATATATACATATATAGATATATGTATATATATATATAGATATAGACAGACATATAGATAGATCTATATAGATATATAGTTATCCCAAACAAATTCATTTATGAAAGAACAGCCAATACATTAAAATCTCTCTACTGTCTAGATGAGAACTAACTGTATGATAACCAAAGACTACTAAATATATATGGTTTTCCTTTGGAAAGTGACTTCAAAAGCAAGCCCGACACACTGGGGCAGAATTATGGAGTAGGCCATTGTTTATAAGTGGTTTAGGATGACCTCCAACTATCAGCTGAAGGAGAGATTAACTACTGCAAGTTTTACGAATAGGAAAATAGCTTTGGGTCAATGAGAAAACACTGCTAGGCATATACAGAATTTCAAAAGGTATCTTAAAACTTGCAGTTATAATGGCATTAGCCAAAGCAATAAATCAATATCTATACTCTTGAAAGCCTCCAAATCTACTTAAAACATGAAATAAATAAAAGTGTATTAAAGTAGAATTTAAAAAGTATAACAAATAAAACCACTAGTTGAGGTCATTTTAAAGCAAACACATTATACTATGTGGCATGAGGTTTGTGATCACTTTCACACTGGGAGCTGAAGAGCTGAAGCCACAGACGATCAGAATGAGATACACTTTGTGTTATTTCTGCCTCTGATTTATCCCCACTTTGTTTTTTTTCTGTTTTCTTTTCTTCCTGTTTTAAGTTAGGTTAGTTTGTCATATTTTACGAGTCATTATAAGCCACTAAAAGTTACTGAACAAAATGAAATATAAATAAATGAGCAGAGCTTATGACTCTGTAAGACCTTGCAAAATTATACGAGCTTCCTCCACATTAACCATCACGTCACTCCACTAGTACGTGAGGAAGGTTTCTATTGCTGAGCCTGTCTCTGAATAGATGACCACATCTCAAGGGAGGAAAACAGCTACAGTGTAATTTAACTCTTTCCTGTCCGTGGAGGTCAGGTATTGGCATATTAAATGATTAAATTCAATACCAGAGGTGGTTTTAGTTTCCATTTCCAAAAATTAAAGCATGTTTTCTAAATTATAGCCAAGCTGTTTCCAAAATGAAAACAGTGTCATTTTCCACCTCACTGAAATGCACTGCAGGCCATTTTAAAAAGTCACAGAAACGATTAGAAAATTCATGACCAAGAAAACAGCCACGATGAAAAATTTGGCTTTATAATTTTTGAAAATACAGCAAATCTGTTACTTTCACAGAAACACTGGGCTCTTTGGCATAACTTTTCAAATACTGGTTACATAATACTAAGAGAAGCGATTCAAGCTTATTTTAAACTCTCAAAATTTTTCTTCTCCTACACTGATGGTTTACGTGGGAGTAGGGCTCTTTCCCTTTATAGTTAACCTCTCTAAGGCTAAGTAAAGTTTCCAAAATATTAAACAGGTACTTTCTTTTAACTGTGATACTCATCCCCTTTCCCAGGAAGAAGTTATGGAAGTGCTAAGGCTGTAATTTCCCCCTTCGGTAGAAAACTGCAAACATTGGTGTAGATGGGAGAAACCCGCACATGGTACCTTGGCGGTGCAGATGTGGAAGGAGGCTTCTCTGGGGTCTAGGCATTCACAACAAGGGGGAGGAGGACGAGGAAAAGGGAAAAAAAAACAGGTTAGGATAAGCAGGTCAGAAAAGTTAGATTCAAAAGGACTTCAGGAGTTACAGGATATACATAACTTACTTGCTCGCTCTCACTGTCCTCACTGTCACTGAGTTGCAGGTCATCTTCAAGCATGCTGGAAGGGGCGGGGTACAGACAGGGCAGATTTACAATGACTTCAAATAACTCCTTTATCATATAAATAGAAAATATGCTGACTGATTAACATGGTGGTGGGATAGGTTTTATTTATTAATCCAATATTTCACTTCATGGAAAATGTTATGGTACAATCTTATTACAAAGTAGTTCAGTCCAAACTTCTTACTATCTCAAAATGGAATCTTTCCCATGTCTGAGCATCAAAGGCAAAACTACCATGCGACAGGGAGTTGTTGCCAGCCATATGGTAGTTCCAGGTCTATATGGTAGGTAGGTATGTAGGATGGAAGTAAGGGAGGAAGTGAAGAAGGAAGGAAGGAGGGAGAGAGAGAGGAGAAAGAAAGACAGGATACGTTCAAATTATTTCCTTCTATATTCTCTAACAATTAGAATAAATGATCAACCATTAAATGAGTTCAGAGTAGATGAACGAATATTTGCAGATGAATGCTTAAAACAGTACTATAAAAAGTACTGTATATGGAGCCCTGGCCAATGTGGCTCAGTTGGTTGAAGCATCGCCCTGTGCACCAAAAGGTGGTGGGTTTGATTCCCATCGGGGCACATACCCAGGTTGCTGGTTAGATCCCCATTCAGGATGCGTATAGGCAACCAATCAATGTGATATTTCTCTCTCACATCAATTTCTCTCTCTCTCTCTCTCCCTTCATCTCTCTACAATCAATGAAAACAAAAACTACTTAAAAAATAACTATATCTGAATTAAGTAAATGCAGAGTAAGATGTAGGAAGCTATCAAGGCAACAGTCACCAAAGAGTGCCCTTATCCTACATTTTTGTCCAAAGGTCATTATTTATATTGAACTCTATTGTTCATGCACACAAAAAGATTCTCTTCCATTTGCTTGAACAATGATCAGTGGAAAGAGTAGTAATACAAATAATATCATTGTTTAGAACATGCTTAACCTACAGCTCTCATTCTGATAAACATAAAAATTCAGCTCCCTGCCTCACTTATATTAATACTCTTCTTTAGGCAGTGTGGTTTATGATGAAGCTACACATTAAAAGTGAACATTTTCCAATCTGTACATGTATGCAAATCTTAACTGCTTTTTATCTCTTCCCCTTTATCTTTTTCCATGGAGATGCCCAAATATTGAAGGAATGAATCAGTACAAGCCCCCTCTACTTCCTCCACCCAATTTATGAGCCTGACTAAATTGAGGAAATGTTATAGTGAAAAACAAAAACCAAAAAAAAAAACCCAAGTCTGCTTGAGTATTATTTATACTCCAAAAAGAAAATTATATTAGAGATTACAATCCTTCAGTATTTCTAAAAATACCTCTTCAATAACATCACCAACAATTTTTATTTTGGGAATCCTTGGTATAATCACTGTATTTCCTAATGGAAACAAATGCTAAAACTTGGCTCTTTCAGACTGACCACCCACATGCAACACTGTAATTCTTGCCAAGGAAGCCTTTTCACCACCAAATGTACTAATAACATCCTGTGATAAGTTTCTGAAAAAACATGAAAACTGTTAACTTGTAAATAGAGATTTCACTCAATATTTATCTAAAGAAAGCTAAATTCCTATGTTAGCCAGGATAGACAACACAGCCCTCAGATGTAGGACTTGGCAGTAGCAATCATAATGGTATATAAGAAAAAGTTACTCAACAGGTGTATTGCTGAATGGTGGCTTGAATGGGGTACACACAAGCAAAAAATAAAAGACATATCTTTGGAATAAATGTGAGGGAAAAACCTGACAAATTATAGTCAATATTAACCATCAACAACAAAACCACAGTTAATGAACCTCTTTGTTTCTTAATCATTGGGTTTATTTTGTATAAAATTGACTTGCTTTAATTCTCTGAAAAGTCAATGACCATGTAATGCAACCATGCTTCCTGATGTGAGCAGAGGACTAAATACCCAGTCAGTTGTTTGCCTAGCTACTGAATGCCCAGCTTCCATGAATATATTCTCCTAGAGTCAATCAGAAAGTATGTATTCTCCTAGAGTCAATCAGAAAGTGTAGGTTATGACTTTCAGCTCTGGTTATGGTTAAGGAATAAAAGGGATCATAAGAAAATGCTGTTCCAGATTCTGAAATTAACCCCTTCAGAGCATTAGACAGACAACTGCAAAATCAGCTTGCAAACACAAAACTTACTTAGGACCTAAGCGTGGAGGGACAGTGACCACCGAAGGAAGATTGCTAAAGGTATCTTCAAAGGTACACTCATTCAAAAAGCAATGATGAACCAATACGATCCAACAAGGTTTACTAATTACCAGGGATTTACACAGGGCCATTTCATTTAATCAAAATTCACAGGGGTAATTTATCTGACATGAGAATCAGCACACACAGCATACCAATTCAGCCAAAAGTCAGTCACCACAGAACCTTCTACAAATCACATTTACATCACCAGAGATGGGTAGCTTAACGTAAGGAGCATGTTCTTAGTCAGTGGAAGAAAAACAATTTCTAAAGTTTTGATAACAAACAAGTATTACATCTTCAGTAAGAAAAAGTTACCTGAAAAACCATTAACTAGAAAATTAATCACAAATGCCATTGTGATTTTTTTTTTAAATCTGTACAGTTGGAGAAAATGTAACTCGACAACAGGTAAATTTTCCCCTTATCTCTCTTTTTCAGAGATAAGGGAAAAATTCAAAGAAATCAGCTGCTAAAGCCCCTACTTGTCCCACAATTATATCTGAGGCTGAGAATACTGGTATTAATATACCATCCCATACTATACTTCACAAATTATATGTGAAAGAACTGGTCAATGAATGTGAATAATAACAAAATTAATTACAGCACATCTGGGTGAGCACCTTTATACCCATTAAAAAGAATTAAATCTTAGAACCCATACTATTCACACCAATAAAATCTGGGTCAAGAGAACACATGGCCCAAAGGATGTACTCAAGTATGAGGTTTTCTGGGACAGGACCAAGTCATTTGTACTTTCATAACTTCTACATCTAGAATGTGGCAGATTGGCTATCTAAAAAGCTGGATGCATGAACAGCACCCTTTTTTTGAATAAGTAACAGTACCACACACTACACCTCCACTGTGATCAGGACTTATAGGCACTCCCTTCACCCACAACCCTGTGGACTGACTCTGACACCCTCACATTCCAAGGATGAAGAACTAGCTTGGAGCTGCCACTGAAAAGGTCATGAAGCTAGTACATGCTGGAGACAGGATGCAAAAGCGATTCCATTGGATTCAATCCACTTGCTCTAGCTCACGTAGAACCCAACAGCTAGAAAAACTAACTGGTGCAATGGAATCTAAATTCCAGGGCTCACAGAAAGAAGAGTTCAATTTAAAAGAAACTACCCTGAAAGAGAGAGAGGATTTTGCTCCCTGGCTGCTTGAAGATCAACCTCCTCTATGAACAACACAGTAACTATCTGGACCAGAAAACTCATGGCCAACGACTACTTCAGCGAAAACAAATGGTCATCGGTGTCCTCACCCTGGGAAGGCAACAGTACCCAAGACAGAAATTCGGGAAAAATTGGCCAAAAAGTACAAGACCAGCAGATGTCATCTTTGTGTTTTGATTCAGAACCCATTTTGGTGGTGGTGAGACAACTGGCTTTGGCACCATTTATGATTCCTTAGATTAAGCAAAGAAAAATAAACCCAAATATAGACTTGCAAGACATGACAACAAAAGGAGCGAAGATTCTTCAGGGACTTTATCTGTGGTGACTGTAGGTTTTTCAGGAGGATTAATAAATTAAGACTCTTTATGAAAAAGAAGGACAATTTAATAAAATAACTATCCTGTGGGAATAAAAGAAAAACACTATTTTTCCTTTATGAAAATCAATAAACTTTTAACCTTACGTACTTTTTAAATTGGTTAAATAACTACTGTAGTTTCATTTTCAACCTCTAAGACAAAGCAGTTGTTTCAGAGCACCCAGCACCATACGGCCTACCTTGGCACTGTTCAAAAGAGGCCAAGTGCTCAGGTAATGCAACTCTTTGAACTACCACGTAGGTTTAACCACTACTGGTTAGGCAAACTTTTGACTTAAGAGGTTACAATCCCCAAATCCCTTGCACAAATGCATTCTTCTGGCAGCTGTTCTGCAAAGCTCAGACAGAGCACAGGTCCTGGCAGGCATGTTTTAGTGAAGCAGTGCAATTGTTACTGTGAAGACACACCAGACAAGCCTTTATGCCCTTTCTATTCCTAAGACTGGGCTTGCCAAAGAGTTCACCGCCAATATTCTGTAACATCTCAATTTCAACCCCCAAAACTATTGAAATAAACCAACTTCTTGGCTTAATTTTTCCTATGATCAGGGTCTATATTTTATTTGGGAAGGAGCAAGTGAAAGCAAGCTCAGCAACTAATAAGTTACAACCCTGGTATTAGGTGCTCGAATCGTATGTAAAGCAATGCTTTTTAGAACTGCTAATGAGCATGTAAGAATGTATAAATTTGCACAAACCTAAAATTGATTTGGGGACAGAACAGGCAATGGATTACAGGGAGAGAGAAAGAGTTTGGGCACAAAGTAGATACACAATTCCTCAAAATTTCAATTCAATCATGCTTTGATTCCTTTTTTTTTTTTTAAATAAAGGGCAGAAACAAGGACTACAAATGCTTTGTACAAGATGATGGAGGCTACAAATTATGAAGAGGACTCCACATACAAGAAATGAAAAAATAAAAAAAGCAGATCTTAAGCAGTTGTGACAACATATAAGAGGAACACTCCTAAGAGTGAGAGTAGTTGGCAGAATTCAAATTCATGGAGAGACAGTTTATGGGAGATTATGGACTAATCAGATAGAGGGGAAAGTGACTCAGCACATTATTTAATATAGTAATTCAGCTTATTATGGTTGATAAGTAAAAACTGTTGTCAAAGGCATAAGAGAGTATTCAAACTCACGGAAGAAGTGATGATCATCTGAGATCAAATAAGGATGAGAAAAATTCTAAGTGTATAAATGAGGGAAAATGTGAAGTTAATAAATAAGATTAAATCAGTTGACAAGTAAGACACCCATGCAAGGGTGGCATATTGGATGACTAGAAACAAAATCTAGAAAAGCAATCGCTGAAAATCATGTTTATTAAATACTAGAGGCCTGGTGCACAAATTCATGCACAGATGGGGTCTGGCTGCATACCCCAATGGGGGCCGGTCAGGACTGGGCTGGCACAGGGGAGGGGCCAATCCATGCCCAGATTGGGCTTGTTGGCCACTTTGGCCACCGCAGTGACTGTTCTTTCTGTTCCATCATTCCAGTCACTTGGCGCTTTTATATACAGATTGCTCATAGGTATGCAATCAAATTTATGTATAATAATTTTCCTTCCACATTTATTCTGGGTAGTTACTATTATATGCCAGGCCCTACTCGAGATTCTAAGCAGACAAAATCCCTGCTCTTGAGGCACTTACAGTCTAGAGCAGCAATTTTCAGCAGGTGTGCCACAAAATTTTTAAAACAGTTAATACCTAACTGTGGAGTCAGGGGCCCTGACTTCTTGTCCCTTAGATTGTCACAATAGCCAACCATGTGAATGAATCAAAATTATACCTTTGGGGGAGAGAGGGAGAGTCAGATCAGCAAAAATACAGTTTTTAGTGTGTCGCAGAATTTTAGTAACTAGTTTATATATGCTATGAGATGAAAAAGATTGAAAATTGCTGATGCAGAGGAAGGAGATAAACAGCTAATCCTTTTTCAATGGAAGGGAACAAAAGTGTAAAAAAAGAAAAGAAAGGTGTGGGTTGCTCTTCTCCATGGGTAGTTAAGGAAGACTGTTGATAAGGGGATGACATCCAAAGAAAGACCTGAAAAGCGGAGAGATTGGGGGAAAGTAATCAGAGTATAGAAAACAACAAGGAGGCCAAAGTGGCCAGAATGGAAAGTGTACTTGTGTATTTTGGGGGTGGGGTGGGGGCAAGGTTGGTTATGGAGGGCCTTGGCAGGGAGAAGAGATAGGGGGAGAGGTTGTGGGGAGGGCGGGAGGGAGGGAATATGAAATCTTATGGAAATAAACCATACCTTGTTTACAGCCCAGTATCCCAGAGTGGGTGGGATGCACAAATTAGTTTAGGCCTAATAGACTCTTAGAAACATAAAACATATTTTATTCAATCATTCAATCCATGTTTAAATTAGTCTAGGGTCTCTTAGTAAATTAGCAGTTATGATTAAAAATGAGACTTAAGTAGATCCTTAAGGGCTCCTTTAAACCACGTTTTACATATGCAAATGAACTTCAAAGTAGACACTTCCAATAAGAATTATTTTCTGATGTTTTCAAATGCCTTACTCCTTGCAGCATAAGTTATCAAGCCCCTTTAAAGGTGGCAAGCATTTTCTGCCTCCCTCTCACCATTCAGGCTTTAGATCAATGTCACCTCCTCTTGAGAGACCTTTCCTGACCTCCTTCCCAGAAGTATCACCAACATCCAAGCTGGTCACTATCCCATCACCAAGTCTATATTACATACCACCCTCCTTTAGTTACAAGACGTGGAAGATAAGAATATTGTCTTATTGGTCATTGTTTCCCCAAGTACCTAAAGCAGCACTAGGTACACACACAGCCTGTGTTCGATAATTATGCACTGAACTGAGAATGGCAATTGTTGAAAATATCTTCAAGTCACCTGGAGCCGAGCCCAGAGAATCCTATATAATAAAAGTGTAACATGCAAATCGACCAAAAAGCGAAACAAATGGTTGCTATGGTGTGTACTGACCACCAGAGGGAAGACGCTCAATGCAGGAGTTGCCCCTGATGGTCGGTGTGCTCCCACAGGGGAGACCGCCACTCAGCCCACAGCTGGCTGGTGGGTGGTAAGGACTGCTAGATCCCCGGACTGCAGGCTTAGGCCCGATCCCCCTTCAGGGATGTCTGACTGCTGGCTTAGGCCCAACCCCCCCCCCCCCCGCAGGTGGACAAACCCCAAGGAGTTCGGGACTTCGAGAGGGTGCAGGCCAGGCTGAGGATGCCCCGTCTCAGTGCACAAATCTCGTGCACCGGGCCTCTAGTAATTTATACAACTGAAGTCAAAGGCACATTAAAGAATGATGAGAAGACTTCCTTTTATAAGATACATGCAGGTTCATTTACTTAACACTTACCTATTATACAACAAAATTATTATTTTCCATTTTATTTGACCTTTGCTCTTAGACCAAGTATAGGGGTATATATTATCCTAAAGGGGTGCTCCCAAAGTATTACAAGCCAAAGCTGCAGCATTTGAAAGTTAGCTCCAAAGTGAATACTCTGAAGAGGATGATCCATCCAGCTCCTTAGTAGTTTTTTTATAGTAATTATTTAAAAGAGGCTTCATTACATAGCCTCATTAGAATATGTCTTCAACATTACTGAAGTTTTAAGCATGAACTCATGTACAATGTTAAGTCAAACATTGTCCTGCAAGAGATCCTAGAATATTGTCTAGTAACGTTGAAAGACCAAAAGTTAAACTGACTATTCCAAGGGTCTATAATCCTATAATGAGCTAGTCACAGCATAGTTTGGATGGGGAAAAAAGAGGATTCTACAACTGGGAGTTGCAGTGTTTTCCAAATATTGGTTTAATGTACCCTAGTGACTATAATTCTGAAATAAGCAGCTTTTAAACACACACACACACACACAAAACAATGCACAGAATTATTCTCTTTGTTTGCTTCCATTTAAGAACAGAAATCTTCAATACTCAATCCTACAAACTCTCATTTCCAGACAGCATGGCTAACATTAGCATACTTAAAAGAAAAGCTATCTGCCTTATTCTCTTCATTTGACACCTCTACCTCTCCTAACAAATCACTTCCCAATATATCTAGGTTACTAACACGGTTATGAACAATAGTAACCCTGGATCCTCAATTATTTGATCAGATTAAGTTGATGGTGAAAACAAAGTGGTTCTTTTTCTAGCAACACCTGGTATTGAGCATTGAGCATTATTAGAACGGGGTCTCCATTTACACTCTGTGATGCTGAAGGCTGGATGTAGAACTATCAAGGTATAACTGATAGCACATATGTTTGTTTCTTGTTTACAGGAAATAGGTGTGATCTCAGTGACAAATAAATTCATAAGCTTTGCACAATAGATGATTTTCTATCACTTCTTCCACAGTAGTATTTATCAGCAAATAGCACTCTAAGTTAAAGCTGCCATTAAAATAAAGGATCCAGGCAAAAGACTTTCACATAAGATAACATTTAAAAATAAGTATCTTAAAAAAGATTTAGTTTAAAAGCCAATAATGTTTTGAATATAAAAGTTGAAAACTCAGGCTCTTTTAAAAGGTATCAGCTTTTAATATCTGTGTACCATTTCTTGTCATCAAACTTTCAGGATGATCCCAATCCCAGTCTTTTTTTGTTTTTTCTTCTTCCAATCCCAGTCTTTAAGTCTAGATACCACATTTCCCTTGTTTCAAAATAAACTTCCCATGTACGTAAATAAAACTGCAAACTGCTTATAATGGCTAAGTTCTATCTCTTAGTCTAAATAAACACTGATGATTTCTGAGAGAGATACAAGAAAAATAAAGGAGGGTACTTTTTAGTAAGGACTTGGCAATTTCAGGGCAGGGGTGGGAAGGGAGAAGAAAAGTTAGCCACAATAGTATTTAGAGACTTCTTTATAGTTTCTTAAACATTAACAGATTATCCCTTCTGAAAGGCTGGCCAAGAATTGATACCCGTAACTGTATCTGGCTGCACAGAAAGGGAACTGTCCCCGATCATGTAAAGGATCTAATAACTGTATTAAAAAAGGAAAGGCACTGCACTTTCCCCTAAGAATTGCACAGACATAAGCCTTGGGAAAGAAGAGGATTCCAAAGCCATGCACCTCCTCCCCTAACCTGAGGGGAAACGGCATCCACCGACATCCTAGCTAATTAGTCCCCTGCAGAGGTTGGCAGAAGGAATTCATCATTTGAGAACTAACTGGAGCTTCAACCACAGAAAATAAAAGCAATGGATTCTGCACATATTTGTTTCCAACCTATATCCTCTACCACCGGGCTAGCACCCCTGCTCCTCTCCAAGGTCTGAACAGACAGAAATTAAGACAGGCTCCAGTTATTCTCCAGTGTGGGGCCCTTCTGTTTTTCTTCACACACCCTATTCCACTTTTCTAGGGAGTCCCAAATACTAGTAACTCTGAAAGAAAAAGCATCCTGACCTAGGTTTACTTTTGAAACCGAAGTACAAATGACTCTGGAATTAACATTTCTTTCCTAACATTCAAAGTACATTAGACTATCTCCCAGGCACTGGATGTGTCACTCAAGCAGTTTAAGTGCATGTCAAAGAACTCTAATGCTGACACCCGATCAAATTAACCTGTGAGCACTAAGAGGTTTACTGTACTAAATCTGAAACAATGACTGCACTTTACAAATTAATTGTGACACTACTTTCATTAAGTCTCCATAAATGTGATTCCTTTAACATACAGGTACATTTCATTTCGGCACTTATCAATACCACCACCACCACCCCCACACCACTACAGCCACACAGCTCTCCTCATCTACCCAGGCTCAGTACTCGTTTCTCTTGTGGACCACTCTCTACCGCCTCTTTGCCCTACTTTCTTTCCTTCCCTAAGTCAATGAGGGTCATGACAAAATGTTTTTCTTGTTAATTTTATATATAGTAAATTGATAGTTTTTATAAAGAGAACACTACATATGCCATAAGAGATAAGTGTACCTGTTAGAAACTTCCAGGCACCTCTGATTTCAGTGGTTTAACTAACTTATCAGAACTACTCATTATCTCTGAGTGCATTAAGTCCCCACCAACTACCTAAGCCCAGAAGCTGATGGAAACTGGTGAGAATCTGCTCCACCTGAAGCTACTTCCTAGGCCTAGATCTGCCTCATTTCTTCCTATCCTCACAGGCCCCAGGACACAGCTGCTCTCTGCTGGTGCTGCTGCCTCCCTCCACTCACTTCCTAAGAGAGCTCTTCCTTCTATTCTTACTGTCAAGTAAGAGGCAAGCTCTTCAACTCCCTCTTCCTCTGCCTCCCTCCCCCCGCAGGAGACACTGGCCAGGACCTTTTATGGCCTAAAGGGCTTTACTACCGGCCATTATAAAGAGCACAAGGTGTAAAAACATGGGGAAGTTACAGTTATTACAACTATAGATCTTAGAGCTGTGGTTTCTATTTTCTACCCAGCTATCAACTGGCTTAAAAAACCTCCATCTTTAAATGTAATTAATCTAAGAGTGATTTTAGGCTTCAAAATTTGGGAGCCAGGAAATTTTTTTTCTCTTTAAGAAAAATCAAAAAGGAAAAGGCAAAAAACAAAAAAGGGGAGAGGATAACTGACAAATGGTCCAATTTGCTTTTCTCGTACAGGACAATAAAAACAAGCAAAAACTCTACCAGTACCACAAATGAAATAGATATTTTATTATACACACACATAAATCCATCCCTTAAACTACAATAAATTTACTTTTTAAACAGCTCATTATATTGTTCTTTTTCTCTTATTTTGCTATGGAGAAATGAAAACAGATTGCATCAAGTGAACAGTGGCAACTGGGAACGGTGATTTAACTTGGCCCCATATTCAGTTATGGTAAGAAGACAAAAATACCTCTTTATATCAACTACATAGTTTTTAAAATATTCCACAGTAATCCCCATTTCCAAAATATATGGAATATTATGCCCAGAAAATAGCAGAAAGTGGGAGACTGAACCTAACCTAAGACTAGCCAGTCCACATCATTAATAACTGATTAGATTCCTAAGGAAAGAAAGGCCTTCTCACTTAGTCTCCAAACACCACTTCTAGGTGTGTGAAAAGAAAGAACTATTAGTTCAATATCATCAAGAAATGACAAACTGGGTCAAAATGCTGATTTAAAAATCTTTATTATGTAGTTTAAATTGTTCGCAAAACCCCAAATATATCCGGACTTTCTTGGCCTTAATAAAGAACAGCTGGGCAGTAGGACTCATTCTGTAAAACTAGGCCAAAAAGGTGACAGCAAATCTTAAATTATGCATACCCCCCAAGATGTTTCCAAAAGCTAAAGCTACTAAAGACTAAAATTTATACAGCTAAAACCTTCTATTTTCCAGTTAATATGTAAATTATGGCTCAAATGCCATTCTTTTGAGAAAACCCCTATCAAACTCTCCTTTGGCGCCTAACACTTCAACACAACGTAATCCAAGTAAAAATGTAGGTCATTTCTTTCCTCTACAATACAGCAATATTTTATGAACTTCATTACGTGAAAACAGGAAAAGGAAAAAAAAATCAAAGCAAGATATTTACATGGGAAATTACAATGTTATATTAAAAACTTTTAATAAACAAAAGCATTTTACTTACGATGTTCCCTGCTGAGAATGAGGGCGGGTTTTTGAAGATGTATCATATTGTTCTATGGGGGAGGGGAAACATGATTAGAGCAACACTGTGACATATATTCATTAGTTTTTTACTTATAAATTCCCTTTCTTGGTGTTCCCTCACCTTTTTCACCTAACACTCAGTATATTTAAATTCTGTCCACCAGGGTGCTAAACACTGCACTGGGCATGATCCCATCACTATTTATGTTGCTTCTAGAGGGAGGGCTTGCTTCAAGTTAAAAACCCTTAACAAAGTGAAAGCACTCTGAAAAGCATTGCCTGCAACAGGCCCTGCCACCCTGTACTGCCGGCAGAGGAAGGATGCCCAGGGGATTCTGTACCTGTATGGGGGCTCAGATGGAAGCACCAAGGCAGAGCTGCTCTCACTCCCGACCTGATTTTACCTCAGGTATTTATCAGTCATTTGCTAGTACTCCATTTACAGCCTCTATCCTGGGCCAAATTTCCTTCTCGTCCCCCCATTATTCAACATTTCCCACAATTTACATATTCATCAGCTATTTATAGTGTGTCTCATAGATAAGATGTTCACAGGCATTTGACCCTGTCCTCAATGAGTTTAGAGTTGACTGAGAGACATCAAACAGCAAAAATACTTACAACCTTAGGCAGTGTGAGATTAAGTACACAAACTGATCATAAAGTAATTGTCCCAGGAATTAAGAGAATCGCCTCTCAGTTGATTAGAGGCAAATCAGAAAGGGAACCCCATGAATTGTGTCACAGGGTGGGTGAGATTCCGACAGAATGACTGGCAGGAGGGTGAGGAAGATCTGCAAGCAGAGGAGGCACTGTGAAGCGAGGTGCAGAATGGAGGCGTAGCAGGGGCTCTCATTTGGAAAGAGTGAGGGTGAGAATCAGTGAAGAACATGGAAAGACAAGTGGAAGTTAGGTTTTGGAGGGCTCAGAAGGCCAGGGTGGGAAGTTATGACTATTTGTTGGGCAATGAGACACCACCAAAAGTCTAAACAGGGATTTGATGCAGCTACTCCTCAGGAAGAGTAGTTTGGGGGTGCAGCCTGAGCTAACCTAGAAGGGAGCAGGAAACCAGTTAAGAAGCTGCTGATTCTGTCTGAACATGAGGTAACAGGGACCTGAAACAGGACTCAAGTGGGTGGAAATATGGATGCCTTTAGGCAAGAGCGAGTGATATTTTTCACGAAGGTCATGTGGACCCCTGGATATTTGCAATTAATCACTTTATCCTCATGGTGGCAGCAGCTCTTGCATAATATTTTTTAATTGCTTCCCCTTCCAGCTAGAAAGTCAGGGCCAGGACTACAAATGAGAGGGGCTAGGTCACCCTCTGGCTATGTGCAGGGACTCCTGTACAATCATCCTGACTGGCCCTCAGCCTCATTAGGCTCTGTTACCCGCAGCCAGATATGTTCCCACATGTGGATGTGAACACACGTATAAAATCCCTATACTTCATACTCTGAACTCTACAGAACTGTAAGATCCCTTTCAAGACATTTGCATTCTCTTGCTGGGCATACTTTGAAAAATATATGTCAAACTTTACTTTTCTGAAAGCTATATCCATATAAACACTACTCCTTCTTCATCCAACACACAACTAGACCCCTTTAGGATCCAACCAGGCTCCACATAGACCACATCCCCCCCAAAGGTAAACAAGGTTCCACAGAACATCCACAGACAAGTGGTGGCAACAAGTGAGACCCCAAGGCAACCAGTGGGTGAGCCAAGACCTACAGGAAACTTCTCATCAGAGAAACAAAGAATGGGCCACATGAATCCACAGGCCGAGAGGACATTCATACCTGCCTGGACAAGGAAGCATTTACTGGTCCATCTTCAACTATATTGCTAGAAGAATAAATCCATTTAAAGGATGAGTAGGCCTTTCTAAACCAGGAGCTAGCCATCAACTGAGAGTAACCCAGTGGGAAGCACATAATCTGCATGGCTGGCAGCCAGCAAGTGCAGGTTCAGGGGCACCACAATCTTGTCCACAGCTGAGCTGGTGGCCCACCTGCAGTCCCGCACCACTCCACCAGCTAGCTTATCTCTGCCTCAGCTGCCAAGATGCTGACAAAGAAGATTTCCCAATCTCCCCAAGCAGCCATCAATTTCTATCCATTTTACCTTGCTACTTTATATAACCCTGTGGCAAGATGGTCAGTTCTTTGCAAGACCTTATTCAGTATCTCTAGAGCAGGGGATAGCAAACTTTTTCTATAAAAGTCAGATGTATATTTTACACTTTGCATGCCATGCCTTGTGGCTTAATAATAAATAAGCAGGCACAGCTGTTTCCTAATAAAATCTTCTGTACAAAAACTAGCTGCAGAACAGGTTGTGTTTGTAGGCTGTAGTTTTTCTGGCCTTGCTCTAGAGCAGTGGCTCACAATCTTTTTAATGCCACAACCCTTTAATAAGTTCCTCATGTTATGGTGACCCCCAACCACAAAATCATTTTCATTACTACACGACCCACAAGTTGAGAACCAGTAGCCTAAGGGTCACCTAACACCATTGGAAAACACAGATATTTACATTACAATTCATTAACAGTAGCAAAATTACAGTTATGAAGTAGCAATGAAAATAATTTTATGGTTGGGGTCACCACAACATGAGGAATTTATTAAAGGGTCGTGGCATTAAAAAGGATGAGAAGCACTGCTCTAGAGGAAGGATGCTCTGTTTCTTGTTTTTCTCATCTTTTTTACTTTTCTCACGTCCAATTTAAATGAAAGAATAATCAAGAGGGAAAATGCAAGTGATGAAATAGGAGGAGGAGGAAAAGATGAAGGAAGAGTCACCTCCATGGTACATCTACACCCGAGCTTCCTCTCCAGAAACATAACCTACTATAGTTCCCATGCTTTGAAGACTAAAACACGTGTTAATGAACTAAATGATTGCAAATACCCTAATCCATTTTGTAAGGTATGAAATGCCTTCCATGTAGTTGGGACAAAAATAATTTTAAAAAATTACTGATGATGAAGAGATGAATAAAGTTAGCTTTTTTCTATTTCTCCCTGAATTTTCAAGTATTTACAATCCATAAAAGGGGTTAAAATTTAATTATATGGCAAATACATATAGAGGGGCTAAAGAAGCTGTGTGCTATATTCTTTATAAAAATTTCTTACTTTTGTATAAAGAAATACGAGAACCATACAAAATATCCCAACCTGGGGTGAGCAAAACTAGGGTTACAGTTGTTCACATGGAAAGACATGCAGGTTATAAGTATTACAATAGCTTTATCAAGAGTATCAATCACAACTGTAAACCTATATTTGCCCACTCTTGTATACAATTCTAGATTATAATGCTTGAGAATTTTATTCAAGATATTGATCACATGCCAGGTAATATCAAATTATATCTGCTAAGGACTTGACTAAAACAGCTTCATGAACTCTTTGCAACAATCTGAAATTCCACCTAAAGAGCAGCTTAATATTGGTCTTGTGTTCCCATTCTTTCAACATAGGACCCCTCATCTTTGCTGGGCATTTTTCATTAATGTTTTTTTTTTTCTTTAGTATCAAAACAGTAAGAACCAAGCTTCATTCTCCAGTGTAATAATCAGTTCTTACTTTTTAATAATTACTTACTTTGGTTTTGAGTTGCAGAACTGATGTGCTGAGAATCCTATAGAGAAAAAGAAAAATCTCCAGTTAAGGTTTATAAAATTAAGATTGCATCATGGCCAAATCTATTAACCACTAATAAGTATAATTTTTACACAAAATAGGTTTTATTGCTTCTCCTTTTTTACTAGTTTATTTTTCCTTTAGTATTGAGCAAAGATTTTTTTTTAAAAACAAAGTGTCTATAATATTTTACTTTAAACATGAATCATCTTTTTAAAAAATTATCATTAGAAAATATGTCAAGTATCAAATGTGGTAAATACTAATTTGAGAAGACATAACCGCTTTTGAAAACAATGCCATGGAAAGGAATGGCTATATTAATAATGTGCATGCATATATCAGGTTAGACAGAACACAGATCTAAAGGTATTTCTGCATTCTGAAGGCTTTCCTAAAGTACAACCCCCCACAAAGAAAAATGGTAGTATTTTTATGTTATTGCACTGCTCATAAATACTACAACAGAAATATCTGTCAGCAGTTGATTTGCTTGTTCTGAAACCAGCACAAGTGTAGCAGATCATGTTAAACTTTAAGAAAATTTAAGGAATGTGAATAGTTTAAGGTGTATGTATGCATGTATGTATGTATGTGTGCAAATGTATATATCTCCATTCTAAACTAGGAAACAGACAACCCTCATCACTTATTTTCCTGTACCTCCGTTTTCCTATCTCTAGGAAATGACTTTCAAAAGAGAGAATTTATTGGAAAGTACTGAATGCTTTCAGAAGCTACAAAACCCTATACAATTACTATTATTAAAAATTAGACAATTTGGATAAGAAAGTGTTATGAAGCACTTTGGAAGTCAAATTAATTGTAATTTTAACCTAATTGCCAAAGAGTTCAACAAGTAGCAGTTGACTAATCTGGCTCACGGCAATCCTCAGACTGCACTATGGGTGTAGTGCCTGTGGCACTGAGGGCATTACCTTGGTGGGAAAAGGGAATTTGGAGGGCTCAGCTGTACTGGGCGTATGTATTGCTGTCAGAGGAGGTGGCCACGAATGGGTCATTTCCTGAAAAGAGATTTGGGAAGGGAGAAAAAGCCAATTATAAATAGAACACATTGCTACTGAAGCTAATTGTTTAAACAATGCAGGGTGGATTGACGGTAAATGAAAAAGTAAAACTAAAAGTTATTTCATTTACTTTTTAAAAAATCTCCTATTTATGGGATATGTTACAAAGCTAAAGATCTCCAACTTAGAAAATTGAAAAGAAAAAAAATCAGCATGAAGGAGAAAAAACAAGAGCATAGAACAGGAATGGTCTTAACACTCAGAATACTGTAAAGCGTACACATGGGTGTAAGTATTACCAGAGCTTATGTAACTGTGAAAGCGGAGCCCCTGCTCAATGCTTTCTTTCTCCCTCAGCTTCTTTATTGCATTTCCTGGAATTATTTAAGTTCAAAGGAAGAAGAACTTTCCTGTTTGACTTAAGCAAACAAGTAATTTAGGTCACTTGTTCCTCTTGGGAGAGTTTTAATGGATTTGACCCTTCCCTGATACACACTATTAGTACATAAGGACAGTGTGGAGGAGAGAGCTTTAAAAAATTAACTCCCTTTCCATGAACAGAAGTTTAATTTTTATTTACTCATAGAGGCAAGGTTTCTAAATCTTACAAATTAACATATTTACCTTGACATGAATTCTTTCTTCTAAGCATATTCATGAGTTATATGTTACTTTGCTACAATGTCAGATTAAAGGTGTTCAATCACAAATATGCATGAGCGTGCGCGCACACACACACACTTTGTCAAAGAGCTAAAGTGGCACGGGAGATCATTAACTCCAACCTTCTCTTTTACCAATGAGAAAACTGAGCTCCAAAATGACTGAAAGGAAGCCAGTGGCTGACAGCACAGGGTATGGGCCTCTTGCCTTCCCAGTCTAAAAAGAAAAAAACCAATTCCCACATTTTTGGCCAAGAGCAGAGTGGACTTTTTGAACATTTTTGGAGTCACTGTCAGCCATGCCAGTTATGTCAAGAGCTATGTCGAATGAGGTGATCTGGGGAAGAGGGATGGCCAAAATTACAAGTCTGGACACTGGAATAAGGCCTTCATATGAATATTGATAAGGAGTGGGACCTCTGCCCATTGGGCCTCTAAGAACTCAGAGCTCCGACCTCCAGGTGCTTGATGTACCACAGTCACACCTGGAACCCTGCCCGACTCCCACTCCATCCGACAAGTGCACCCCATAGCTGTCTGTCTTGAGACCTACATGCACCTCTCCACTGTAGACACCGCCAGGGAGTGGGACTTTGCACTGGATGCTCGCTCTGCTCACTTCTACCTGCCTATAACTCTGCTGGCTTATTGGGGAGGTCTCCCTAATAAACTTGGCATTGTGGAAAGACACAAGCATGTGTGAGTGACTCCTTTAGAGGATGCTCCCTTGATCATGACCTGCCTGGCAAAATGGCTTAGGAGTGACAAGTAATCCTCTACCAACAAGCTGACCACCCCACACCAGGCTGTAATACCTCCTCCTCTGCATAACACATTGTGTACTGCAACACTTCATTCTTTTCAAAGTGCTGACCAACCTCTCTATGACCACAGAATCGCCCACGGATCCCCATCACAGCTGAACATGGTGCTCTAGTACAGCTGTCGCCAACCGGTAGTCTGTGAGGTCCGAGAGGTTGGCGACCACTGCTCTAGTAGGTTATTTCCAATCCTAAACTCAGTTCACATCTCCCCTGGCCTATCCCTACAGCCACTCTCTGAGTTGCTACAGCCCTAGAATTGACAGAAATGGCCTGGCACAGTAATAAGCAGAATAACTGATGTTGACTTACCCTCACCAGCCAGGTGAGCCTGCATTCTTGGAGCTATGTAAGCCCCAGATCTCAATAACAGGTAAATTAAAACCACTTATTTTTCAAAGTGTTATGTAAAATGCCTGGATACACGATACATAGAAAGCACTTAAATTATAAGCGTTACAACTTTTAATTAATAGTCTAGCTTTTGAAGAACCTCAATACTGCACCAAAAAGAGCTCCTTACTGTTTTACTTATTTGACTATACTTCAAGCTATGGGACCATTATAATGCTACAATGTAAAAACATACAATAATTAATTGAGAAGTTGTTTGAAAGTACCATCCTTAAGTCTTCCAAGAATCTCTTTAAAATTCTAAGAATTACTTTAGGATTTATTTAAAATTCCAATTTCTTTAGAATTCCAATCTATGACAGTTAGTCACCAATTATTCGCAGAAAACATCCATTGTATTGTCACTGCCTAGGGCTGTCCTGCCTACTGAATTAAGCAGTTGGAATGTGTGGTTTGCTGAAAGAATGTATGCACTGCCCTGAATGCCCAGCTCAGGAGAGGGACTCAGAACTGGGGCCATGAGAGGAAGCTGCCCAGAATCACAAGGCCATGAATTTGCTCCCAGCCTTAGCAATGACTTATCACATAAGTGGGGTAAAAACACTTGGCACTGCTTCAGTCCTGGCCTTCTGGGTGACCCCCCTGCCGTCTCCGCTCTACATGCCACTTCGCTCATTTTGTTCTAGACACACTTGCCTAGTTCTTCTTGTTCTGTAACATGCCAGCCTGTTCCCATCTTAAGGTTTTTGCACTCTTTCCTCTGCCTAGTCATCTGTTCATTTGCCTGCTACAGGACTCATACCACTTATCACTATCTGTAATTTTATTATATATTCATCTTTCCCACTATGACCTCCATGAGAGCAAGGACTTTTATTCACATGGCATCCCCAATGCCTAGAAAAGCACTTGAAGATTAATAGACATTTGTTGAGCAAAGGAATGAAGGAACAAACAAACAGTGTTGCCACTCACTGTGCCAATGTCAATGGAATGCTGCGCTAACATAAGTACTACAAGTACTGCATTATTCTCCCAAGAGGCTACACAAACCTGAGCTATTTTCATTCAGCCACTAAGGGCACAATGCACATGGTCCCTTGTACATGACTGGTTCCTGGTTTCTAGCACAGTCTGTCTGCTATGTTATTACTCTGTCAGCCTGGAGAAGTTATAGGCTACCACTTCCCCTTCATTAAAAACACTTCCATCCTTAATATTTTCCCTGGAGAACCAAAGAGTATCTTCCATGATTGAGTTTTCTCTGTTAGAGACTATTTCCTGTCTCTATTGCCCATCAGAAAGATTTGTTAGGATTCCTGGCAACCTTCATAAATTGCTAGTACTAGGTAAGAATAGGAACCATGATGAAGAGGAAAGCATATAGATCGACATCAGATGGTGAGAGCTGGAATGAAGCCTAGAGATCATCTACTAGCCCAGGGCCTTCATTTTAGCAATGAGGAATCCAGAAAGGACACATGACTTAACTGAGGCCACATTCAGAGAAGAGAAGCGGACAGACTGAAGTTTCCACCACACAAAAGCCTCGTTAGGCCAGGACATGCTTCTATTTTATAAGTTCCAAGTAAAAATACGCCCCTGTTGCTTGTATTAATCATTTACTTTCAGGTATTTCCAAGTAAGACCTTAATGTGATATTGAGTGAGAGGAAAGGGGGGACAGCTGAGCTGATTAAATTAAAAGTGTTCATCTGGTGGCCAAATACCATCATCTTAGATAAAGGACTCAACAGTACTAACATAAGTACTACAAGTACTGCATTATTCCCCCAAGAGGCTACACAAACCTGAGCTATTTCCATTCAGTATATATATACATATATATATATGTATATATACACACACACACACACACACATACATGTACACACACATATACATGTACACACACATATACATATACATATACATATATATATATATAAAACCCTGGTATGCAAATAGACAGAACTATGGAACAACTGGTTGCTATGATGTGCAATGACTACCAGGGGGCGCATGTGGAACATGGTAGGTGTCAGCAGCAGGCTGTAGAGTGCGGAACATGGGGGGCATCAGCCATGGCGGGATAGTGAGCAGGGGTGCCAGACCAAGGTGGGGTACCGGTCACTGTCATTGGGGCCAGCCTCCAGTGGTTACTAAAAATTCTTTGCTCCAATCGTGCCTGGCGCTCACACCCACTGCCAGCACCTGGCACCGGCCCCAATCACTTGGCACCATCACTCGGTCAGAGCAGCAGCTACCAGCCCAGATCTCTGCCTCCCCCTGTTCTTGAATGATGATTGGGGCAGCAGCTGTCGCTTGCACCCGCTGATGGCACTGGCCCTGCTAACACTCGCTCCTGGCACTGGCCCCAATTATTCCACACCATCAGTGGATGCAAGCAGGGCCGGTGCTGTCAGTATGTGGGAGTGGTGGTGATGGGAGCTGGGCTGTCTGCAGAGAAGGGACCAAGGGCTATGGTCGGAGGGGCCAGGCAGGGGCACAGAGGATGGGCCGCAACCTGGCCCTGTGCCCATAACAGCCTTATGGCCCACAGTTCCTCTTAAACTGCACAAATTCATGCACGGAACCCATAGTATACTAGTAACACACATTGAAACAAGAAAAGCATGGGGCATATGCAGAGGCAACTAATCTACAATGTTGCATTTACTTTGGAAATAACAATAGAATAGAAAAATGCTAAGGCCACTTTCTAACTAAGTAATTGTTGTTTTTATAACTGTTCAGATCAAATAATTTCAGAAATACCAGAGGGAGAGCATAAAACGGAATGTGTCCAAGATAACTTCTTTAGCCCTAGCTCCTTTGGCTCAGTGGATAGAGCACTGGCCTGTGGACTGAAAGGTCCCAGGTTCTCATCTGGTCAAGGGCACATGCTCAGGTTGCAGGCTTGATCACCAGTAGGGGGTATGCAGGAGGCAGCAGATCAATGATTCTCTCTCATCACTGTTGTTTCTTTTAACTCTTTCCCTCTCCCTTCCTCTCTAAAATCAAAAAATATATATATTAAAAAAAATCTTTCCTTAAAAAATATCTTATTTATTATTAATCTTACTTGCTGGTTGAAAAAAAAATTCTCATTTTTTAGCAGGATAAAGTATGCTTTCTTGAAGGTATTTTTTTTTCCCCTAAGAAAATCCTAACTACAAAGGTAGGGGACAAAAGATTGTAAAACAAAAATATTTTCTGAACATCTAATTAGATGCTACTTTTATTAAAACCCTACAAGTGAGAAGATAACCAATATACTTAATTACTAGTTTCAGCTCTGCCTCACTTAATATAGTACAATTAAAAATTAAAGAAAAAAAATTGGTAAGCATATAAGTATTCTGAGGAAAAAGAGTGTGCAGTAGTGATACAAATTAAAAAGTACATGTGCCAGATAAATTTCTTTCTTACTTCCAAAAAGAAATTAGAAAACTTAAAGTAAAAATATAATTAAAATTTACATAGAAGGAAATTAAAAGCCATAGAGAAAGAATGAGAAATAAACAAAACTCTCAATTATTATAATTACTACAGCTGAGTATTAGATTTCCTGGAAACTGAAGCCAGAGTGAAAAAAGAAAGTATGCTGCTTCGTGAGGGGGGTCCCCTACTGTATCCCCCCGGAACTAAATTCTAGAAAGAAATCTTGTGAAAGAAAAGTTGAACAAATGGATAATGGGTTCAATGATGTTTTTGTAGAAGCAGCACAAATGTTCATGGCACACTCGATAAGAGCAAAAAATAAGCCTTCCTCCAAGGTCTAAAGATTCAGTTTTTCTTTTTCCTCTTTAAAAACTGTATATTTTATCTCAAAGATACAAATATGAGGTGTCATCTATGAACCACCAAAAGGTGTAGACCAAACAGTTGGTGCCTCCCTGACTGCATCCATGCAGAGCCCCCCCCCCTCCAAATTGGGCAACTCTCCTGGGTGTTCATGGACAACCAGAAAAACGAGAGAGAGAGAGAGAGAGAGAGAGAGAGAGAGAGAGAGAGAGAGAGATCTCAAAACTCTGGTACACAAGTCTTGCAGTTTGAATACTTCATTTTTATTAATAAAATCTGCCACAACGAGTTCAATAATGTTCCTAGAATCCGTTACTGCTCTGGTTAATTTTGCTTCTGGAGATGTTTTCGATGGAGGTGGGACTGTTTAAAGGAGTTTGGAATGGCAACTTTTCACAATCAAAGTCAATGGACATTGCCTGCCTACATAAATATTTCTTCAAGTGAGAAACAGTAACAATGAACTCACCTTCAGAATCTCTTCAACACAATGGACTTCATTGGAGTAGGTCTGCTGGAAGTGAATGGAAAAAAGAAAAAGTTAGTACATGCAACAAACATAACTGGAGTATTAGTAGAGCAGGTATTAACACAGCAACTCTCTCTTAAGTAGAATCACCTTGGACCTACTTTTACTAGGTAAATATTAGGAACTATACATTCTGGATGAAATAAGACAAAGAGAAACCAAAAGGTCCTGGGTTCAATCCCCAATGGGGGACATGCATGTGGCAGCCAATCGGTGATTCTCTTATCATTGATATTTCTGTCGCTCTCTCCCTCTCCCTTCCTCTCTAAAATCAGTAAGAATATATTTTAAAAAAACACTAAATGCCTCTAGCCCTACGCAAGTCAGCATTTTGACCTTCTATATGAATATTATATATAAATATACACACAAATATGTATGTACATACACACACAAACACACATATAGTATTTCCTCAGAGAAAGATCTTAAGGAGAGAGATTACCTAGCGTCTTGGAAAAAGATCCACTACTTATACCTCTTCTGTATTCCCAGCTAAACAAATGGTGGCTCCTGCTGGTAATACTACAACATAGACAATGTCTAGGAAATATCATTTTACAGTCTTTATATTTTTAAGTACAGAGTAAATGGAAAAGTTAAATATAAAAAAAGAAAAACCCAAACCAAACCTTTCCTTAACCAGAGACATGAAACAAAACCCATGACTTCATGGTTTTCAAAGGAACAGTAACTTCTGATATGTGTCAATTCCTGAGCCAAGTGCCTGGGGCAAGTTCCATACAACACAGCCCCTCCCGTTGCTGTCACTACTGCGCAGAAAGCACTGATCTGCCAGGCAATTGGGTGCAATATCTGACTCACAGCTAGAGGAGACAGAAAAGGGCTCTTTTCCTGGCTCTTGTTCCTAATTTGAGGCAATTTAATACAGCACTGGCTGCTAGTGCCTGAATTAAGAGTTTTATAAACCTGTTTCTCTTATTCCAGTTTATTCCACCGTTTCCTTGAAAGTAAGACATCCTCCGAAAATAAGACCTACTTCCAGTTTTGCCTCTTGCTGTAATATAAGGCATCACCCCGAAAATAAGACCTCCCCGTTAATAAAGCCTCCCCCTAAGATAAGGCCCCTGAAACTACGTAAGGCATCTGACTCCTTATTTAAAGAGACCTCGCACTGCCTGAACAGCTCTGTCTGTGCTGCGGCCAGTCAGTGAGCTGGTTTGTGATGACAACTACTAGCGTTCCGTATACAGGTAATACATTTCCTTTTTTGTTGTTGTTGTTCAACAATAAATGTGTACCGTATTCTTCTTCATGGAAAAATAAGACATCCCTTGAAAATAAGACCTAGTGCATCTTTGGGAGCAAAAATTAATATAAGACACTGTCTTATTTTCAGGGAAACAGGGTAAGGAATGAGAAAAAAAAAGGGTCAGTCTCCTTGAAGCACAGCTGAGTTTAGACTGAAGATCTTCAGGAAAAAATGTCCTCAAAGAATAAGAGGAAAAGAATATACAACATGCACAGTATTTTACAATGGAATCTAATGGGCGTATCAAAATTCAAATGAGATCTGACCTGCCTGGGTTAGATTTTAAAGTTTGTATCCTATCTAATAAAGAGGGAATATGCTAATTGACCCTCATGCCATTGCAAAGATGGTGGCACCAACAGCCAATAAAGAATATATTAATTGACTGCCATGCCTTCAAAGATGGTGGCGCCCACAGCCACAAGATGGCTGTGCCCAATCCCCTCAGCCCTGCAGGGGCGGCAGGCGCACAGCAAGGCCGGGCCCGGCCCCTCTGAGTGCCTGCCTCCAGAATCCTCCAGTCCCCTCAGTAGCCCATAGCCAGCCCGGGGTGCAGGCAAGCCTTGGATGGCAGCTGCCAAGGGCCACCCGAGGCTCAGGTAATCAAATGTCGTCTTCCTCTGATCACCGGGTTGCCTCCCGCCCCTGAGAGCTCCCATAATGTGAGATGGGGCAGGTTGGGCTAAGGCAGTGTGGTTCTCAACCTTCCTAATGCCATGACCCTTTAAGACAGCTCCTCATGTGGTGGTGACCCTCAACCATAAAATTATTTCCGTTGCTACTTCATAACTGTAATTTTGCTACTGTTATGAATTATAATGCAAATATCTGATATGCAGGATGTATTTTCGTTGTTACAAATTGAACATAATTAAAGCATAGTGATTAATCACAAAAACAATATGTAATTATATATTGTGAAATATTTATTTCTAATTACAAATAAATGAAATTTTGCCTTGAATCATGGTGTAGCATGGGTAACAGTCTTCATATAACAACAGTAAACTATATTGCTACACTTTGCTATACCGAGGAGCGGTCTGTTGGTTCCTAAGACCATGGGAAATACGTGTTTTCTGGTGGTCTTAGGCGACACCTGTGAAAGGGTCGTTTGACCCCCAAAGGGGTCGCGACCCACAGGTTGAGAACCGCTGGGCTAAGGGATACCCTCCTCCCAGTGCATGAATTTTCATGCACCAGGTCTCTAGTATTATTATATGGAATGTGTTTTATTGAAATGTTTACGGTTGTTAGTTTTGAGAAAGGGTCTGGAAATTAGAATATAACCAAAAAATCACAGATATCTTTTTATCTGCTGGTCCCACCTGACCTGCCTTCAGACATTCTTGTATGTCAACAATTAGACCTGCTCACACACTTTGTTTTCAAAACCATTAATGGGAGGCTAAAGACTGAATCAAGCATGAGTAACCAAACATTATGGCAAAATGAGTGCTGCTTTGACCTAAGGGCCAAATATAACTATATTCTATGGTCTCAATTTTTCACATGCATCATTACGAAGAATAATAATTAGAAGTTGAAGGTGAATTAATAGAACAGAGCATATGACTGTACTGACTAGTCCCCTCATCCTACCTGTTGCTAGAACGAGAAGGGGAATCCAATGAAATATGTGGCAATCAAGATTGCAGGCTTGATCCCCCACCAGGCACATACAAGTATCAATCAATGAATGCAAAATTACTATAATAACAAATCTCTCTTTCCCCCTCAAATCAGTTTTTAAAATTTTACTTTGAAAACTCTGGCAATCAATGAAAAAGTGAAGCATGTTGAAATTAGGGCAAAAAAAAAGATTTGCCTACTGCTTCCAACAGAATGAAGTAAAAAAGCTACTAAAGGAGACTTCAGAACACTACAAAATTTTCTAATCTTCATAATTACTCCAGTGGCCACACATAGCCAAGATGTTTCATATCATTAAAAGATTTATTTTTCTGCCTAAATTTGTATTACATGAGATGAATCAAAAATAAAGAAATGTTTTCTTTGGCTTAGAGTTTATTAGTATCAGAGTAAGACACATATTGCTAAATCTATTAAAAATTCTAAATAAGTTCTTAGGTTCAAGCATTAATTGGTTAATTTACTGTAAACTTTCCTATGAAGTCCATTATGGAAGTAGGAGTGTTTCAAAAGGGTTTGAGGATGCCATTTCAAATACCTGAGATTATATCATCTTTACAGCTATCTAAGCGGCACTGTTTATAATGGCAAATATCCAGAAATGATCAATAACCAACAGGAGTCCAGCTAAAGACCTTTACAGTACACCCAACAGAATGCTGTGCAGACTTCAAATAATGTTAATATGTGTGTTTGCATGGGAAAATGCTAAGATATGAATTTAACTTTTTCTTTAGAAAATTCATACTTAAGAAAAAAATTTAAAAAATAGTAAAAGGAATTCCCACAAATCCTTCACTTTAATTCCCCAAATGTTGGCATTCTACCATGTTTGCTTTATAGTTTTCTCTACCCGCCCCATATACACTGGACTGTCTGAAGTAAGTTAGAGAATTAGAGGTGACCCTGTACAAGATACATTTTAAGACTGCACTTAAAAGAGGGGAGGTAAGAAGTAGGAGCCCATTTTATGTTCCATCTACCTGAGACTCATAGCTCTACTCCTCCCCCAATCAATTCAGAGAATGAAACTAGAATATAAGTATTTCAAATGTGTTTGCAGAGAAAGATCTGGAAGAACAGGCTGCCTTGTTTAATCAAGTACACCTTGGCACCTCCAAGTCTGCCACTGGGAGGAAACTTTCCAAAAAGGGAGGGGTGGATCAACACACCATTATGGCCTAATCCCTTTGTAAAATCCACTTTCCCCATTGGCTCTTCCAGCTGAGTGCTGCCACTCTTACTCAGACCCTCCTTTAACACTGAGGCCAAAGAGTAAAGGGTCAGTCTCCCTGAAGCACAGCTGAGTTTAGACTGAAGATCTTCAGGAAAAATGTCCTCAAAGGATAAGAGATGATAAAAAGCAGCTACAAAAACCTATGCTAGTTGCAGAATCAGACGGCTCTAATTTGCAGGGCACTTACAACTACAAATGGCACTGTTGTCTCCCACCCTCAGTGTCCAGGTTCCTAAAGGAGACAGTGCTTCCCTCCTGGGGTCCTGTGTGTAGACCTCACTTCCTTATGACTACACAGTATCATTACAAGAGGAGTGAGGAATCAGACCAAGGCTGGCCTTGCTGCCTTTTCAAGTCTGAAGTTTCTGCCCTGAGGTCTCCTCACTTCCCCTGTAGGGTATCGTCTTAACACAAGAACCATAATTCTATGCAATTTTTTAAAATAACAGCAGTGGCCCTGGCCAGGTAGCTCAACTGGTTAGAGTGTTGTCCTGATACACCCAGGTTGTGGGTTTGGTCCCTGATCAGGGCACATATAAAAAGCAACCTATGAATGCATAAATAAGTGGAACAACATATTGATGTTTCTCTTTCCCTAACCTCAATAATCAATTAAAAAAATAAAAAAATAATAGCAGCTACTTATTGAACACATAATGTACTTGATATTGCATTCAACACTTTTCAGACTATTATTTCCTCCATTTGGTATCATCTATTCTAAGATGCAACTTTATTAGCTTGCCAGGGGGAGAAAGCTACAGCAGCAAAGGCACATATAGCTCTACATACATCTCTTAGTACAGAAACTTCAGATCTGAAAAGTCAGCAATGCTGGCCTTGGTCTGATTCCTCACTCCTCTTGGACTGACACTGTGCAGTCATAGGGAAGTGCACTGAAAATAAGATATGAACTCAAAATAAGATATGTTAGTAAATGTCTTCTAAGTATGACATGGTATGTTTTAATAAGCTAAAAACAGCCGGATGGAAGAAACAGACCTCACCACTGAGACCAGGAGGCTCTCGCAATACTGTGCTTTACGTCTCTCAAGTTTCAACAGAGCAGCACTTTTATAACAATGCAATTCTCAAAAAGGCTTAGTTATCACTAACCAGGAACTGCAGGGAACACAAAGGCAGCATGTTGAGGAAGGAAGCCAGCAGATCTTGGATTCTAGTTCTGGCTCTGCAATCTTGGATAAGATTCAACTTGTTTGGGACTACTTCCTCATGGCGATGAAGGCACATTACCAGTCTGCATGGCTTCACAGGGCTGGTATGAAGGTCAAGCATGACACCTGAACCTTCCCTGAGTCCCTCCGTCCCGAAACCGCATGTGCTCCCACAGCTGCACACACATTTTTGTCAATGCACCCCATGTTTTATCTGTGCTTCCAGATTACAAGTTCTGCAGAAGCAGAGAACTGTTCCGCCTTGTTGAATCACCAAGTGCATGTGGCTTACTGTTGTGTGTTTAGTCTCAATACTCAGAATACGAAAATAAGTTTCCAATTCCAATTTTTAGAGCTTCAAAGACTTAGTAAACACTTTGCTTATCTGAATTATAAGTCTACATCTTAATTAACAAACCACATGGAAATATCCATACTGGGGACAAAGAGGAAATTGTTTTGCATTGTTTTCTCCTTAAAAACATTAAAATACTCTGAGAAACTATTTTCACATATCAGATTGGCAAAACAAAAAACAAAGGACTGGCAATACTGTGTCTCTGAGAGAGATGTGGGGAAACAGGCATCGGCCACTGGGGTCAAGTGGCAAAACTTCTGAAGACAGCAATTTGGCAACAGTCACCAAATTTTAATTTCTCCTACTCTGACCCAGCAAACTGACTGCTAACACCAACTCCTATATATACAAAAGGCATGTGTACAAGTTGTTCACTTCAGCTTTGTTTGCAAATAGGAAGATACTGGAAACTATCTAAATGCCCATCTAGCCCTAGCTGGTCTGACTCAGTGGATAGACCATTGGCCTGTGGACTGAAGGGTCCAAGGTTCAATTCTGGTCAAGGGCACATGACTGGGTTGGAGGCACCCGATCAATGATTCTCTGTCATCACTGATGTCTGTCTGTCTGTCTGTCTCTCTCCCGCTCCCTTCCTCTCTCTCTCTTTCTCTACCTTCCTCTCTGGAATGAATAAAAATATATTTATAAATAAATACCCATCTACAGGAAACTGGCTGAGAGAACCATGGCACATACCACTTACACAGAAATATTAAGCAGCTATGATAAAGCCTGAGGAAGTTCTTCATGCCTTGATTTGGGATCATCTCTAAGACACTGCTAAGGAGGAGAGAAAAAACCAAAATGCAGTATGAGCCAGCATCTAAATATATAAAGAAGTAATATGCAAATTGTTCGGGACGCTATAACATCACGACTGCTCAGGAGGAGGCTGAGTGCAGATGGGTGGGAGGGGACATGAGCCAAGCCACATATGGCGCAGGCCCAGAGAGAATAGGGCCTGCAGGGAGCAGGCCTAAGCCATTAGTAGGACATCCCCTGAGGGCTCCCAGACTGTGAGAGGGGGCAGACTGGGCTGAGGGAACCCCTTCCCTCCCACCTCCCCTCCCCCCCCCCGCATGAATTTTTGTGCACTAGGCCTCTAGTTTCTATAAATAAAAAGATAACAGGGAGAAAAGAACATGTCTGTAGAACTACTTATTATGCACATGATACCACTGGGAATAACAAACTAGAAACCCACACCGTCAATCATTTCTAGGAAGTAGAACTAGGTGGTTGGGGGATAGAAGAGAGGGCAGATTTTCACTGTATATCTTTTTAGCATATCTTTTTACCTTTTAAATTTGGAATAATGAAATACATTATTGATTTATTTAAATAAAAACAAAAATTAGGTTAAGATTAAAAAAAGAACAGGGATAAACATTTTCTCAAAATACACCTAAATGCCTTCTGCCTGTTTGCTTTATTTTCTATTAACCTTCCTCTATGTAACTTTCTCCTCCCTGGGACACACCCCTCTGACCCAGCCTCCTCAGCACTCTGTTGTCCCTCTAACATTCGGCAGACTGCACTGTGCACGGATGAGGTTAGCCTGCCCTGGTGGGCTGTGAGGTGCTCCTGGGAAACCCTGCTATCAAGACTGGCCCATTATTTGCTGGCCAGTTCGCTTTATTTCCCAACCTAGATTATACAGTGATTATATAGTTCTTGAAAGAAGGGTGTGGTTTTTTGGGGGGTTGGGGATGAGGATTCTTTTGACCAGTCACTCTTAAATACTGAACACTTTTGACACACACAAAACCTCACAGGATTATTCTGAGGAGAAAGACAATACACTTTAAAGCTAATGCCATACAAATAAATTCAAGTATTTATCATTAAGATGCCATAATCAGTATTTCCAAGAGACAGATTAGAGTGTAGTCACCAACTTTTCAGACCTCATGGACCACCAGTGGTCTGCAGACTACCAGTTGGTGACCACTGGATTAGGGGAGGAAACCAGAACGCCTGCCTCGACAAGGTTTTGACATAAAATTAACTTTATTCTGTGAACACACAGTAAATTACCTAGATAGCTAGGCCTATTCCAAGAATACACTCATACCGCCTGGGCGTGCCTACCCAGGCTGGAAAAGTATAAAGGTGCCAGCAGTATTACTTAAGTGTCATGCCCTTTGGGCAACTACTTAAGTATCCACACCCAGAATTTTAGGATAAGAAGTTTAAAAATCCCTGGACAGATTTATGGACCTACTCATGGTACACATTTAAAAAAAAAAAAAAAAAGGAAGGTGGGATAGATAATAAGTTAGAGGGGAAAAAAAGATACTTGTAACTGTTTTCTTAAAGAATAATAAATAATATATAGTATTATTATACAAATTACAAACTAACTTTGTTCAACTCTCCCTTCAAAAACTTAAACACCCACCTAGGCATTGCTAAGTCCCTTGGAGCTAATTCTGGATTAATACAGATATGCAAGTAATATTTATGAAATAAATAAATTAGGTTTTGTCATCTCATGGCATTTCCAGAAGCATGAGCTGGTCAGAAAGTAATTATGAAGTAAGTGAATTCTGAAATTTTTTCTCTATTTGGAAGCAGTGTGTTAGTTCCCATTTGTAAAATGCCAGAAACCTTCAACAGAATATGTTTAAGGACACAAATATCCTCAATTTGGAGGGGGGTGGGGGAGAGGAGGAGGAAGCTACCCAAGTGCAGTTTAGGGACATGAATTTCTCAGAGAGCGAAATTTTAGATGTGACAGTTACATGAGATCATGACTGGTGGGAGAGGTACCTGAGGCATGCTTGGCTGGGTTGGGTGAAGGAAAGGTGTACTAGTATGTCTCCTTGAGACAAGCAATCCCGTAATACTCTAGGATAAACACTGAAACAGAATACTGGAAGCTTGAAAGATGTGCAGGCACTCCAATTCACTTATTTAAAATGAGAAAGGAGCCCTAGCTGGTTTAGCCCAGTGGATACAGTGTTGGCCTGCAGACCAAAGGGTCCCGGGTTTGATTCTGATCTAGGGCATGTGCCTTGGTTGCAGGCTCCTCTCCAGTCAAAGCCCTGGTCACAGGGCTCCTGCAGGGGACAACCAAGTGATATGTTTCTCACACACCAATGTTTCTGTCTTTCCTTCTCTCTCACACTCTTCCCCGCAAGAACAACAACAACAAAATCAATGGAAAAATTTCCTGGGATGAGGATTAACAACAATAACAAAAAAGAGAAAGGAGGTAAGCTGAGGTAGAAAAGGATAAAAGGGAGGTAAAATGGTGATGGAGGAGACTTGACTTGGGATGCAAACACACAATAGAATATATAGATGATCCTATCTAATAAAAAAGTAATATGCAAATTGACCATACCTCTGCTACACCCACAAGCCATGCCCATCAACCAATCAGAATGAGTATGCAAATTAACCCAACCAAGATGGTTTCGGCCAGAGAGAGAAGGGAAGCTTGAGTTGCCCCTGGTGATGGAGGAAGCCAAGCTTTCCACACACTCTGGCCAGCCCAGGCCTCTGCTTAAGGCAACAAAGTTTCTTTTCTTTTCTTTTCTTTTTATTATGTTACATGTATACATTATCTCTCCATTGCCCCCCCGCCAGGCATATCCCAACCCCCCAATGTCTGTGTTCATTGGTTATGCTTATATGCATGCATACACGTCCTTTGGTTGATCTCTTATCTACCCCACCTCTCCTTAAACTTCCTGCTGTAATTTGACAGTCTGTTTGATGCTTTACTGCTTCTGTGTCTATCCTTTTGTTCATCAGTTTATAATGTTCTTTATTATCCACAAATGAGTGAGATCATGTGGTGTTTCTCCTTCATTGACTGGCTTATTCCACTAAGCATAAGAAGGCAACAAAGTTTCAATGGCTGCCACCACGGAATGAGCAGAAGGCTTGGCTTCACTCCAGGCTATATGTAGAAGATAAATCCCAGATACCAGGGCCTCTGCTTGGGCTGCTAGGGGGCGTGGCCAGCCTGCAAACCACCACAGGTCCCTTGCCCAGGCCACCCCATGCCCCAAGGGAACCTCCACCCTGATCCAGGACACCTTTCAGGGCAAACCAGCTGGCCCCGACCCATGCACCAGGCCTCTATACTATCTAATAAAAGAGTAATATGCAGATTGACCAACACTCCAACACAAAAGATGACTGCCCCCATGTGGTCAAAAGATCCTGCTCCCATGTGGACACAAGATGGTCACTACAAGATGGCCAGCAGGTGAGGGCAGATGGGAAGGAGCAGGCCTGCGAGGGAGAGCAATTGGGGATGATCAAGCCTGCAAGGGAGAGAAGTTGGGTGTGACTGGGCCTGCAGGGAAGGGCAATTGTGGGGGTGAGGAGGGGGGACCCAGGCCTGCAGGGGAGGGAAGTTAGGGGTGACCAGGCTGGCAGGGGAGCAGTTAGGGATCAATCAGGCTGGCAGGGGAGTGGTTAGGGCAGCGGTTCTCAACCTGTGGGTCGCGACCCTTTTGGGGGTCAAACGACCCTTTCACAGGGGTCGCCTAAGACTATTGGAAAACACCTGTTTCCCATGGTCTTAGGAACCAACACACCGCTCCTTGGTGTAGCAAAATGTAGCAATGTAGTTTACTGTTGTTATATGAACACTGTTGCCCATGCTACACCATGATTCAAGACAAAATTTCATTTATTTGTAATTAGAAATAAATATTTCACAATATATAATTACATATTGTTTTTGTGATTAATCACTATGCTTTAACTGTGTTCAATTTATAACAATGAAAATACATCCTGCATATGAGATATTTACATCACAGTAGCAAAATTACAGTTATGAAGTAGCAACGGAAATAATTTTATGGTTGGGGGTCACCACCACATGAGGAGCTGTCTTAAAGGGTCACGGCATTAGGAAGGTTGAGAACGACTGGGTTAGGGGGTATCAGGCTGGCAGCGGTTAGGGCAATCAGTAAGGCAGGCAGGTGAGCAGTTGGGAGCCAGTAGTTCTGGATTGTGAGAGGAATGTCCAACCGGGCCTAAACGGGAAGTCAGACATCCCTCAAGGGGTCCCAGATTGGAGTGAGCAGGCTGGGCTGAAGAACAACCCCAACCCCCGTGCATGAATTTTGTGCACTGGGCCTCTAGTATATTATATAATTGTACACCTGAAACCTATATAATTTTATTAACCAATTTTACCCCAATAAATTCAACAAAATTTTTTTGAATGAGAGCTAATATCCCTAATATTTTAAAACTTTACCTTTATGTAAACTGTAATTTTATAGACAAAATATAACCTCCTTGTTTTTCACCAACAAAAGCAAAAACAATTTAAAAATTAAAAGAAAAAAAAATCCCTGAATATCATTGCACATAATCTTATAACATCATATAGGAGGAAGTGTTTGGAACTATTAGTACTTTAAAGATCAACATGAATAATTAGTTTGTTCCTTTCTAGTTGTTTTCTTTATATCAGCAAAATGATTTGCTTTAATTAGTGTCATATTATTTTTCTAAATTACATAAATACTTATAATAGCTTAAATTTGTATTAACTGAACTACTTAAATTATTCTGCTAATTCTGTTTTGATGTTGAGTAAAAGATGGTATGTTTTAACTATGAAACCTAGGATCTCGTTCTTAAGATTTGGTTTAAATAAATAAAAATAAGAAGAATGAGTAGCTGTTCACATATAATTGCAAACACTTACCTGACATAAACCTAAAAACAAATACAAGGAGAGTAATAAAAGAACTGGTTTGATTTATTTACTACTATATTTCCTGTGATCACATGAGTGTGTAAACTTTAATATATTTACAATGTTCTGAGAGTCACATGAAACAGATATTTTTTAAAAAAATACTATTTCAAGCTGATGTATATATACATGGAAAAATTTTCACTAAATATTATTTATGATAATATGCTAATGAGCTCCTTGGTGTAAAAGTTAGGGGTGGGGGTTAAGGGAATACCTGAGATAGGTTAAACTGACTTAAAAACGAAGTATCTGGATGAAAACAAATGTAAAAAAATTTCCATTGTAAGACGATAAGTATGTCTCAGTTATTCATCAACTTTCTAACTTCTGGCTGTGAACCATTATCACTCACCACGTAATAAGATCTCAGAAATCCTCAGTGATCTAAGGCAGCAATTTTCAACCGGTGTGCACAGGATCTTTTAAAACGTTCAATATCCAACAATCTCTCTCAGACTTCTTTTCCCTTAGGTTGTCAAATTTAAAAATGACAATAGCCAATACAATAGCCATTCAGTGTAAAAGGAATCACCCCTTTTTTTTTTTGTCAGATTGGCAGAAAAAATATTGTTTTGGTGTGCCGCAGGATTTTTGTAATTAGTTTGTATACGGCGAGATGGCAAAGGTCGAAAATCACTAGTTTAAGGCTCTAAAATATTGTGCCGTGATGAAAGATTACATGAGATCCCATGAAGCTCACTGTGGGCACAGCAACCATGAATGAATTAGTAAGACTGGCTAAAAAGTACTGTTTTAAAGGCATAAAAAAACAAGTCTAGCCCTAGCCAGTTTAGCTCAGTGAATAGTGTCAGCCTGTGGACTGAAGGGTCCCAGGTTCGATTCAGGTCAAGGACACATGCCTGGGATGCAAACTATATCCCTAGGTGGTGTCAAGCAGGAGGTAGCTGATCAATGGTTCTCTCTCATTGATGTGTCTATCTCTCTCTTCCTCTCCTTCCTCTCTGAAATCAATAAAAAATATATTAAAAAAACAAAAAACCAATCTAGACATTGGTACCATTCCAGTGATGATAAACTGACAAGTTCTTTCAAAATGCCCAACTATATATATGATCTCTCCCCTTCCACACCAATTCTTACTGGAACAATCTCCTTTTTAGGAGGTAATTTTTATTTTTGAGTGGACACATTAATTTGTAAAGCATGAGTGTCCTTTGAATTATAATATATCATGACAGAGGTGTTAAACTGCTGCTTAATGGTGTTTGCTACCATGCTTACTCCATCCCCATCCAGCCTTTACCTGCCTGCCTCTCTCTGAATCCAACTCCCTCTTGTTCCGCTCCCTCCTCTCCCCCTCCTCCCCCGCCCACACACACATGGACACAGCCAGATACATAAGTGTTTTCTCAAAAATGATAATAACTGATGGTTCTTAGGCTAAAATAACACTATTAGGGTGCTTTACAAACCATGAGCAGATTTATAGATACATAATCCTGTACTGCTGCTCCTTTTTTGAGTGCATGTGTCAATCAAATTTGAGGACAATGTTCAGGAACCTTGTTTAATTCTATATTTCATAGGGTTCCTGGATTGCCCCCCGCCCCCCTCCAAGTGGGGCATAAGCTAAAGACTACAGCATCACAAGAAAAACTTCCCATCAGTTTCTGGATGAGGTTGAAAGAAACTGAAGCCATATGAAAAGATAAGACATTTAATCCACGCTTTGTCTGAAAAGACAAAGATTTTATCCTGGGCTTATTCCAGCAGTCATCTCAACAGTCTCCTCTGGGCTAGGTATTGGTTGTCAGTCTCCTGGTATCCATGATTTTGAAAAACAAAAAACAGAACAGGGGGCGGAGGAAGGGAGGAGGAAAGAAAAGAAAATTACTGAAGCAGTAGGCTAGAGCTGTGGTCCACATGCGGCTCTTTGGCCCCTTGAGTGTGGCTCTTCTACAAAATACCATGGCCTGGGCGAGTCTATTTTGAAGAGGTGGCGTTAGAAGAAGTTTAAGTTTAAAAAATTTGGCTCTCAAAAGAAATTTCAATCGTTGTACTGTTGATATTTGGCTCTGTTGACCAATGAGTTTGACGACCACTGGGCTGGAGTGGAGGGATCTATACTCCTGGGATTGCTGATGCTATAATAAACACAGAAGAGAGAAGGCAAATAAAGATGGTCTTGCCTTTTCTGTCTTCATTTTGAATAAGTAAATTTCCTTTTGTTTTTGGCTTTAATGTTGGATAACAAAGAACGAGGTTACTTGCCAGGGTCTATAAAAAGGCTGAAGAGCATTCTGGGAAAATGCAACTCACTTGATATTATAATGTTATGAATGGTTATAAGTCATTTATTTATTGTTATCATCAAAGAACACCTAAATTTAAGAGGCTATTTTGCTTTTCTATAATCTACTGTAAATCAGATTCAGTTATTCTAATAAACTTAATCATCTTTTTTCCCTACCCTACATTGTCTTTGTATGTAAGTTTGGTCTGAAAGTATAGACAAATTACATCAGCTTTCCAGCAAGACTCCTCTGATAAACTAACTGAACTGAATAAAAGTAAAAATATGATTAATAACAAAGTTCTGAACAAATATTTAATCACTCAATAAATAGCAGAAGAAACTGTTACTCCCAAACTTAGGAAGCAGTAGAGTTTTCTAGTGGCTTAAATCCCTCATATATATATGCATGCATAATATGCAAATTGACTGGACAGTAAAACCACCGGTTGCATGATGCGCACTGATCACCAGGGGGTAGATGCTCAATGCAGGAGCTTCCCCCAGCCCATACGCCTCAATCACTGGTTTGGGGCCTGCTGGCCAACCTCTTGGTTCCTTCCCCCAGCTGGAAGGTTTTATATATATATATGGAGTAGGGTAGGAGAATATATATTTAAGAAATTATTTTTGAATTTATTTTAAATAGGTATTAAAATGGGCCAATGAAAAAATTTTATTTGCTTGTAAAATAAATGTACTCTAATACCTGCTGAACATAAAGCTGTGAACATTCATAGATTATATAATCCAAATTCTAAAAGTAACAGTAGAGAATAGTGAATTTATGCCCATTCTGAAGAGTTGAAGCAGCCAGTGGCTCTTCTCGCATTTTTCTCCATCTCAGTATACTTCTCTCTGACCCTTCTCCCCTCACACTTGCAATGAAGAAGTTTTAAAATACTTGTTGACTTTAATCCAGAGCCCTGGTCCAAGACTCTAACTTTTTGAAAGTTTTAAGGAATAGACCACTCAACCACATTTGTCATAACTTGCAAATGTTCTCTCATTGACTGTAGTTTCTGTTTTCTCCCTTTAAATCTAAACTCTTCTAGAATACAAAATCTAGGTGTCCGAGCAAAAGACATGGAAAAAGAAGCAATCATTCTAATAACAAAAGCAAATCCCCTTGAAAACTGCCTTTAAAAGACAAAAAGGGTCAAACTAGCAGAAGTAAATTATATCTCTGCTGTACATATATCTAGCTATGGCCTCCTGACTTGCACACACCTGGCACATTCCCATTGGGAAAATGCCAATGGAGCCTACTTCACCTTCCTGACATTATCATAATCACATTGCCATTTTGAGGGAATGGAAAGCTGAGAGGGAAGGGCATATGCCATTTAAAAAAAGAGAGATCCTTCTTTCAACCTTAAGTTCTTTAGTTGGTAGACCGCCAAATCCTCTGTAAAAGTAAGCAGTATTACACACACACACACACACACACACTCCCCCTATTCCAGTGCATGAAAATTCATGCACTGGAGTAGGGGGAAGTCCCTTAGCCTGGCCTGCCCCCTCTCACAGTCTGGGAACCCTCAGGGGTGGGAGGCAACTTGGCGATCAGGGAAAGGCGATGTCCCCATCACACCTCTGCTGCTGCCACTGCTGGCAGTGCAAGCCTCAGCCCGCCCTGGTTACCTGAACTTCAGGTGGCCCTTGGCAGCTGGGCAGCTGCTATCCAAGGCTTGCCTGCACCTTGGGCTGGCCCTGGGCAGCTGGGGGGCTGAGGAAACTGGGGGACTCTGGAAGCAGGCACATGAAGCGGCTGGATCCACCTGGGGGTGGGCCCAGCTGTGTTGTGTGCCTGCCACCCCAGCAGGGCTGAGGGGACTGGGTGCCACCATCTTGTGGCTGTGGACCTTACAATCTTTGAGGGCATGACAGCCAATTAGCATAGCCCCCCTTATTGGCTGTGGACACTGCCATCTTTGTGAGGGTGTGACAGTCAATTAGCATATTCCCTCTTTATTAGATAGGATCACCACAGTAATCTTGTCTACCTGAAAAGTTTTAGACCGGTTCCTGAACAGGTAAATCTAATCTGTTTTATTGTCTCTTTTAGGTAAAACTTTTAAAAGTAATCTCAATATCAAAAACTTGTTTCCTTAATAAAATTCCCTCAAAAGGTTTCTGTAGAACAAAATAAACTGGTTTCTTCTGGACTTAACTAGACCACTGAGTTTTAAAATAAACTAGAGGCCTGGTGCACAAAATTCGTGTATGTATATGGTCCCTAGGCCTGGCCTGCGATCAGAGCTATTTTCCCTGGCTGCCAGCAGACAGCCCTGCCTCCTGCCACCACCCACCCCTGGTTCTCCATTCCCCATCAGGCAATCAGAGGCTTCCGGCTGGGGGAAGGAACCAAGAGGTTGGCTGGCAGTCCCCAAACCAGTGATTGGGGCGTATGGGATGGGGAAAGCTTCTGCATTGAGCATCTGCCCTCTGGTGATAAGTGCACATCATGCAACCGGTGATTTTGCTGTCCAGTCGATTTGCATATTATGCATGTGTGTACACACACACACACACACACACACACACATACATACATATACATATATATCTCACTTGTGAGGGACTTAAGCTACTAGAAAACTCTACTGCTTCCTAAGTCTGGGAGTAACAGTTTCTTCAAGGCATTTTATGACATACTTCCTACTAAAAAAAAAAAGAAAGAAAGAAAGAAAGAAAAGGCCAAAAGGTATAAACTAAATTCAGTCAATCGAGGAAGAGTTTACAAAATAATAACGGAAAAGTTCTCCTTTTTCTCATAATTTCTGCCCAAATTAGGCTCTCTCATGGCTAACAGAAGATTCACGACTGCTTAACTTTAAATAAGCACATTTATCTTCTGAGAGGAAAATAGAAATACTGTCATCTTCTCCAATTAAACTTTCATCACATAAATTTACACCCTACATAAACGCAGACTGTAAATACAAACTATGCTGAATAAATGAGAACCATAGGCTACAAGAACATTAAAAATTATCTACTACACATGCCTGTACTGAATGAAATATGATTACTTTGAAATATTCCTACACCAGTAGAAATCAATACCACTCATATTTGGATAGGAGCTGTGTAATCTTTTAAATTTGACTTAAATTCTATTTCCTGCAAAAACAACAACAAAGCAATAAAAGTTGAGGAAGCTGGAGAAGAGGAAAAAGTGGGGAGAGTGGAACAGAAGGGAGTGGGAGTGAGTGCACACATGTATGCACACATATACTTAAGCTTTTAAATTGACGATATCTTTGACATACATCTTCACTTTAGGAAGACAAAAGAAACTATCAACATTTGCCAATTTATCTAGTAGTTCCAGACCAGAACTTGAAAGATTGACAGGAAAAAAAAAGTTCTTAATTTCCTTAAAAACACATTTTCCAAAAATATGCTGTGATTTTGTACAGATTCAAAATGATGACATTTTCTCTTACTCCATTATTTCACTAGAGAGACAAAGAAACAGAGAAGCAAAGAAGATAAAAATCCATAATCCAAACCAACAACCATGCAAACCTCAAGAGGTATTCCACGTCTCTAGTGGCAGCTGAAAGAGAGAAAAAAAAGGCCACACCACACCACCTGTCTGCTCCCTATCAAGTGTATACCAAGGGAGGGGTCATGGGAGGAGCTGAATACCTGTGGCTGGAAAGCTTATTTACCTTGTTTATAAAGTCACCCATACAGCAGCAAGGAACTAGAGGTTGTTTTGATCCTTCTTTGATGTTAGCTCCTAATAATAGGGAAAAGACCGAAAAAAGGAGAGGGGAGAAAGAAATACAGGAAAAGGGTAGGAGAGAGGAAAGAAGTGAAAAGAGAAGTGGGAAAAGAGGGAGAGAGGGGTTTTGAGGCCTCACTCCTGCCTCCTTCGTCCCCACCTGAACTCAGACTTGGCCTTCCTGGCACTTCCTGTAGGGCAGCTGTACACTGTGGGGCACTTACCTTTGTGGGCATGTCTTACTGCCTTCCCACATGGCAAACAAGCTTTCCTGTATTCATACATCCCTTTGGCAGCCCTCATCGGTGACACCAGGTCAGTCTTTTGTGCTGGCGAGGGCAATGGCGGCCCTGACAGGAAAGAACTTTTAATGTCTTCCCTAGAACTGAGCCACAAGAAACAACCAGTGCTCCCAGGCACAACTCCCCTGGCTCTGCTCCTCAAAATGCTCTTGCTAGTACACTGTTGCTTAGCAATATTTGCCTTCCCCCTGTACATTTGAAATTGGCAACATCTGTCCCTTTGGCAGTTTTGACTTATGCAAAGACCATGCTCGTAGTTTAAAAACATTCAACTTTCAGAAATGGGCAATCCTCCACTCTTCCTTCTCCCTGCAAAATTCCAAAATGGTTTAATCTTTGCTTATACTGGTTGATATAAAAAACTGCAGGTTTTAAAGCAGCTGATAGTACATAAGCAAAATATTTCAGCCACCAGTGGGAATTCCTATTAAACCTCACCTCATTAGTAGTGTATCTGCACAATTATACCTGAACTAAAAACACTATTTAATTTACGATTTGCTACGTAATTAATTCTGTCACTAGGTATTGTGTGTAAATACATATAAGCAAGACAAAATATAAAGGCAATTTATTATTGAGTAGGTAAGGGAATTTTCATGCTTACATTATAGGCCAACCTCATTCATATACACATACACATACACACACACACACACACTAGCACATATGGATGAATGGCAAAGGAACCTAAAAATTCTAGAGGGAAAAAAGTTCATTTAGGTAATTGCAGCCCTGGCCGGTGTAGCTCAGTTGGTTGGGAGTCATCCTAGGCACAGAAAGTTTGCCAGTTTGATTCCAAGTCAGGACATTTGCCCGGGTTGCAGGCTTGAGCCCCAGTAGGGGGCATGTAGGACGCAGCCCATAGATGTTTCACACTCCTATCAATGTTTTTTGCTCTTGCACTGATATTACTCTCTCTCCCTCTACCTTTCTCGCTCTCTCTAAAAAAAAAAATCAATTTAAAAAATTGTCTTTTTAAAGTAACTCAACATTAGGAATAAAAAAAGTTTTCTAAATTATCCTTCAATATAGTCATCTTGGGATTTTCCTCAGATTATTCATTAACACTAAAACAGTTCATAATACTGTAACTTTATGCATAAAAAAACCTAACATAATAAAATAAAAATGTTTTATAGGTAGTTATGTTTTCTATATAATTACTTTTTATCTAGCACATCAATGGGTAATAAAAATCAGAGTCATAAAAACATAATAGTCAACTAAGTAATGAACAACACTCAATGCATTCAAACTTTACTATGCAGATATTTTTGTTCTCTTGGGCCAAACCAATTTTGACATATTAGAAACACATGTTTTCAAAGACACTCTATAGGAAGTGAGTTCCAGATCCAAAGGCAAGGCTGACCTATTGCTTTCATCAAGTCTCTACCTAGAGCTTAGAGAAGCATAAAAGACTGGGTGATACTTATGACCACTAAAAATACATCCAAAAGGTCCTTGACTCTGTGGGTTTATCAACAGCCCTTGAAGTCTACAGCATACATGGATTTGGAATCCTGCTTAGCCACAAATGTGAATTCAATACCCTAGGACCCACTTCTCACTGTAGTTCAGGACTCGCTACTTGCCCAGAAGCACACAGTAATACTTGGGGAGTATAAGCTTTCCATTGGAGTTTATGGAACGAACTTGAGCATGCTTTGCAAATTGGAGGATTCTCAAAAATCTCAGATGTTCCTCCAAGTCATCTCCAGTGGTTCTGGCCTTATAGTGTAGTGCTTATGAGCTAGCTAGGTTCTGAATCCAACACATGACACCAACTATTAATTAAGCTCACTGCATGGAAAAGATTTAAGTCCAGTGCCAGACTTGGTGAAAGCAATAGGTACACAGTACATCCTTAATGAAATATAGACATCATTTTTATTATTATACTATCCTACCATAACGCATAAGTATCCGTCTTCCTCCGCCCCAACCCCTTTCTTCCATTCTCAATTTTCCCACTTCTCCACATCATCACTCAAACACAACTTTTACTTAATGACTGTCTATGAAAACTTCCTCTGGATAGAGAAGGGAATGCTGAAAGAATGAAAGACAACAAATTGCATATCTTTTAATAACTGTATAGTGTATCCTTGTTTGCACTTCCCTTTGATTTAGCACGAAACAGCTATTGTCTCTCCAATCCTAAAGAGGCCATCGTTACCTTACTGAACATTGGTGGCTGAAATGTTCCCAATGAATTCTGAACTAATTAATGCAGGAAATTTTACAGGCTGGAATTCTGGGCCCTGGGGACTAGAAGGATGGAAAGAGCCAAAGGAAAGACTATGGGTGCTGTCCACCAGGCCAGTGCTGATAAGCCTTGAGGGTTCTATTCTACAGGAAACCCCATGCCAAACCATATTTTGGACAAGAAGAAGAGCAAAAAGCTTCCCTTGGGAAGAGTCACATAGCTATGAGGGGAAAGCAAAACCAGTCATCTCAACACTGCCCTCCTCTATGAGTATTCCTGTAGAGTCTACAGCAGTGATTTTCAACCTGTGGGCCACAAGAATTTTTAAAAATGCAATACTGGACTATTTAGTCAGGAGCACTATTCTCTTTGCCCTTAGACTGTCATATTAAAAAATGACAACAGCTAATACAATAGCTGTCCAGTGTAAATGAATCAAAATCACACCTATTTTTTGGTCAGATGAGCAAAAAATATGTTTTTTGGTGTTCCACAGAATTTTACTTAGTTTATGTATGTCATGACATGTAAAAGGTTAAAAATTACTCGTCTACAGGGCAATGATGGTCCATTAGAAAGCCAAATGCTAGGGGGGTTACTTAATCAACTACTAGAGCAATACTGAGAATTTCTCCATTCTAAGGCTTCTGGTATAAAACCTGCTCTTAAGGATGAATGTCATGAGCTATCTATCCCATGGTGCCAAGCCTATCTAATAAAGAGGTGATATGCAAACTGACTGTTGCTCCAACACAAAAGATGGCCATCCCCATGTGGACACACAATAGCCACCACAAGATGACCAGCAGGGGAGGGCAGTTGTGGGTGATCAGGCCAGCAGGGGAGTGGCAGGGGACCAGGCCTGCAGGGGAGAATAGTTGGGGGCAACCATGTCTGCAGGGTAGGGCAGTTGGGGTCAACTAAGCCAACAGGGGAGGGCAGTTAGAACCAATTGGGCCAACAGAGGAGCAGTTAGGCGGTGATCAGTCTGGCAGGTGAGCGGTTGGAAGCCAGCAGTCCTGGATTGGGATCATGCCTAAATGGGCAGTTGGACATCCCTGGAGGGGTCCAAGATTGGAGAGGGTACAGGCTGGGCTGAGGGACATCTCCCAACACCCATGCACAAATATTGTGCACCAGGCCTCTAGTTAGTAAATAATCATTAGGTCTACAAGCGCAGAAAATAAAACACAGGCTGTACTACTCTTATCTAAATCAGCTATATTTTAACATTACCATATAGTAATACTCTACTCTATTCTGATATTCTTGAAAAAAAATTTATAACCCCTGCACTGTTTTCATCTCTGAAAATGTTCAAATACAGTCCAACCCAAATCTCTTTGAAATCCTGCACACCATATAATAACTTGTAGAACAATCTGCTGGCACAGTCAAAAATAAATTTCAAAGTGGGGTATTACTGTAAAAGCCTTCTAAAATGTATTTCTCACTTCAGAGAAGTTTCTACAGTATGGTATTTGTAGTACTAGTAGCAGTAGAAGCTGTCAGTATTAAAAATGCATATTAAGAACAGTCGCCTGGAGAGGGTAGAGGTATGGGAAAGAAAATAATGGACAAATTTAGTTCTGAACTGAAGAAAGTTCTTCAAACATGAAGAAGTCCTTCATTAATGTAGGCAAGGAAAAGTTTTAAGTCATCTCTACACTGCAAGTTTAACTTTCTTCTGTGACATTGCTCCATCTCCAAATGAACTTTAAATTTTTCTTCCATGACTCAAAATATAGTCTAAAACAGTTTTACCCAAACCTCAGTCATTTTGACACTACCTTGACAGTGATACCATATTGTCATACTGCTGCACTAGTTTAATCATCTTATGATCAACTTTTTTTTATTTGGCCTCACCTGAGCAACAAAATGTATGAAATTCTGGGTTTCGTAGATTAGTGCATGTATTTTTCCTAAATCACATTAAGTTACAGAAAAAGTAATGCCCCCATACTCTTGAAAGTTCACATACTAATCAATAGTCTCTGAACCCAAAGCTGAATGGGTGGCTGACTCTCCTAGCTCAAAAAATCATCCTGTTTTATTAGTTTATACAAGTATCAACATCCATCCCCTCTATCAGGTTCAGGAAACCTTCACAAATTACATGCCTATCTTTACTGAATTTGTGACCAGATCACAAAATTAACACTCTATGATGTGCGGTTGAGAACCATCATTTTTTTTCCCTTTCCCCATTTTGTGTCATGATGCCCAAATACAACTGAAAGCTGGAACTACCCCCATGTAGTTCTCAGACCAATCAATATAATTCTAGCACTCTGAAAATACAGTAGGTACTCAATTCTTTATTAGTGGTGCAGAATATTTATTTGTCTCTCTTTTTTTAAATGCATCATGTTTTAAAATTTGAGTGAAATTAAACCCATAACACAGAAATTCATGATTTCTCCAAAACAACTGAGAAACACCATCAAACCAACCCAGAACATTAGGACACTTCTTAGTATCCTGGTGACATCTAAACATAGTGGTAAAGTGAGTCAAGACAACCGGAAACATAAAATTTTCCTAGTGTGAATCTGCTCTCACTGTCATGCATGTCAAGGGAAGGTGGGGTATCCACTATCTACAAAGAGATCCCACTCCATTTTCACAGCAGACTGGTAGCTCAGGTAGAACTGTCCCATTTAAAGGTGGAGAAAAATGAACTCAGTTATTCTGACTCCACAGTGTTAACCATTAAGAACATTACCTCCCACTTACATTTCTTTAAAGCTTTAACATTCAAATCTAGCAAAATTACCTAAATTTCATCTTCTAAGCCAAGGGAAAGAGGTGAATCTATGATATTTACTCATATATTTATTTTTTTTTATTTTTTTTTTAAGAGAGATTAAGGGAGAGGGGAAGAGAGAGGGAAACATCTATGAGAGAGGAAAACATCAATCAGTTGCCTTCTGTACACAACCCCGACTAGGGATGAAATATGCAACCTGGGTATGTGTCCAAACCAGCAACCTTTGGGTGCATGGAACGAGATTCCTTCCCACCAACAACATCCAAACAGTTTTCAGTGGTCCATGGATTACATTCTATTACATCCCTAGTTGTTAAATAAGTATTAATACATTAAAATTCTCATCCCTAGTTGTAAATAAGTATTAATACATTAAAGTTCTCAGCAATGACAGTACTAGCGGGGGAAAATGACACCCAACAATAGTTTAGAAATTCTCCAAAAGAGTCACACTCGTACCCTACTAAGTTATGACAAAACGACATTGAATGAAATGACATTATTCGAGGGCCTGCTGTAGTTGAGTGTCTGTATGTTGCTAAGATCAAAGGAAGGAAAGCAGCTCTTGTTTGCTGAATGGGTGCTAAAAACCAACTTCCTATTATTTGCTATAAAAACAAGAAAAGTGGTTTAGAACAAAAGGTATTAAAAGATACGCTACTGGACTTGTGTATAGGAAACATCAGAGTCCAGTTACCACAATGCAAACACCTTTTTAGAAAAGAATCGTATTTTACAGCTGAATAGAGCAGGACTGACTATCCACCTCCTCCTTACACATATAAGAAAACTAACCGAGCACATTTCCACTTGGTGACAAGAGGTAAAAATACATGTTCCAAGGTTTTAGGTAGTGGCAAAACCTGAAAACCAAAAAGTTATTGTGGGGTTTTTATTTAACTAAAATATGAACAACTGTCTGAATCACATACATAGGAAAAATTCGTATTTGGAAATAAGGGCAAAAGATAAAAAAGCAACGTAGGACCTACTTTACATAATTTCTTTAAAAATTAATCACTTTTTACTCTAGAAGTCCTTCATTAGTGAAGGCAAGGAAAAGTTTTAAGTCACCTCTATCTTCAAGCTTCTCTTTCTTCTGTGACATTGCTCTATCTCCAATCATTAAATACCATTGGTTATAAATCCTTCTGAAAAGAAATATCTTTGGTATGTTTGGTTCTCATCCTTTGGACTTGCCCAAAGGAAGGAATAATCACAAGGATGTAGGAACTCACAGATTATTCATAGGATGCAAATACCAACACCTACAGGACTCAAGCAGGGAATATGAAAGGCCCAATGTGGACAGGGCAAACCAGAGTGTGTGCCCTAAGAGGTCAGACAATAGCTTCCAGGTTTTTAAGAAGGAAAAAAATAAATTAAAAAATCCAGATTTCAATGTGAAATCTAGTACTTTTAATTGCTGGCAACTAAATCAACACACAGTACATGCCACAGCCCCTCTGTGGGTGAACACTCTCGAATGCTGCCTTCGTGCTTTGTTCTCTCCCAAATGGAGGGACGGGGAAATGAGAGACAGGGAAGCATGCTCATTTTGGAAAGAAATGTCTCTTTTTAAAGCTAAACATAGCCCTATGTACATATGGACATCTTCTGTTGCCTCAAAGAGATTCTAAAAAGGCCTTTGGCCTTGGAAGGGAGTGTGGGGGAGGGGGTGAAAAGTACGAGGCAGCCTCTGCTGTACTGTGATGTCTCTTCTTTACTGCACCAACTCCTGCCAAAGCCTACTTCAGCGATTGGCAAACACAGCCTGACAGATCACTAAAAACATGAACCAAGTAAGCAAAACAAACCACAGTGTAGTTATTTTACATGACTTGCATGGAATAAATCTGTGAACTGTAGGTGAGTCATAACATAATAAAGGGCCCAATTAGATTCAGAACAACACACCAGTGTTTTCCCTCCTCTTAGCAACTAGTTCAATGGGATCTTGAGAGAATATAAGGCACATAAAAGACTCTGGTGTCTCTGTTTTACAATTTACTGGAAGACAATTAATCTCACTAAAAAATTAAATCCAAGCTGCCAGACGGGCATTTTTCAGGGTCAATAATTCTTAAGCTTCTAGGATACCAATTAATGATACCCAAATGGTCCAGAAGAGTTAATACCCCTATGCCAAATGATTGGCTCATTCTTCCAAAATAATTCATTCAATGGCAAAATGTTCAAAATTGAGAATCCTTTGAGATTAACATCAACTTTATTATATGTACCACTTAATATTAATAAGCCCCAAATTTTACTACAGGAAATCTAGTATCTTAATACAGAGGAAAGCATCTTATTTTCTTAGTCATAAAACTATCTGATTAATCTCCAAACTCAATACTGAAAATCACAGCAATTATGAGGCTGGAACTCCACTAAGAATGCCTACTGATCGGATTTAGGCTGCTTCTTTTTAAATCCACAAGCAACAATGCCTAAAATGACCTGGGAAACACTTAGGCTGGAAATGGTAAGCCAAACAATTCCTTCAAAACAACAACAACAACAACAACAACAACAAAACTGTTGAATTTAAGGCCTGCTTCCCATCCAAGTGTCCTAAGTAGGAAATTCAGTCCTGTATCAACATGATTCCCCGCCCTCCCCTCTCCCTCACTGTTCTGACAAACATTGATAAGAGGCTATCTTTCAGACTCCAGATCAAAGTGAATTGTGAAAGAACTCCTGGAGCTGAGAACTGAGCAGGAAAGCCCTGTTCTGCCCCAGTCCTCAGTTGGCTACAGAAAACAAGCATATGAGACAAATGATCCTGCCCTCAAAACGTTACCACCTGGAGAAAGACACAGAGGGTGATACCAAGCGGAAGTGCTGAGACTAGAGGTCTGGACACCAGGAGCACAGGAGTAAGTCAGCTCTAAAAGCCTGAGTGGCTACAGCTGGGGCTGGAAAACATCAGCAGGCGGGCCACACCCAAGGCTGGAGAAATGGGCAAGAATCTCATCAAGAAGGCACTGGCCCTGGCCGGTGTGGCTCATTGGGTTGGAGCGTCATTGGGTTGGAGCATCACGGGTACAATCACCAATATCGGATTACATATTGATCCCCAGTTGGGACACATTTGGGAGGCAACAGAATGATGTTTCTCACTCTCCCTCTCCAACAACAACAACTAAAAGGCAACTAGAGCTAATCTGGAGTTTTATCCTGAAAGAAAAGGTGCTCAAGGATCTTAAACTAGGATAACTAGGTAAGATTTTCACACAATAAAAATCACTCCATTGTGAAACAAAGTAGAAGATCTGTTTCACAAAAGGGAGGAAGACAGGTTTGAAAGAAGTTGTAGTTATTTAAGAAAGTGATAAAAATCTGAACTAAAGAAGGGGCAGCAAGAAAGAGAAAGAAGCTTTCAATAGATACTTACCAAGTAATCTCCACAGGATAGGGTTACCAAATGGATAAAGTGAAAGACAGAAAAGAACTGATGCCCATGACCAGAAGAATATTCTGTGGGTGAAGAGGTACAGGAGAAAGCAAACATAATTAAATCTACTGTAAGCAGTTGAATTTGAGTTCCTTCAAAACATCTACAAGAAAAGTCCAGTAGGCAACTGGATAAAAGGATCTAGAGCTCAGAAAACTTGGAAGTTTTAAGCTAGAAAAGTAAGTTTGGTGGTCATCATTTGAAGCCCAAGTGCAAATGAAATCACCAGGTAAAGCTACAGGAGAAAAGTAGGTTGAAAGCAGAGTCCTGAGGAGGAAGGGGAAGGCAGCCTCCTAAGGAGATTAAGGCATGTTTCAAGTGATAGGAGAAACCCAGACAACAAAGGAGGGCAGTGTTTAGGGGACGGTGGGCAAGTGTCAAATGCCACAGAGGAGTGCAACAGGCTACTCTCAAGAGCATTTCCTCAGTTAGTCCACATGGGACCCCCAGGAGCTCTGGGGCAGCGCAGTGAGGTGGAGTGATGGAGGCGCCAGCCAGCCAGCATGGGTTCAGCAAGTACATGGAGAGGGAGCAGGCACAGAATGTTTACCTCCTGTCTCCAGAACGCTGGCTGTGAAGGGAGCAAGAAAGATGTGAGCAGAGAAAAACAAAGGAATGCGAGTTTATTCAAATAGGAAAGACTGACTCTATGCATGTATTGTTAGAGAAAAGTCAAGTGATGAAAGAAAGGTTTAAGGTAACCAAAAATGGCGTGCCAGTAGAAGGGCAGCACCTTTTCTAATATGAAAGAGAAAAGCTAAGTGGTGGGTGTAGACAAGAATTTTTTTTTTTTCTGAGTCATCATACCCTGGAGAGAACTGGAAAGTTACATACCTGGTGGCCTCATTCTCTAAAAACTAGAGCAAAGTTAAAGTCCTCAGAGCAGGCCTAGGACTACCATGACCAAAACTGAGTTTTAACCGCCCTCTCATTTGAGTCATTTGTACACCTAACAGCTGCATGATTTATCAGGTGCTGACATGAAGACAAGGCCATACAGAAAAACAGAGAGCTCCTGACACTTTACATATAAGTGTTAAACGGGTAGTGAACACACAATACAACATACAGATGACCTGTTATAGAACTGTACACCTGGAACCAATATTAATTTTGTTGTAATCCTCACTTGAGGATATGTTTATTGATTTTCAGAGAGAGGAGGGAAAGAGAGAAACATCAATGAGAGAAACAGTAATTGCCTCCCATATGTGCCCCAAATGGGAATGGAACCTGCAACCTTTCGGTATATGAAATAATGTTCCAATCAGCTGAGTCACCCAGCCAGGGCAAACTTATAGTAATTTTATTAACCAATGTCACTCCGATAAAATAAATAAATAAATAAAAGTATTACACAAATGATCATTACTCCACAGAAACCAATTTTTGTACTAGAAAATGGTATGAGAACTAGCAGCCAAGGGCCCTGGTTTTGTACCCCATCTCTACCATTAACAAGCTTAAATCATTAGACTTCTTAGAGACTCAGTTCCATGGCACATAAAATGGTGATTCGTGCCAACTGCCCTGCCTAATGCTCAAGGTTGCTGAGACAATCGAGAGAGAGAGAAACAAATAAGCAAGTGCTTTGGAAATTAAATAGGGGTGGGGGAGGCAGTAAAATATTTCCCAGTGCACACATCTTTATAAAGTGAAACATTTCCACAAGGGATTGCCAAACTATGAGAATTTGGCTCTTCAGGAGTGAGCTTGCAGCCCCTGTGCCATCAAGCAGGGGTGGGAAGTGGAAACCACTGTGGGGAGTGGTGTCCTCATCTTGGTAAACCAGTTTTTATAAGCTTGATAACCCCTAAGCAAATGCTTTCTTTCCCTGGTCTTTTCACTTGCTTACTTTTAACACATAAAAGTCAAACTTTAGGGCTTTATTCACCTAGAACATCTTAAGTGGGAATTCCTGGTCTCTAAGATCTAATCCAACCTACACTTCTCTAGTATACTCCAATGAACAAGTTAATACATTCAGAATCTCCCTAGACTCTCAATATCACTAATTCCTCATTATGATAACCCTCTGCCAAAACCCTACTCTTTTTCTATAAGCCCAGTTCAAATTTTAACTCTAGTCACTCCTACCATCACCTACTGAGCTCTGATGTACCAAGCACTGTTTAGGCACTTTATATAGCAGACCTCAGTCCAGTTGCCTCACAGACCATATGAATACACTGACAGCACAGCAAGGTTAAATTCCTTGTCCAGTATCTCAAGAGTTGTAACACCATGATGTACTGTCTGTCATAAGGCTAAAGTAATTTCTCCTTTTTATTAATGACTCCAGTTATTGGATAAATTACTCCGTAAACAATTAAAGAACTTCAGAAACTGGCTTCACCATGCAGACTCACCTTCCCATTGCTCTGCTCTGGCTCTACCCATTTCCCTGAACTCCTACTAGACTTCTCACCATGTCTTGCCTCCATGTCTCTTCTTTCCCTAATCCTCTTGCCAATATCCAGACACTTCAAAAGAAAACTCTAAAAAATGCATAGTGTCCTCTTTTGAAAGACGAGATAATGCGGGTGTCACAGTTAAGGGTGTGGACTAGAGCCAGAATATTTGGATCTGAATGCATCCAGCACTTGCAGCCTCAGTAAGCTCGGACAAAAGCTGCAGCTCTTTAAGACTCAGCGATAATCATAGTGCCTATCACATGGGAGGTTGTGAGGTCAATGAGGTAATACACATGAAGCATGTGGAACAGCTCCCACCAGAAAATGAACAAGAGAACAGTGTGAGCTTTCTATGCTTAATAGTTCCAGACTGATTATACTTTATTTTTTACATTACGTAATAGATTCATTTTGCAAGTATCTTTCTCTCCCATTAGCACCCTTAATGACTAGTGGGTATTCAAATATTTGTTGACTAAAAAGGCAGAAACACAGAATGTAAAAAATGTGAATTTTTCTATAACAGAACTGTTCCAGATTAATTGGTAAAATAATTTTTTTCACTAGTTAATATGTTCTCAAGCATGAAAAATGTTGGAAGAAATTCTAATTACAGCACTAAATTCTATTAAAGTATTTTTTTCTAAAATGCTATAGCAAATATTTGCTTTAAAGTGGAGTATTTTAAAAATTGAGCTATAAGGAAAAGGAGAATCCATAAAGCTTGAATTTTTAAGAATGACTGCAAGAAAGCTGAAAACCAAAGAATGCTTTCCTTTCTTAAATCACAGAGTTCAATTTAAAACTTCAAATTCTTGCCAATAAGAATTTTCAGAGTTCTATTATTTGCAATGGAAACAACACAACAACAGAAAACCCCTAAGGTGATTTATCTAAGGGACACAGCTAGAAATAGGACCTCTAATTACTTAAATACTGAGGCCCCTAGATTAAAACATTAAATCTCAAAACCCTTCAGCCAAAGAGATGAAGGAGATTAGAATGGGCTTGACAAATTACCACAAGGTCAGGGAAAAAAAATGTGGAAAACAGGCCAAGCTTAAACAGGGAATTAAATAAAGCTCAAGAGAAAACTAATGGTGTGTGGATGCTGAATCTCTGGAGGATAGAGGAGGAGGGGGATTGTCAACCTGGTGATTTCAACAATTAAAGAAAGAAACAGCATCAATATAAAAATAGCTGCTCATAAAGTTTTTGGAAAATGTGAACGTGTAGCAAAGTTAACCTTGGAAAATAATGATTTTCAAATAGACCTTGGCAATTGGAGAGGAGAGATACAAGGTCAAAAAATAAACTTATGATAACATGAACCGGAATCCTCTCTTAAAAGGAATTCTGCTTCAATATCTCATGAGTATTGGTCACCCCCTACCGAAACAGCAAAAAACCAAACTCAAGTCATCCACAGAACTCCCAGTGGAATATCTGGATTTCTGTCCCTGAAGATTATCAGTTGGCTCAAAATAAAAAACAATTAATCTAGAGAAGAGCTAAAATGACTGGGGTGGCTACGTGAGAGCCTGGGAGAGTGCACAGCCTGGAAAGATTCTAAAGAGTTGAATGTCTACATCTTGGCAAAGGCACAACATGAGAGACCCAGGGGGGATCCAATAACCCTCCACAAACATCTCAAGTGTGAAAACAACAAGGAGGAACAGGAATTTCTCAACCTGGTACCAAATGTACTTCTGGCATTTTGAGAAGGAATAGAAAGTAAAATGTACAAAGAAAACAGCTCTAATTAATACCACTCAAAAAAGATTTTCAAGGTTCAACTGTGGGATTTCTTCTTGGGCTACTATAAGCAATTCTATTCTTTTCACTAACTCATTTCTAGCAGTTTTAGAGCATATATATATATATATATATACAGACACACACACACACACATATATATGTATATATATATATATACACACACACACACACACACACACACATACATACATACACACACACACACAGCCTATGATATTTTAAATGTTTCCTTCAGAATTTTAAGTATTTCTTCAAACTCAAAAAATTGCTAGGATTCGACTTGGCTAGTTGGCTCAGCTGGTTGGAGCGTTGTCCAGTACCCTAAAAAGTTATGGGTTCGATTCCCAGTTATCAGGGTGTGTACTGGAGGCAACTCTCACACCTATGTTTCTCTCTCTACCCACTTCCTCTCTCTCTAAAAAAAGAGAAAAAAATCAATGAAAACTTAGCCTCCAATGAGGAATTAAAAAAAAAATTGGCAGAATTAGGAAATAAAAGATAGCAGTTTCCACTCAGCTCTAGCTAGTGAAACTGAAAATTTGAATTTTCAGCAGAATTCTCCAGTTTATAAATATTGGCTCAAGGGAGTGGGGGGCAGGGCATACTATATAGGCAAAACAAAGGTATCTACAGGCCCGATCTAGCCTTCTGGCTGTTTGCAGCTTCTGCAATAAATTGTCACTTGCTACTACTACTTTTTAACCTCTATATTTACATATTTAGGGTCAAAAATTTAGCCAGCCTCTAAGCAAATACAAGATACTTACTATTCAATATTCCTCACAGATTGGAAATATTCTGCTCTAGTCACTTAGCGTCAGCTAATTGTGTACACAAATAACCTTGCTATAATTTTCCTAACAAAACATGTAAGTCATGTAGGTCTGGCCAAATTAAGCGCTAGCTCAGGGAATCTAATTTAAATGTGCTATTATAATGAATATACTATAAACATTTTTAGAAAATGGAGGAGAGCTAGATAAGGTTGTATCAGAATCTTACTTTCCCATGAACATAGAAATATTGGGGGCACAAGAAAGGAAACCATGAACTGTGGAGAAAGAGAATAGTGCTGTTTGGGGTCTTACTCCCTTGGTTTTTTCCCAAAAGCTACTCTCATACTCAACTTAGGACAAAAGCCCCATCAATTTCGTGCAATCCTTGGCCGGAGGCCCACTCTGAAGACTGGAACCACTGGGAAGGGGGCCTTATCGCACTCCTTATGGCCTGTTATCAGTTCTTCTGGAACAGATTTATTTCCAGGCTCTAGAACAAATCTCAGGAGAATCAGATACAGAACCCTGAGCCTTCCTGTATACCTGCCAAATCAGTCTCCTAGGGAATTTTTATTTTTTACCAGTTTGTATTTTTAACAGGCTTCCCCAGGTGATTATGATGTTCTGCCAAGTTCCAGAATGAATGCAAAATTTCCCTTTGATCTACAGTACTGGGCTTATAACTCAAGAGAACTTGTTGTAAAGGTATCTGTACATCATGTGGAGTAAGCCATTGGCACGTACTGTTACCTCTGCTTGCAACACTGATGTTGCTTAACCCCTAACACACCTGCTATGCATGCTATGGTATGAATGTTTATGTTCATGTTGAAATCCTAAACTGCAAAAGTAATTAACAGTCAGAGGTGGGGCTTTGGAGAAATGCTTAAGTCATGAGGGTCGAGTCATCCTGACTCGGTTTACTGCCGTGTAAAAGAAGTTCGAGAAAGATCCCCAACCATTCTCCCATCTGAAGACACAATGAGAAGGAACCAGCTGAAAACCAGAGAGAGGGTCCCCTCAAGAGAACATGGCCATTCTGGTGCCTTGATTTTGGACTGCCAGCCTGCAGAACTGTGAGAAGTAAAATTTCATTGTTCACTGACACGTAGTACGCGGTATTTTGTCATAGCAGTATGGGGGTCAAGACAATCCCTCATTTTCGTTACTCCTACTCAATGTTCAAATCTCAAACAGAACTTTCTCAGAGAATTCTCTGACCTCCTTCAGTTAAGTCACAGTACCCTTTATCGATCTTTTGTCTGTGTAAATTCCTTGATAGCACTTCTCCAAGTTCTCACACATTGATCAGAGCGGTTATTTGAATAATGTCAGTTGCTAACTAGATAGTTAAGGTCCAACAAAACCAGCACACCTGGTTTTGCTCACCACTATACCACTGTCCCTGCACTAGGCCTGCCAATAGTAGGTACTCAAGATACCTAAGTTAAAAGTTGCTGAACTGACAATGTTTGTGGAAGACAGTCGGGCTTCAAATTGTATTTTTGAGTGTTGCACCAGCAGGATACACATCACTGACAGACTAAAAGTTAGCTGCCTGCAGGGTTAGATCATTTCATAATAGGACAGTTCCTCTTTCGAGGTTTAGGAGAATAAGAGAGCTAAATATGGAAGTAGGGAAGATTGTGTGTGCACCTAAATGTAAAGTGAATCACTATCACAGTTTCCCATTGTGGATTATTTCACACTGCTGGGCTGAAAACAGAAGGCTCCATTTAAGAGCTGCCATGAGTCAAAGTGGTCCAACAAGGAATTCCCGGCTGCAGATGATACTTCAGTCTTGGAATTCAGGTGGAAGCATTTGGAACTGAAAACATTCCTAAATGATGTCCTGAAAGGTCACAAAGAAAAGAGCAATACTTTGTGCAAATCAGAGACCACTAGGACGCAAAGTCAGATTCATGTGGATCAGAACAGAGTAGGAACATGTAAGCAATGGCAAATTGATAGTAAATTCTACTATGTTCCAGTGAGTTATTTGGGACATAAATTAAGACATTATACTACTGCTATGTACACTTCAAACCCTAAAACAAACAAACAAGAACAAAACAGAAGCCACTAATGGACAGATTCTTAAGCTTCCCAGATGATCTCCACTTTTTGCTTCTGAAGACCTAACAGGTCACTTCTTTCCACTCAAAGCCTTAAAATTACATACATGCAAACACATCACAAACTTATTATTTCCAGTTTTAACATTTTCTCTCAGCTGGTCTACTATTTATGATTGGCAACTGCCAAGTCTGACCTGAATATAACAGCATCTCAAAAACTTAATACATGGTCTATTCCAAACATGTTCCACCCAAGTCAACTCCATCCCAAGGTATTATCCCACTATCCATACCTTTCAAATAGACAGACAGACAGACAGATAGATGATAACCTAAGAGCCTCATTTGATGCCTTACTGTCCCTCAGACCTCAGGCCCTCTCCCATCTCCAGTCAATCACAAAGACCTATCGGTTTCCTGCCAAATATATCTGGAACGTGTCCACTTCTCATTATGTCCACTACCACCATCCTAACCACAAACCATCATCATCACTGCTCACTCCTAACTGTTCTCCCTGTTTTCTGCCTTCCCTTGCCCCTCCAAGTCATTCTCCACCAAGGAACCAGAATGATCTTTTAAAAAACATCACTCCCCTGCTCAAAATCCTCCAGTGGTTTCCAGTCATAGTTGACAACAAGTAAAAGTACAAAGATCACAGAACTGGGAGTTCAAGCTCTGGCTCTGCTACTAACTATAAAGTTTAGCAAAATTAAGTTGTCTCACTTTCCTGGGCCTTATTTGCAAAATGAAAGGCTGTAGGTTTATTTTTAGTCTAATTCTAATAGTCTAAGTTCAGTATATAATTTAATAGACATACCTCGGCTTATTCCATTTCTCCCTTTCAATAAAATGTTTATTTCCTAAGTCCTCTATCTTTCAGCACTCCCTCCCTTCCAGATCACACATAGGAATGTCTTGGTTTTCTCTGACTTTCTTTTGTTACCTTTAGGCAGAAAAGGAAAATACAAAGGGTTCTCAACCTTCCACACGGGCAGGGCAATGTCTGATTTGCAACTCTAAGGCTGGGAGTTACCCACATGAGACCAGCCAGGACTGGCTTTGCCCTCAGATGGGTCATGTTAAGCTGCTCTACATCTTCCAGTTGACATAAAACTAAAACTGACACACCCAGAGAAAAACGAGTTGCAGACTCCTGCAGGCCAGGCCTTTATGTAGTCAGAATACTGACCTTTTGATAATTTTTTCCTCTAGGATTTTAGGAAAGATTGTTTTAAATGCAAGAATGACTTATTACAGAAAAGCATCATTTTTTAGGAACACCAACTAAAATATACAAACCAATTATTTCCCATGAAGTGAAAGGACAGAAAGTAGTGTAAAGTAGTGAAGGGAACCACACTCATGTGGCTTGCATCTGAAGGCACACCAAAGAAACCAGATGACTTTTCCATTTTGGTTCACTTTTTAAAATACTGTTTCAAGAAAGCAGTGGGAAAGGGAGGGAGAGCAGTGAAGCAAACCACAACCCCTGCCCCTCCCCCTTCAGAAAACAGAGAAAGAAAACCTCCTCTGACTTGCCTTGGGACAAACTAAGCAAATAAAGAAAAACCACTTAGTTACCCAGTCCCTCTTCACAGCTCTACCAACAGCTAACTTCCTCTTCTGCCTCTCATTCTGTCCTTTGGTCCCAATACCACAAATAGTCCAGGATATTGCTAATATTCTGGTTCTATATTCAGAGTTCACTTACTTTGTGTTTAACTCCCTGCTTTTAGTCCCCCGTCTCTATGCTTTCCTTGAAGTCACCAGAATAGTAAATTTTTGAGATTTTAAATTCAACCTACATTTTCTTAAAAAATATACCTTTAACTGGGTGTGTGAACAGAAAATTAATGCTAAGAATGTGAAATGTGAGATCTTTGTTTAAAAAGCTAAATCAAATCCAAAATCTAGCTAGAAAAGTACCAATATTCCTGCATCACATACTTAATTTCCTTTCATTCAAACTCTTGGCTCCTACTTCTCCTCACAAAGGACATCCTGAGCCCTCCATCTGCCTGAGCCCTCAGTTTCACCCTCCAATCAGCACTGCCTAAGGCATCCCAGGGGGCTGGCACTGTAGCTGCCACTGACAAGAGAACCCTGAGCAGAAACCAGAGAGTGCTGCAGAATTAAAATGAATGCTGACTACAAACACAGGCCAAAGATGAAGTTTATCTCTACCCAATTGCTGATAGCACATGCAGTTGTGCAAAGAAAATCTCATTTTCCAATCACCAAACTTATGGAGGATTTTGTTCATTTTAACTGTCCACTCAGAAAATATGCAAGAGCCATCTAACATAGTCCATATTTGAAATTATGTATGACATAAGACCTTGGAGAAATCTCAACTCAGTTTTTTTTTTTTGTTTTTTTTTTTTAACCAAGAAAGCAAGAAGTAAACTAGTAAACTAGGATACTCCTTCCTTCAGAGGCCTACTGCTGAATTTACAGGAGTTGCTGTCTTGAGGCTGACATTTGAAACTCGCTCCAGAACCTAGTAGCAGGCAGTTGTATTCAATCTCCTGGACAGAGACCAGTACTTTTTTGGCATCCTATCTCGCACTTAAGCCTTTTGGTTGGGCATTTGGTGGACAATGCAAATATTTGCTATTTTATCTTAAAACTGTTTTAAAGCAATTTTTAGTTACCTAGGTTTTTCTTAAGAATGTATGTTAAATTGTCCCCTTATGTGTGTGTGTGTTGTGTTTTTTTTTTTAAACTAGGAGAATAGAACAGATCCTATTTAACTAATAAAACAAAGCAAATCCCATTAAGCTATTTACTGTCTTAATTATAAGGCCGGCTGACTGGCCCCCCTTTGGAGGAAGGAGGACCTCGCTTTATTTTTCCCTGCCTTCATTCTGGCTCCCTTCATCTAAATCCCATCATAGCACAAAAATGTGCAATAAATGGCTCATTCTGGTGCATCTTCCTAAGTTGGAGTTAAAGGCAGGATTCTGCTAACTTGGTCATTTCTACCATGTCGTATTTCGCCCCTTTCTCATTTTCCCTCAGCCACCAAACAAGTCCCATTCTGAAGATGTCTGCAGACACGAGAACTCAAGATCAAACTGCAGACAGAACCCTGATCTATTCTAAACCCAGGAACAGTTTTTTCTCCTTAAAGATAAGGGTTATCTTTCCAGCTAAGAATCCTAGAATCTGTTTTTTAACCTTGAAGAATTTTACCTTCCAGCACTATGTAAGACTGCCATCTAGGTGTATACTCTTTGAGCAATGAGTATGCACATTAAAATGTTTATCCAATAGATGTAACAAAACCACAGGCTTTAACAGATAAACTTTAAAAAATTCCCTTCAAACACTTAATTTACTTTCCAGCTGGATTTTGGAGTCACTAGCACTAATTTAGAATATCAGTGATAGGATGTGTTCTCTGACTCACCTCATTCAAACACAATGCTGCCATTTACGGGTGGGAAGGGGTGTGTGGGGGGGCTTTTTCTTTGTTTAAAGTGGTGCAGTATTTTGGTTACTTGAAAAAGCCATAGTTGAAAAACATACTGTTTATATTTGCAACTCACTCTAATATCACTACACATCCCCCTCTTCTTTCTTAGGTAGTAAATATAATATACTGGAACAGAACTTTAATTTCAAAGTTTTTTTTAACAGTTTACAAGGAACAAACCTTTTAAAAGTAATGCTTTGCTTTCAACATTTTGGCTTTGTTTTGACTTTTTTAATGGTTTTGACCTCAAGAAAAACTAACTGGGGTTGAGGAAACAAAAACAATTATTTTCTTTACGGTGCTAAAGAAGCCAGTGTTCCCTGAAACAAACAAAAAAACAAAAGCAACACAGCCCAAATCATTCTATGAAATTTTCTCATATTAGAAAAGTCCTCTACATTATTGGATTATACAGGTGTACAAACTTTTGAAAACACAAGGAACCACTCTCTCACGATTTCTATATTTTATTGCATGTAAATTGTGGCTCAATAAAACATTTTTTTTTAATCTCTCTGCAAATCACATTTCAGTATCTGCCAATCAGTATTCCATCTTAGACCTGAATTTCTGGTAGGTCAACAATATCCTAAGGGTAAAAAGGAATTTCCTTATTCAAAAGCTATGGACACCCTGCCCCCAACTCTCCAGAACTTCCGTCTAAAACCTCTCTTCACATGGACAGTGGCCCAGATATGAAATTCCACTCACCTCAACTGACTGAGAAGGCATTTTCAGCTTGGTGAGCTTAGCTTTGGCAGGCACTTTTAAGTCGGTTTTTTCAAAGGTCTGTTGCCGGTAATCCTCCGGCAGTGGTTTCAGTTCGGGAGACTCACTAGGAGCCTGATCTTGACCGTCCATGGGCCGGACATAAGCCGTGGGCTTCTGCTGCATTGCAACGCTCTTTGAGGGGAGGGGAGGTGGAGGAAAAGACTGAGAAGGTGGCTGGGGAGGGGCCACTCCAAGGCTGGAGACTGCCATTAAATTGTCCTTAGGGGTCTCTTTGTCCCGGATCTTCACTGCCAGGTCCTTGGGAGATTTGGCGTGGCAGCAGCTTTTATTGTTGTTATTGTTACTGCTGTGAACCTTGCTGCTTCCTTGCGTCCTGGGAAGAGTTTGCTGGTTGGAATGTAGAGGTGACAAAGGGGGTAATGGAGAAGGTAAAGAGGAGAGGAGGGGAGAAAGCTCCCTCTCTGGAGCTGAGTCTGCCGTCGAAGCACAGTGGTCTCCTTCGGCTCTGCGGTCACCGTTTCTTCGATGACTAGAGCTGTACCCCTCCTGACCAAGGCGATCTTGGGCCAGGTGCTGGCTGTCCAGGGCGCCATAGCTTTTCACATGAAGACTTGGCATTGGTTCCATTCTTGGCTGTGTCACCTTCTGATTGTGGCTCATGTTACCAACAGGAAGTGGTCCAGAGGCAGGAGTGCTACTAGGCTGGTGATGGACACGAGTGTGGAAGGAGTGTGGTGGAACACCGCTCCCCTTCTCAGGAAACGAAGGGTATCTCTGCTTTCCCGGCCTATTTTCAGAAGCATCCAAGTGATGAGTGAGAGACTTGGTACTGAGTAACTCCTTTACTTCTTCATAGTTTCCCAGCATGTTCTGTATTCGACTAGATAGCTCATCGCCCTTTTCTGTCTGAAAAAAAGAAAACAGCAAAGTTAGATACTGGCGGGGAAAAATCTAAGAAAACCCAACATTTAATAAGCCATGTTACGTAATGCCATTAAAAAAGAAATGCCTCCATTTAATGTGCAACATAGAATTGAACATGCAATGCAAACTAACTCCTTGTTGAGAAGCCTGTCGTGGACAAATATTACTACATACGGAAGACTAACATTACAAAAGAAAACCACAAACTTGGGCAATTTTGGCTAACAAAGTTCAGGGAATTTCTTATTTGTTTTCAGAAATAATCCCTAGGATAAACTGTCTTATTTTCACAGTCATGGCCATGGTTCAATCTCCCTCTCATCACAGAGTTAAATATGATGATAAATTAGGCTTTCTAGCATACAATAAATACCTTGTAGGGCTCTCCAAAAAGGGGAATCTTTTCAGAAAATGCCTCTTTCTCTTGGTGAGCTTCCTGGTTGCGTCTTTCCTTCTCTCTAATTCGAAGCAGGTTTCTGTCTTCATTGTACAAGCTGTTTCAGATGTCACAAAAGAACAAAAACAGTAAAATTTACCAGTGTCCGCGTAGTGCTATGCATATGTACATGTTTGAGGGAGGCAAGCTAAGTCAAGAAGAAGCGATGACAGGGAAGATGATGTAAAGAAAGCCGAAGTCACTCCTGGACTAAGGCTCCATTAACGGGCTGTGGCCCTCCAACCTCAGTTCTGGCTCCAGAAACCTAAGTATTCACTCTGGGCGACTGCCTTCGTGGCTCAGGACTGACTCCAAACCCGAGTCTTTTATAGGCAGTGGTGGAGCTGGGACAAGATTAATGATATTTTTACTTTCAGCTTGCAAACTAGTAGTAGAGGTGGAAGCTTTTCATCTGAAAGAATCAGCAGGATGTGAACTTTAAAAAAGCTGTTTTCCTGGATCACTATTGCACATTTTGGAAGATTAAAATCAAAAGGCTCATTTTGTAATTAAAAGATTACCAGGCACCCAAAACAGCATTTACTTTATACTCAGCCTATTCTACTGAGTGTTCTGGCATGTAAACTTGAGATCATTTTCATTTCTCATTCCAAATGCCAAGGACGGGAAATGCAATTTTAGATGTAAACTCTACCTACTGAGAAGTCATTGTCCAATTGCCCTATTTAAACCACATAAAAATGGCCCCTAAATCATGAGCCCTGGTACCAAGAATGTTAAAAAGCATTCTTTAATACGCAAAACACAAAGATGGAAATCAAAAATTGTAGTTTAGCTAGCACCCAAACCAAGAGTGGGTTTGCCCCATGTCAGCAACACAAGCTACTCCCGCCAACCCACACATGTGAGATATGAGAACAAGGAAAATAAGAACAACTTTGCTTCTAGGTATCTACTGAATCTTTCCCCCCAATATTACTTGAATAAATAAGAAGGGAAATAGTCAGTTGTCTTGTCAATATTATGTACCTTTAGAAATTCTAGCCGTAATGTCAGACACTCCCTGACCCTTATATCCTGGTCTCTCTGCTCTCTCATAACTTTTCTTATTTCCTCTGACAAGAAAGAGCCTACTTACGGTCTTCCTGTGTCCTTCACATCTTTTCCCTCTAATTTAGCCTTGTCTCATGGAAATAAATGCTAAAGATGGCCCTGGTTCTCATGTCACTATTCATATTTAAAAACAATAAGCATTTGATGGCTCTTTACTACTGCAAAATAAACTATTATTTTTTATTGATTGATTTTAGAGAGAGAAAGACATCTATTTGTTATTCCACTTTTTTATGCATTCATTGATTCTTGTATGTGCAATCTTGGTATATCAGGATGATGTACCAATCAAGTGAGCTACCTGGCCAGGGCAGAATAAACTCTAAATCCTTACTTTGGCAAGAAAATTCCCCCATCATCTAGTACAGATCTACTCTTGAAATTATCCCACTCTCTTGTAGCAGATCTGCCACATGCACCCCACTTGGCAGTATTCCCCAAATATACCCTATAAAAATGAGCCTCTTTCTCTAATCTCTATCACAAAACCCCCTTTTACTGAAAGATCACCAATTCTTCCAGGACCAGCTTAGCTGGGAAGTATGATTCTCCTGCAAACCACCTCTATATTCCAGTCACACCAATGTATGCCTTGGCTCCAGTAACATCCTAAACTTCTAATTACACACAGTTCCTCTGCCTCTCTTAACTGTGCACCACATTCCCAATTTTCAGCTACCAAAAAAATCTCTGGAAGTGATTCCAATGTCACCTACTCTAAAAGCTTCCTCAAATCCACTGAGTATTTTTTTTAAATATTCATCCTGGCCCTGGCTAGTGTTGCCCGGTGGATAGAGCATCAGCCCTCACATGGAAGTATCTCAGGTTTGATTCCAAGTCTAGGGCATGTACCTGAGTTGCAGGTTTGAACTCTGCCTCTGTTGGAGTGTGTACAGAAGGCAACCAATCTATATGTCTCTCTCATATCAATATTTCCCTGCCTCCTCCTGTCCTTCTCTCCCTTCCATTTACTCTAAAAATCAATGGAAAAAATATCATTGGGTGAAGATAACAAAATAAAACAAAATTCACTCTGAAAGACAATCCGAAGGTAGGGAGAGGCTAAACTACCTGGCTGAAATCACTGGTGTGTGCTAAATAATTATCTGCTTAAACAATCGTATCAAAAACTTTGCCTCTCCCTGATTAGTATGGCTCAGTTAGCTGGAGTGGCATCCCATTGGAGGAGGATTCAATCCCTTATCGGAATGCATATGGAAGGCAACAAATCGATGTTTCGCTCATATTGATGTTTCTTTCTTTCTCCCCTCCTCTCTCAAATCAATTAGGAAAAAAACAAAAAAACACTCGGTCTAGATGGATAGCTCAATATAAGATTTTAAGAAAAATATTACAACTATAAAGTGAACAACATAGTGAAAAGGTTCCGGAGAAATTCAACCAGAAACTGGCTACAGTGAGCAGTTCTTTAATAGTCAGAAATCTCACATGCGTCACACAGACTTGCTTCTGGGGGGTTAAAAGCACAATTGGCATGATGATCCTTCAAGAACTCCTGAAAATTATTTTATGATTTTGGTAATTACTCTTGTTGGCTCAAAAATTATTTAACATTAACACACAACCATGGCAGCCAAGTATGAGGGCAGATCAGAAAATAACTTCTTTTTTTCCTTCAAACTTGCTTTTCAGCCTATTTGTTTGCAGGGCAGGGTGGGGCATGAAACTGTCTCTGAGCAACCTGAACTCTGAGCTTCTTTCCCAAATCTACATGTAGTGGACCAGATCCCAAAGCATCTGCTTTGCCGCTCTTTCCAGACTATGCTGGTTACAACAGTGTAGTCCCTGAAGTTTTATTCACTTGTGAGTGTTTACACAGTTTGGTTCTGCTGTATAAAGTAGTTTTTCCCACATCTGAGTAACTCCTACTTTTGTCTCAGAAAAGGGAACCCCAAATGGCAAAATTCTCAGTTCCAGATTGAAAAGCAAGCACCTCAACCATCAGGCTGCTCAGGTTCCTCAATTAATTTTCCTGCCACGTCCACACATCTTTTAAGAAAAGCTACACTGATTTAAAATTACTAAACTATTTCTAAATCAATCAGCATCAGTTCCTAATACACTTCTACATTTCCATTCTAAAATAATAAAAACTGCTACAGAAATAATGAGAAAACACCAATTTTACAAAATTTCTAACACTGGCTTTCTTGCGATGTGATTCAAAAATCATGCCTCCCACAGGGAAGAAGTCCTGTTAAATTAAGGATTCTGGTTAATTAAGGTTTTACTTCATTTGTTTTTTTTTAAAAAAAAAAGCATTTAGTACTAGGTGGTTTGTCTCACTGAATAGAGCTTTGGCCTGTAAACTTCAAGGGTTCCTCCAGACAAGAGCACATGCGGGGTGATGGGCTCAATCCCCAGTTGAGGAGACAGCTGATCAACGATTCTCTCATCATTGATGTTTCTGTCTCTCTCCCTCTTCCTTCCTCTTTGAAATCAATAAAAATATGAAGAGATAAAAACAAAATGTTTAACCCACACCAGGATTTTATTAGTAATAAATACTATGCCAATTTTAAAAAAGACATTGAACCTATTTTTTTTCTTTATTCATAATTCCCCTTCAACTGAAAAACCCAAGAATAGTCAGGTGAGTAAAGATAGCATGAGTGTCACTGGTAGGATGAGTTTTCTGAAGCCTAGACTTTGAGAGAAACTCACTCTCACCCACCCTGCAGGGCAACTCCCTATTGGCCTCACTCATCAAGGCTCCTCCTGGGCAGGCAGAGGAAGGCAGAATAGGAAGTGCCATCCACAGATCCCAGGACTATATAAGGTAGGCTGTAAGCACTCTTTCTTCTGGGTTGCCTAACTTCTTCTTCTAACAGGGTTTTGCCAGTTGTCCTGGGTAGTTTTCGGGTTTATTGGGCTTTTACTTATTTCCAAGTTTGCAATGGTTTAAGAAATGGTTTGGTAAAATGACTAGGCAAATACATTCATGAGTATTTTCTTTTTTTAGTTCCATTCTGAAATCAGGGGAAACATAAATTTTAAAAAACATGACCACAATTCACAGCTTGAGTAAAACATTGTTCAACCTCTACATACACATCATTGTTTTTAAAACAAGGTGCAAGCAGGGAGAAGGTGAATGGAAAATTTTTAAATTGGGGATTTTAGGAAGCAGTAAATGTCTTACACGATTCACAGACTCTGTAATTGCCATTGAATAATTACAAGTTGTCTATTGCTTCATTTAATTAAAGGCTTCTTTTTTTCCTGGTGTGGAGGGAAAAAATGCATTCTTGTTCTCACAGGATAACCTCACCAATATCAACCTTGTCAGATCCTCTCTCTCAATGTCCCACATGGAACATAGTGAGTTACAAGTCCCACAGAGCACTCACTGCATTAGGTAAGAGGTTATCAAACTTTAGTGCACATCAGAATCAACCAGTGGGCTTGTTAAAACATGGACTGCAGAGACCCATCTCCAAAATTTCTGAGTCCGTAGATTGGATGTTGAACAAGTTTCTAGGTGATTCTGAGGACAAGAGAATACCCTCTTTCTGGGCTGTATGTTTCACTTTAGGTTTACCAAAACACCACAGCAATGATGACAGCAGCGACCTGGCCAAGACTGCCACCACTGAGCATCTGTTATTCAGCTGGCCCTAATTTAGGCACATCAAATGTGTCCTATTTAATTTCTAGGACTCTGTGAAAGGGGGATTATTAACTCCATTTCCTAGGTGGAGAAAAAAAAAAACCTTCAGATTAATCTGGAAATAGATGGTAAATCTAAAAATTCAAAGGCACGTTTGCCTGGCACCAAACTTTATGTTCTCCACCGTGGTCTGCAAAAAGCTTTCAGGCTGCACAAAATAAAGCAATGACAAAGAAGGCGTGCTAAAGTGTGGTAACTCACAATCACAATCACAATCACTAGGAATTCCTTATGATCCTTAGTCTCAAAGAGGCACACAGCCACAATCCAGGTAGTATCCTTGCCAGTGGAGGAATCTCAGAGCATAAAAGATATATTTGGTTAAATGTATTTAACACAGGTCTGTCCTTGCCTACGACCTCAATTAAGAGGGATGGCCAACACCATGAAGTTGCTTATCAACTTATAAAAACTATGCTACAATCCTTAATTTTTTTTCATTTGTCGATTTTAGAGAAAGAGGAAGGAGGAAGGGCAGGAGGAAGAGAGGAAAGGAGGGAAAGAGGAAGGGAGAGAGAATGATGGATTTGTTTTTCCACTTATTTATGCATTCATTGGTTGATTCTTGTATATGCCCTAAATGAGAAAGGAACCTGCAACCATGCCGTATTGGAACATATAATCAACTGAGCAACACAACCAGGACCTTCCAATGCTTATTTTAGAGTCTTTTTTAAAATTTACAGATGAGGTCAATGACTCCATATCAACCTCTGAATTCATAAGTCATTTCTAATGTGCAAAGGGGCTCTTTACATTAGTTTCTTTCAAAGACAGGTTGTGAATAAACTTGCACCAAAGTAGCCATTATATGCCCGATGCCCGATACTGAGCTCTGCTCCCATTATGTCTGGCTGGCTGACAAAGGCTATGTTCCTAGGGCCTCAATGCCAGCTTTCTGGTCAGCCCAGGAGTCCTCACTTGGGGAGCAAAAACATCAGTTCACGTGGTGATTTGCAGCAGCAGACTGCATACAAAACAAGTCCACGTGTTGGTGTGACCCAAGGGAGGGTGCAAAGTCTGACCACAGAAAATACTTTTAGAGAATATCATATACTACTGTCCACCATCTGCAAAGTTCAACACTAATGCATCAAAAAGATCTCTGCAAAATGCATCAAACTACTTCCGCCATATATTTTTAAAGAAGTGAACTAGAAAGACTGATGGGGGACACCACAGACTTCAGTTTCCAGTGCCTGGTAAGAGCAGTGGCAATTGAGACTCACCCTGCAGAACCCAAATGCCCACACCATTACTAAGATGGACTGCACCACAGATATCTTTGAAGACAGAATGCCACCACCCTGTAACTTAGCACAGGAGCCTGGAAATCTAAAACATGCTAGCGTGCTCTCACATTCAGAGAGGTGGTGAAATTCCTGAGGAATTCAGAGCTGCTCATTCAGCCCCTGAATGCAGTCATTTAGTCAGCCCCATGCTGGGACCTGTCAGGGATCATTTACTGGGGCTTTTCAAATGCTCTGGGAGGATGTGTGAAAACACTGTGGTAAGGTGAAGAATCAGATCTCTGGAAGGATTAGTAAGAGTGGGCCTCCCTTTTCTCTGTTCCTTGCAGTAAAAAGGAAAGAACCCATGCAAAGGGAGGAGAAGACAGTAACAGGAAGGCCTGCATTGGGCTTGCGATGTGGGCAGCATCCTGGCTTTGTGACCCTTAGGCTGTAAGCACCTGAAGCACCTTCTTCAGGCTGGAGCCCAGGGACCTGCTGCTAATCTAGGTTAGCCATACAGGATCTCAAATGCCACTGGCGCTTCCATGGCAACTCTGGCCCATGGGGCAGGCTGTGAGCAGCTGACTACCCATTTATCACCCTTGACTGGTCACTCCACACAGACCTTTCTCTGATAGATGTGACCAAGTCTCTCTAGAACTCACATTTAAAAGTTTATGTCTAAAATAAGTAAGTGTATATATATGTGTATACTCACACATATTTAATTCTCTCTTGGAGGGTAGCGTGTGATTTCTCTTGTGTATTTATCTTCAGAAGCATGGAAGAGACATTGGCAGGGGAGAATTTTAAAATCACCAGTGCACATTAATTATGGACAAAAATGAGCTTTTTTTTTTATTGTTTTAGAGGCACTAGGCCATTCTGATCTGAACATACAAAGGAGAGAGCAAAACATAAAACTCGCACGCTTTCACAAAAGTTGGGCAACCCTGGTTAGAGAGTGGTGACAGAAGTGTCGCAAAAGGACAGCAGGCTTGGGTTCGTACTGGTTGCGCAAGTGACTTTTATTTTGGAAGCCACTCCTGTGGGCTTTTAAACTCCATCTTCTGGCCTTTTGTGTCCATGTTCCTCTATTCCCACAACCTAACATCCAGAGAACATTCTTCACATGTGGGCTTTATGAAAAAAATGTCAATGTACTTCAAAGCACAAAGTTAATTTTTGTCATTAGATTGCATGACTCATAAATACAATTGAAACAGAAGAAGTCAAAGTGGCTCCATGTCTGAAGGCAGAGAAATGCTGCTTTAAAAACATGAAGAGCTTCTCCCTCCCTGGAAGGCCTTCTCATAATAAAAATCACTCAGCTAAATCTCCCAATGACTTTAGCCTCATTACTTCCCCCATCACCCACACACACAATATAAAGGGGAAAAAAATCAGAGACTTAACTCTAATACACTATCTGATTTTATTTAGAAAATAAACACCAGCCAAGTCAAATGACAAAATACCACCATGTCACAGCTGCTTTCCTGGAGGAGCTCCCAGGGGATCGCCTCAAAGTGACAGCTTGCTCTGCTGCTCACTTCTGCTTGTTTTAGGCCTCAGCCTCATTATAATACTGAAAGTTATATTTGACTCCATTTTGCAAACTTAAATCAATCTTTAATATATTTTACATACCTGAAAGGCATACTATGAGTTCTGAATTGAAACAGACTCTACCTGGACAAACTTTCTTTATGTGGCATAAATTCTAACAAGAGATGTGTTAATTACTTTTCAAAATGAACCTGCCAGGCACTAATAATTGCATATTACTATGGAGCAAGGGTATGAAAGGATACACTTTACAAAACTCTATCAAGGAGTACCTGATTAGGATTGGAGGAGGTCTGTAGTTGGGTGGTGCTTTAGGGAGTACTTTGTTTAAACATTCTGTTTTAACCTTTTCACAAAAAAAGTCTCCGTTTATTATCTGTGTAGTTAAAAGTTCCGATTAAAAACAAACAAAAAGCCTCATATACATATAACATCATCAATATCAGAAGTAGAGAAATATGCAATGTTGATCATTCGGGATTAAGTCTCACTGGAACCTCTGGAAACTGATTTTGGACCTTGGACTCAGTATTAGGTCATTACTAAAGAATAACTTTTGACCCACCTGCATGAAACAATGCATTAGAGACTATCTTCCAAAGTTTAAACACCAGCCATTACTGTCTTTTAATAGTAGTCTCACTATAAACTATTTTGTTTCTCTTACTGGGTCATAGAAATATATGATGAGAGGCATTTTTAACCTCTAGATGGAAAAGCACAATAACCTTCCTCCTCATCAATTGATCTTAAAGGGGAGGAGGGAAAATGTGTGGGTGGGGATACACAGCCACAAAGTAGGATGAGGGAAAGCAGTCCAATGAGCTAATGCATTCCCATGGTGCAGTACATCAAGTCCCTTACTGTCCAAACACATTTTAAGAATAAAAACCTAGTGCTGACAGAGGAAGGCCAACATGCAAATGACACAATTATACAAAGTACACCAGTGAAAAAAATCACTCTTGACCTCAAGGCTTTGACAATCTGTAGCTATGAGTTAATAAAAATATTTGTTTTTAATGTAACTTGAAATGAGAACATAATGTTACTGACAAATTCCAGAAAATCCAGTCCCTCAGAGTGTTCCCTAAAATGCTGACAAGTACTTATTGGCAGTTACTTGAAAGGACATACAGAAATTACCCCCGTTAGTGGCAACAGGCTCATTAGAGATAAATCTGCCCCCTTACTGGTTATTTTTGTCTCTCCCCCTTTAGTTATAAGGGTCCCTGATGATCAAAGCCACCTCTGACCGCCTTCTCTGTTGGACTGCTCACTTGGCACCAACCAGAAACATGGGCAGAAGCTGTTGGCTCTTCCCCTGCAAGTCTGGTCTGTAGTGCGATCAGCCAGAACACTGGACACATCCCGGGATCAAGCCTAAATGGGCAGTCAGACATCCCTCTCACAATCCAGGACAGCTGGCTCCCAACTGCTCACCTGTCTGCCTTCCTGACTGCCCCTAACCGCCTCTGCCTGCCAGCCTGATCACCCCCTAACCACTCTCCTGCCAGCCTGATTAATGCCTAACTGCTCCCCTACCAGCCTATTTGCCTCTAACTACCCACCTCTGCAGGCCTGGTTACAACTAACTGCCCTCCCCTGTAGGCCTGGTCACCTCTAACTGCCCTCCCCTGCAGGCTTACCCCACCCCCCCACTGCTCTCCCCTGCAGGCCCTGTAGCCCCCAATTTCCCTCCTCTGCCAGCCTGGTCACCCCTAGCTGCCTTCCATTGCAGGCCTGGTCCCTCCCAACTGCCTACCCCTGCTGGCCTGATCACCCAAACTGCCCTCCCTTGTAGGCCTGTTTCTTCCCAACTGCCCTCTCCTGCTGGCCATCTTGTGGCAGCCATCTTTGACCACATGGGGGCAGTCTTCTTGTGTGTTGGAGTAATGGTCAATTTGCATATTACTCTTTTATTACATAGGATACTAAGGTAGGTGAAATCTGTATCATTACAGAAAGCTGTGATCACAGACAAAGAATGTAGGGAGGTGAGAAGAGATTAACTAATGAACATATATGCATATATGCATAACCCATGACACAGACAATAGTGCAGCGGGTGAGGGGACAGAGGGAGAGAGAGAGAGGAGATTAAAGGGGGGTGGAAGGGACATCTGTAAAACTTTCAACAATAAAGATAAATTTTAAAAATAATGCAGACAAACAAGCTGCAAGTTTTGTCTAATTTTTACTGATTTTTTTGTTGTTATTGTTGATCCTCACCTGAGGATATTTTCCCATTGATTTTTAAAAAGAGTGGAAGAAAGAGAGGGAAAAACATTGATGTGAGAGAAACACATCAACTGGTTGCTTCCTGAACATGCTTGACCAGTGCCCAGGTCTGGGAGGAGCCTGCAACTAAAGTACATGCCATTGACTGGAAATAAATCTGGGACCGTTTGGTCCACAGGCCGGTGCTCTATCCACTGGGCAAAACCAGCTAGGGCAAGTTGTGGGGGTTTTTTTTTGTTTTTTTTTTAAAGCTTGCCTTATTTTATTCTTACTCAACTTTTAAAAATTGTAGCATTAAACTGATTGAGCATCCAAAATTCAAACAGGATTGTGTGTACACTTCTCACCTGAAGCATGGCCCCAACTGGCTCCTTATTCTGGGCTCTCCAGCTTCATACCACTGCCTCTCTGAACTTTCTAAAAATCACAAATCTAATCTTGTTATTCACCTACTTACAACTTTTCTGAGCTCCCTGCTGCCCACAGGATTCAAGTTGATGGGTAGGTATACCGAGCAATGCCTTTATCACCTGGCTTCCTCTTACCTAACCCTCCTGAAGGATCCACTCATTGCCATCTCTCTCGACATTTTAAGCACAAGGACCTGGGAAGCTGGGGAAAATATAGCCCTTCTCTCTGCCAGTTCCCTAATGAATTCCTAGCTTGATTTTCAAAATTTCCCAAAATCCACTGCCTCTAGCCTCAACCACAACTTTCACTTCCCATCTTCTGCTGTGAATGATTTCTTTCTCTGGGATACATCTGTTCTTACAGATCTGTCCATGTGTACATTTACAAATATGAGATGGACAATTTTCCTTATTAGTCGGTGAGCTACTTGAAGGCAAGGACTATTCCTGCTTAGCAAAAAGTGATGCTTAATTACTATACATTTCTTACTGAAATTATTACAGTTGACCCTTCCACAACACAGGTTGGTATTATGTGAGTCCACTTATATGCAGACTAGAGGCCTGGTGCATGAAAATTCATTCACTGGAGGAGGGGGCCCTCACCCCCAGCCTGCGCTCGCTCACAGTCCGGGAGCCCCATCACACCTCTGCTGCTACCACTGCCGGCAGTGCAAGCCTTAGCCGGCCCTGGTTAACTGAGACTCGGCTGGCCCTCTGTGGCTAGGGAGCTGCGGAGACAGGGGGACTCCCAGGGGCAGGTGCACGGCTGCCACCCCATTGGGGCTAAGTGGACTGGGCACCACCATCTTGTGGCTGTGGACACTGCCATCTTTGAGGGCATGACAGTCAGCATATTCCCTCCTTATTGGCTGTGGGCACCGCCATATTTGTGATGGCATGAGGTTCAATTAGCATATTCCCTCTTTATTAGATAGGGTTCCTCCCCCCAATTAATGACTGCCCCATTTTTTTATTTGTGGTTGGGAAGCCACAGATGCAGAAGGCTGGCCCCATGTATTGATATACCTACCCCTTTTTATATAGAGGCTTTCAGAACCAGTGGATTTTGGTATTCACAGGGTTTCAGGGAACCAAGCCATCATATACCAAAGAAAAACTAAATTTTAAGGAAGTCAAGAGTCACATGTGATTTTCAACTGCTTAGGAAGTCGGCGCCTCTAATCTCCATACTGTTCAAGAGCCAACTGTATATTCAAGTATTACTCAATTTCAAACAACCCAGAATACTCCTGAACCCTGCAGGTCTTATTATTTGATGATAAAATATGACTCATTGTCTGATACCTAAAGCTGATTTTACAAGCCTGTTGTACTCATCAAATGACTCAAACCCAGAAGGAAGCTGACATCACTCTCTAATAGGTTAGCCATGAAAGCTGCCTTACTAATAACAATGTATATTCATCAGCTAATGCTACAGGTTTTACTCTTCGGTTTGCCATACTTATTAGTCATAAAAGCCCAAGTATACCAAAAAGAAAAGAATGTGTGGCAACATTTATAGCAAATACACATTTAATTTTAAATCAGTAAGATTCAGAAAAATATTAATGAACTGTCTCTAGAATTAAAATAGCTCAGCCTAACCAGTGAGGCTCAGTGGTTGAGCATCAAATCATGAACCAAGAGGTCATGGCTTAATTCCTGATCAGGACACATGCCCGGGTTTTAGGCTTGATCCCTAGTTGCGGGCATGCAAGAGGCAGCCAATCAATGATTCTCTCTCATCATTGATGTTTCTATCCCTCTTTCTCTTCTTATCTCTGAAATCAATAAGAAGATATTGAAACAAAAAATTAAAAACTTCAGAACAAAAATCCCATAATGAAAAATTTCTACATGCTGCTAGAAATGCATTGTGGGGGAAAACAAAGAAACTACAAGACTCAGAGTGGCAATTTTAAAATACACTTCAGGTCCTAGCTCAGTGGATAGGACATCGGCCTACAGACTCAAGGGTCCCGGGTTCGATTCCAGTCAAGGGCACATGTCCGGGTTTCAGGTTTGATCCCCAGTGTGGGGCGTGCAGGAGGCAACCGATCAATGATTCTCTTTCATCACTGATATTTCTCTCTCTCTCTCCCCCTCTCCCTTCCTCTCTGAAATCAATAAAAAATAAAGTGCACCTCAGATTAAATGGTTTCTTCCACTGCTGAAAGCCCTCAAGAGGAATCCCTTAGCCTTTAAAATTCAAACTCAGAAGCCCATCTCCAGCACACCTCTTCTTAATTGCTATCTCCCCAATATAATCCCCTCCCACTGCCCTCTCTCAAATACTAGCCATTTTGGCCTTTGCATGCATGGAATAGTTGGAGCTGTGCAAGCTAGGTGCTGCTGATCCCAGTCTGGATGCTCTACCCTTACCAGATGTCATCACTAATATCTCAGGTTATAAAAATCAACTCCTCAGGGAAGTCCCAGAGCTAACTGGCCACTTTGCCCCACCAGTAGGAGCTGTTTAACACTTGACCCTGCTTTGTCTCTCTTTATTACTATCTAAAATTATCTTGGGCTATTCATTTATCTGTTTAAACTGACTTCCCTACACTCACCTCTAGGAAGAATGTACAATCTGCAGAAGGTCCGTCACCTTTTTTTTCTTGTTCCTCACTATCTGAGAAATACTAACCCACTAGGCTAATAGGAGATTGGTCAAATGGATGGAATTCTGCATACAAGGCAGAGACTCAAGTAGTGGTTTCTTTTTATTTTAATAATAAAATTTGAAGTTAACAGAAGCATTTTCAAAAGAGTATTTTTTTAAAAAAAACTAGGCAGTTATGAACATTCTATAAATAACTGATTAATACATCAAATTTAACTGCCATACATAAAGCAAGAGAAAAACAAATCTTTCCAAATTCATCTAGTGTCTCCTGAGACAAAAAGAAGAGGTGGGGAGGGGGAGGTGATTCTTTTCTCAAGAAATTATTCAAGGCCCTGGCCAGGTAGCTCAGTTGGTAAGTGCATTATCCAGATACCCCAATGTTGCAGGTTCAATCCCTGGACCAGGGCACATACAAGAAGCAACCAATGAATGCTTCAAATCATAAGTGGAACAACAAATCAATGTTTCTCTCTCTCTCTCTCTTTAAAAAGGGGTTGTTTGTTTTAAAGAAGAAACTAATTCTATAGTCATAAGAAATCAAACATACTAAGTGGATTTTGTCACTTAACAGCTTAAGCACCAGATGAAGCCCAGCACACACCAAATTGAATAAAGTATATTCTATAGAACAGCTTGGAAACCTGTACAGGATTTACTATTCCAAAAAGGAAGGGTCCTCCCACTGATTGAACTTCTAACACACATTCCAGAGAACCAATTGCACCACATACAATAAGAAGAACCGTTTGAAACTGGGCCAATGCACCAAGCAAAGCTTCAGCCAGAACAAATGCTCAGCATTTAGACTTGCAACAGCAAAAAGCAACAGGAAAAGGCTTACACTTGGAAAATGAAAGGAAAAGCAATGTCTGTATATTGATAAGAATAGTGGGGAATAAAAAGGAAACTGGTAAGATGCAATTTACTTCTCTAAAGAAGAAAACATTAAGAAACTTTTCTTAAAAGAAGAATGAATAGAGACCCATCAACACATTTTTCAGTTACTGAACAAAGCAAATAAATAAAATTGTAGGGCTCCTCCTCTATCCATTTAATGAAGTTCATTCCATTATAGGAGCATATATCTAAAACTAAATTCAAGGATCCTCCATTCCCCCCCAAAACACACCGCCTCTAGTAGTAGAAACCATTACCAATTATATTTTAAACATAGTGAAACAAGCTTTTATACACACACATAATTTTTAGCGCTGAGAAAAGTTATTTTTTAGGTTCTAACAAACACATGGACATAAAAACACAGAAATCTAATCTTATTTGCATCTTATGCAAAAGAGACAAACTGCAAGAACTGTTCAATATAATGTTTTTACAGAATTATCAGCATTTTCTTTACATCGTTATAGTTATCTCTCAACTGCACATCACACTTGTTTTCACAGAAAGAATGCTTAATGTCATAAAAAGTAGAGGCAGCCTCATTATTCTTATTCTATTCCACTTCATCCCACAGACGTTTCAAATAGAAAGAACAGGGAGATTGTTATAAGAGAAGGAAGCTGGAAACATATATTGGCATTTTACATGCCAACAAGCAACAATTACATGTTTCTAAATATTCTCATTTTCATCATAACCCCAGCTCACCTCCTACCACTCACTATAACTGGCATCTCCTGAAAGCTAAACAGTAAGTCATTGTTTTTCTGGAGAAGTCTTCCTTCATTTTGACCTCTGTTAAGCAGTGTTATGAAGCCTTACAAAGCTTGTCAGGATTCTTTGGGCTGGATTTTGGCCCAGTCATTAATATTTATATGAAGAATATATTATCTTTTCCCCATCACTGCCAACAGGCAGTATGCTTGCATAACACAAAGGGTATTTATCCAATTTAATAAAGTATTACTCCACCTTTTTCAACACTTATAACTGGAATCTGAGAGTTTAATTTTAAAAGATAAAAAATAAACTGAGATTTTGAGAGATTGTGTCTTTATAATGCTTTTAATTTTTCACTTTTAACTCTTTGCAAAGCAGAGAGGAAATAATAGCAAGGAAATAATAGCAAACATTCAAAATTACCAAGTATACTGATAATTTATATTAAACAAGGACCACTCATTATAAATACTATTTATTCCACTTAAAGTTATTTAAGGGCATGAATAATCTCTATACTTTTCTATAGCCCAATTCAAAATTTTAAGCCTCATATCTATTTGTTTCCAGAAGTAAACGCCCTCCTCTGTATGTGCTAGACTTAAGGAGGGCCCACAATCTAGTGGAGAAACAAGCAAAAGGGGGGAGGGGTACTTCTGAGAGTGATAGTAGAGGTTGGTTAAAAGCGCTAAAAATCAGTAGAGAAAAGCACAAAGTCTAAATGGAAGAGCCTGGGATGATTTAATTAAGAGCGGTGACATCTGAGCTTGAAGGATGAGCAGAAGTCTGGAAGAGAGAAAGGGGCCCTATGCCCCTACTGACAAAGCTTTAGTCACAGAGGTGTGACCACTCACCAAGGGGTGCTTGCACCCACTTTACCTCACCCCCCAACTTCCAAATTTCTCCAAAGAACCCTTGGTAATGTGTGAGGATGACAGTCTTTTGCAGTTATCTGCTCCACTGGCCTGGCCTCTATGGTCTTTTAGGGCAGCAATCACTGAGAATGGTCTGTGAACTTTCCTAGCCTGAAACAATATCTCAAATTAGTTTGCATGTGGAAAACTGTCAACTTTAGAAAAGGAACACAGTGGGGATGTCAAAGTTTAGAATGCAAATGGATTTAACTGTGGCAATCACAAAGCAAAACTGATTTCTCCTCCCAAACTTCTTTCCTCCTCACTGCCCTAAAGAGCACAGCCTGGCTGCCTACAGAGCACCAACCCACTCATCAAGGATTCTCACTGAGCAATGTCTGGCGTGACATTCTAATTCAAACGATTTTACACTATTTCAAGACTTGCATGTATCAGTCTGTTTGCTGAAGCAACATTCAAAATTCTATGATTAAAAAAAGTTCAGCAATAAATTTAAAAGGAACATTTAGTTGAATATCCCCATTCCAAACTGTTTCTTAATTTCCTGACCTGCTTGGTCCAGAAATTTCAGAGTTGTAAGTAAAATTAGTTAATGGAGGATGAGGCTACCAGTGACAAGAGGAGCGGGGAGGGGAACACTTTTAACATTCCTGTTTGAATGAATATTGATCAATACTTAAATTTTGACCTAAAAATGGACTAGACCAGGGGGTGGCAAACCACGACCTATGAGTCAAATCTGTCCCAACTGCCTGTTTTTTTGTAAATAAAAATGTATTGGCACACAGCCCTACCCATTCATTTACATGCTGTCTATGACTTCTTTGGTCTTAGATCTGAGGAGCTGAATAGTTGCAAAGTTGAGTAGTTGTTACAAAGACTCATGGGCAGTGAAGCCTAAAATATTTACCATCTGGCCCTTTCCAGAAAAGGTCTGTCAAGCCTGGACTAGGCCTTATATTATTAAGAAAGAGAAATAGAAGGTGAATTTTAAAGTTCACTGTGAAGTGTTTCGTTTTTTAAAGAAGTGCAGTGCAGACTATTTCTGAAATAATTTCTGCTGGAATATATTAGTGTTTCAGTAACACCAAATTTCTTATCGGCTGTCCTGACAGGTGTCGAGTTGAAAAATCTCCACTCTCATCTCTATGTAATTTTAATGCCTTACTCTCTTATTCCAAAAGTTGGCATAATGCAGAGTGTGATGACTAATGTGCCTTCAGGTTCTAGTGCCACTCTCTGTATGATGTTACCTACTGGAGACTTAACTTTGACATCTCTAATACAATGTCTGGCCTAAAGATCAACAGCCTCAAAGGGGCTGTGGAAGGAGTGTGCTGGGCCTGGCCATAGTGTCTCAGGTAGTTGAGTGTCGTCCTGTATGCCAAAAGGTTGCCATTTCCAGTCAGGGCACATACTGGGTTGCAAATCCAATCCCGGTAGAGGCAGGTATGGAAGGCAACCAATCAATGGTTCTCTCTCACACTGATGTTTCCCTCCCCTTTCTCTCTCTAAGTATGTCCTCAGGTGAGGATTAGAAAAAAAATTTTTAAATAAAATAAAAAAGGTTGTGTTAGAAGTTGGGGAGATGTGTGAGGCATAAAAATCATTCTAGTCCCTGGCTCCTGCTACACTTTAATGGAATTATGGCTTCACACCACACACAGATCTTTATAATTTTAGCATGAAATAAATGGAAAAGAACAGGACATGAGGGAGATGGCAGAGCCGAGAAAACATTAGGAGAAGCTCCGGGATTAAACACTCCCAAGGCACAGCGAGTCCATCCAACTTCCCTGAGCTATCCACTCCAGTAGGCGGGTGTGGTTTTCGGAAAATATGAAGAATTAAGCCTGTGGCTGCTATTAAAGGTCAGAACTTGCTGTTCCTCAAATGTCCCGGTTCTTTGGAAGTCTGGTGAGAGACTGCACCACTATATTTTATACCTTTATTGAAATAAAGGACATATGTCAGGTTGACAGTGCAAGAAAACAGGCTGACAGCACTGATCACATTAAATTGAGATCTTCACATGGAGGAATAAACCTCTAAGATATATTTACATCTATTTCTTAGAATTTAAGACCTCTTAGGAGATTCTGCACTAATTAAGGTTGCTACTCCCTCTCTGCCCTCAGGGGATTACAACTCTGGCCTAATCAGACTCAATATGCCCTAAAAATGCAATAGCTGAGCAAGGGCTGGAACATTTACATCAGACTTTACCAAAAGCTGCAGGATCACAGAAGAGAAATAAACAGGTAACATGCAACAGGATAATTTGCCTGAAGCGTTAAAATTTACTCACTTCATTTGGGGCCCCTGGTTACCTATAGATCCATTCACTGCAAGGTTACTTGAGATGGCATTCCATCACCCCAGACTTCTCTCATCCTGGCCCAAGAGAATGGCTCCAAGAGCCCTGGATCCACCCATGCAGGACAAGGGACATCATGTAAGTCCACCTCCTTCTGGAGAGACCCTGCCTCCCTACTCATGATTTCACAGCATAACACTGGAAAAAAGCAACCCAATTCTCTTAGCATTCCTCTAATTATTAATACAAGCACTCTTCAAGTAGCAGGGGTGGCTTAGTTATATAATGTCATGTGCAATTACCGTTACACACCTCTTCTCCCTCCCCTCCCCGGAAAAAAATTAGGTCTTACAGAACAGAGAGGGTTCTCTACTCCCTACAAAGTGTCTTCACTGGAGGAAGGGCTAATTCCAAAAATAAAAAATTTATCACTAATGATTTTGGAGTCAGACTCGAGTTTTCTAATCACTTTAAAAAGAAGGCTTTGTTTTAAAAAGAGCAGTCACCATATCCCTGGTCACATAAAGAAGAAATCTTACTTTGTAATAGTCATGGGAGCTGCCATTTTAAACAACAATACTTAACATATGTTAGGAGGGTAAAAAATCTGAGAAGCTCAATAAAGCAATTCAAGAAAATTATTAGCAAGAGACAACCTGGGCAAACAAAATGTACCTTAATTCAAAGATTTTTGCCTGAGACCTCAAGAAATTACCTAAATGATCTCTACAAAATGAGATATTACCAAGCCCATACAAGTTATCTTACAATTTAAAAAGTATAGAAATGACATCTTAAATGGAGAAAAATAAAACAGAAATGTGTATATTTAGTTATCTTCTAATCGTTGTCCCACATACACACCAAAAAATAACCCTTAAGATTAGTTCCATATCTTTACAGGGGTTTGGGTTACACTGACATACACTGTCAAAAGATTGTAAGTACACCTAAAGCTTATACATTTCATGGCACATAAATTTTATGGCAACAGGAAAAAAAAAGTAAATACTTAACTTTTAATGACATACTGATATCTGCAACTTATGTAAGAAGCACAGAAGAGAGATTAATGAGTTAATACAGCAGTGAAGAGATGAACAGGTAAATGTAATCCTCCTGTATAATAAAAGGCCAATATGCACATTGTCCCCTCCACTGAAAGTTCAACTGGGAGTTCAACCAGAGGGCGGGGCCAGCCCACCAACTGCCCATGGTCCCCCACTCCCTACCCCGGCCAGCCCCAACCCCGATTGCACCTCTACCCCCAACCAGGATGGCCGGCCAGACCCCGCCCATGCATGAATTTGTGCACTGGGCCTCTAGTGCAAGTATAATAAAGCATTAATAACATAACCTGGGAATAAAACTTTTAGCTGTGAAATTCTTCTTTCAACTTCTCTATTTGAAAATTTTCATAACACAATGCTAGAGGGAAAAACCCACAAGAATAAACCAGTAACACAGCAGGATCTGGGAGCTTGCCCACCTTTCCATCAGACACAACTAGACACTTCTAGTTAAATTTAAAAGTTTTATCAGAAAGGATTAACTTGGAAGCACAAATTCCTCTATCAAACAGCACAGCTGGCCTTGGGAAGGAAAGGAGCACAAGAGCAGTCTTGATCTCGCAAGTCCCACAATTTCATCTGCTGCTGGCAGAGTGAAACAGTGTGGGTGTATGCATGCCTGCTGCAGGAGTGTTATCTATGCGCACACACTGGGCAAAACCTTACCTCACTCCTTTAAAATCCTGCTCTGGCTTCTGCTCTGTGGTCTACTGAGAAACTGCAGGTGGCCCAGTGAATACACACCCTCAGGAGGAGGAAGTTTCAGCTCCCTTCTGGAAAGCTCTCAGGACAATATCCTTAGCAGCCACCGAGAAGACTTAATTTACCTTTCCCTCCTCCCATCTTCATCTTTTAAAATAAATAGTTGCTTTTTCCTATTTGAGAACTAGGTTGCTTGTGAGGTTTTGGAAAAGTAATCTTCTCTGATTCTTGTCCTATTTCTTCATGTACTGATTTAGTACCACCTCCAGAATCACATTTCTTTCTTCATATTTCAAAGTGTTTTTCCTGCAGTCCTTTCCTGCAAAATTACCAGGTCAGACGGCTTTGTGCTTTAAGGAGGGCCTGGTTCTACAGTTCTAGTTTTCGAAGTTTGAACTGCATCTGATATACAAAAGGCCCAGATTTCAGAAACACATTTTACACATCTGAATCTGTAATATAATAGGTGGTTACCTTATACCTAGCAATCTTCCTCCCTGCAAGTTTCTCCCTTGAACCAATCCAAAATGCTGCTGCAATCAACCTCTTCCCTGCCAGATACCTTAAGGCCCCTTGTCACTCAGAATTCTTTCCTCCCAGCTTCAGAAGGCTCTCTGCTAATGGGCCTTCCTCACCTCTGACCCTGCTATCACCCCCTGCTCTAGAGCAACCAGATGTCCAATTAAGGTCCCCAAAATGGAGACTGCTATTTGTCAGTCTCCAACCATGGCTCTGCTAAAGTTGGGGAAGGCAGAGAGGAGGCTGAGCAATACACAACAGGATGGAACACACAATAAACTTGTTGAGAACATGATCTCTGGAGCTAGTGAAGGTTCAAACCTGGGGTTCTACCGCTTCCTATCGGTGATCCTTTTGGCAAGTCATTTAACCTATCTGAGTCTCAATTACACCAGCCATCAAAAGGGGGTGGTGATAAATAATAGTACAAATTCCCTCAGGTTAAGATGAGGATTAAGCCGAAACCGGTATGGCTCAGTGGATAGAGTGTTGGCCTGAGGACTGAAAGGTCCCAGGTTTGATTCTGGTCAAGAGCATGTACTTTGGTTGTGGGCACATCCCCAGTGGGAGGCGTGCAGGAGGCGGCTGATTACTGTCTCTCTCTCATCGATTATTCTAATTCTCTATCCCTCTTCCTCTCTAAAAAATCAGTAAAATATTTTTTTTTAAAAAAAAGATGAGGATTAAGTGAATTAATGCCTGTGAAAATGTATGGCATATAGAGAGCACTCAAGTAGGTAAGAAAACAGAAGTCTGAAAATGTCCCCTGATGTACCTCTAGTCCTGAAGAGAATACTGAGATGTTACACTTTCCAAATTCCCAGCTTGTACCCTTCCAAGCCTCTGCCAATCCCTGATTCCATCTATTTTACAAATCCTTCCCTTATCACCACACTCAGAGCATTTCCTCCATTTCCTCAACTTCTAAGAAAGTTTGATCACTTCTTTTTCTACAGGGCTGCAATAATCCACACTGCTTTTGCACGTATTGTGTCCCAAACAGGATAAATAACTAATCTGGGGCCAGCACTGAGTTGCAGTCTGATTACAATGTACAGGAGTCCTCTGAAACACCAATATCCCCACACTTGTGATTTAGGGGAAGCTGTAGAGCAAGGGTCCTCAACATGGCACTACTGACACTTTGAGCCCAATAATTCCTTGTGATAGGGACTAACCTGCATTGAATGATGTTTAGTAGGATCTTAGATGATGACAGCACACCCTCTCCCCAAATGTGACAATCCAATGTTTTTAGACAATGCTAAATATCCCAATGGGTGGGGTTGGTGGTGGTAAATCCTCCCCACATGTTTGACGGCCACTGCTATACAGAATGAGAACTATTCCCCAAGTCACTGTGTTACTTTTCTACTCAGACAGCGACCATCACATCACAATGGAACAGACTGACACAAACAAGGGAAAGCTTTCCTAGTAGCTATCTTTGTGACAGGCACCTTTGAGACTGTACTACTAGCTATTGCCAACAGGGTAAGTCACAAACTCTCTAAGCTCTGGTTTCTTCTGCTCTAAAATGGAGATAATGGTACCAAAGGTTTAGGACCCTGGTAAGAAATTAACTAATGTATACACAGTGATTAGCCCACTGTCTGACACATAGTAGTGTTCAATAACTTTGAGCTTTTAATGAATGTATACAGCTGGAGTCCAAGTGCTGGCAAAGCAGCACCACATTGGTTTCTACCTGCCTCCCTGTTCTTTCTGGGCTTCCCACACCCATTTGCTCCCCAAGAAAAAAGTAAGATACAGTGGTACCTCGAGATACGAGTTTAATTCGTTCTGTAACCTTGAGGCATGGGAAACTATGAGACGCTCGAGTCGAGGTAAACTGATGGGCCATGTGCAGCCGGCCGATCCGCGCGATTACTCCTATCTCAAATGTTGCTCGTATTTCAAAGCAAAAATTGCTCGCTCGAAGGCTCGTATCTCAAAAATCTCGTATGTTAGGGCACTCGTATCTCAAGGTACCACTGTAATTCAATACAGTACAATGGTTCCCTAGAGGTAACAGCAAATGGAACAGGTAAAGAGACCAGCAGGAGAAAGCAGAATCCAAGGAAAAGTGTGGTGTCCTGCAGCAGAAGCAATGGGGTGTTTGCACTTCATACTAAAAAGGAAAAGGCAGAAGGATGTCTGTTTCATTCCAAAATGAGTTTCTCATTAGGAAGCAGCATCCTGAAGGAGGTTTATCCAGGAAGGTTCCACCCACATATAGCTTCCTTTCCAAGTATTACAGGAGTTCCCTGAGTTACAAGTACACCACCACTTCATATAACTACATTGCCTCTCCCCAGTTTCTCATGTGTACCCACCTGGTGGGGAGAAGGCACTTCCCAGTGCTGGGCATTAGAAAACAAGCCTTCACATTTCTCCTGTACACTTCTTCATTCTGAGAGGAATTTCACACATATCCTATGTTTCCCTACTCTCCTTCCCTTTTCCTGTTTCACAATCACAGTACAGTTAAAAGGCAGATGTAACACACACTCATGTTCCACTTTCTCCATCCATCCTTTTCTTCATTATTAAACCAAGGAGCACTGACACACACACACACACACACTAAAGGCCCGGTGCATAAAAATTCATGCACTTTGGGGGTAGGAGGGAGGGTCCCTCAACCCTGCCTGCCCCCTCTCACAGTCCAGGAGCTCTCAGGGGATGTCCTACTGACAGCTTAGGCCCATTGCCCACAGGGAGCGAGCCTAAGCCGCAGCCTGGCCTCCCTCTGGAGGAGATGACCAGGCAATCAGGGGAAGGCACCGTCCCCATCACCCAGCTGCTGCTGCCATGGCCTTCAGTCCTCACAGCCACTGTGGTGCTTTCATCAACAGGGACTCCAGTCCCTTCACCACAAAAAAATGACAACTTTCTTTAGGTATTAAAGATGTCACTTTCATAGGGTATTACCTTTCTTCCTTCCTTTCTTCCCTCCCTCCCTCACCTGAGGATATTTTTCCATTGATTTTTGGAGAGTTTGGAAGAAAGAGGGAAAGACAGAGAGAAACATCAACATGAGAGGGACACATCAACTGATTGCCTCCTGCATGAGGCCTGACCTAGGCCCAGGCCAGGGAAGAGTCTGCAACTTAGGTACATGTCCTTGATCAGAATTGAACCCAGACCCTGTGCTCTGCAGGCCAAAGCTCTATCCACTGAGCAAAACTGGCTAGGACCGGATATGACATTTCTTAGCCCCTCCAGCAGCAGACCTTTGTTTTTTCCTCCAGGTTTGAGGTAGAAAAACCCTAGATCACCTTCTTGGATTAGTACCCAAGTTACCAAGAACCCCACAACTGGCTTACTGGGATTTTAGCCAATGAGCGGTCAGAAAAGATGTTTCCCATGCATTTCACATGCAGAGGCAGGACTTCTGGTGTGCCACGGCTGCCAGGCCTGCAGCTTTGTCCGGAAGATGTACGGTCTAATTAGCATATTACCCTTTTATTAGTATAGTGGTCCAGTGCATGAAATTCCTGCACAGGCGGTGGGGTAGGGGGGGGGTCCCTCAGCCCAGCCTACACCCTCTTACAATCTGGGACCACTGGCTCCTAACTGCTCACCTGCCTGCCTACCTGAATGCCCTTAACCCCTCTGCCTGCCTGCCTGCTTGATCATCCCTAACTGCCTCAGCCGGCCTGCCTGATCACCCCTAACCACATCTGTCTCAGCCCCTGCCAACATGGCTTTGTCCAGAAGGACGTCTGTCCCATCTATCTGGTCTAATTAGCATATTACTCTTTCATTAGTATAGATAAGTATATGAAGAAAAAGAAGACATTTACATGAAAGTCTGGAATAGACTAGTAGAGGCTGAGATGTCAGTTGTCAACTGAAGACTGTGTAACTTTGGCCATTGGTTGATTAATCTCCATGAGCCTCAAATTCTTCATCTGCAAAATGGGAGTGACAATCCCTGCCTTAAAATTCAGTGCTATCTAACATGTAAAGTTCCTAGCTCATGGCTCAGAACATAACAGAATACTCAATAAGTGATAATTATCATATATCAAATTTATACATAAAGCCTCTGTCCTTCAAAATGCCCAGATTTATCAACAGAAATATTACCAAAACAATTAATTGTTTTCTACATTCTCCTCCTATTAAATCTAAAGATCCCTCATACCATTCTTCCCTCCAAACAAGAACCCAGCTTAAGGGTAGGATAAACTTTTATTCAAGCTTAGTTCTTTGTAAGCATTCGTTAATCAACTGTACTATTTTATTCATTATTGTTCCAAAGGTTTGACATTTTGACAAAAGAAGGAAGAACCATTCTGGGCTCAGCCTAAAGTCTAAACTTCACCACTTTCATTGCTACTTCTGCTAAATATTTTCTGTGCTCCAGACCCATTTTTGGGAAGAACAACAACAGTTAGTAAGTAGGAAACCATCTAAGCTTTTTTTTTTTTAATTCCCAATACTAACTGAAATAATCACCCACTCTTACTAGCTCAACTATGAAAATAGTGAAAAAATCATATTTTAAAAATTCAGGAATGTTTCCCTCAAAGATACTGTATGAATAATTTCAGTAGCTCTTGCTGTCCTATGTTTGGGCACAATTTTTAAAGGAATTCTATTTTTTTTTAAGTGTCTAAGTATAATTGCCAAAAATCTGTTATTTTCTTATCATTTTTTTAAAACAAGACTGATAGCAAAAACAAAAAAGAACGCCATTTTTCACCAGTTGATTTTAAATTATTTAAAAGCACAGTTATAGATACTGATTTCAGTCTTCATGTATGATTCCAACTTGCCTTACTGAGGCAATGTTTGGGTTCTGGGTGAGTGTGCATGTATATATATACCTGTATGTGTGAACAGAAAGAAAAAATCCTGGAGGTTTCCAATTATTAGGAGTTTGTGCGTTATACTAGTTCTTAAACTATGATAGTTTTATGAGTAAATATGAGTGAAGCTCATAAATAGAGTGTTCAGTGGTTTCCATAACCAGTATCAAGAACAGATCATAAGATGGCTCCTAGCACAATCTATAATAATAATACAAGCATAATATGCTAATTAGACTGGACAACCGAACCACCTTCTGGATGAAGCCTTGGCAGCAGAGCCACGGCAGAGGCGGTTAAGGGCAATCAGGCAAGTGGTTAGGAGCCAGGGTCCCAGATTGCGAGAGGGTGCAGGCCATGTTGAGGGATCCCTCCTGCCTCCATGCATGAATTTCATGCACCAGGTCTCTAGTGTATAAAATAAAACCTTGATCACTCAATATCATCTGGGTATCTTTCACTTTAAAAAATGTCTTCTTAGCATGGCATTTTTACACATAGAAGATCTGAAAGCTCTGTTACTCTACAAATTTAAAACAGAAAGACAACCTCAAAGATCACAACAGCCCCAAGTAATCCAACCTCAATAACTTATGAAACATACACAAAGAAGGACTCAATTATGTGAAAATATTTAATGTGTAAAGAAAAAGCTGAAAAGGAACAAGAAGAAAATGTTTGGTCCAGTTGAGATTAATTAAGATGTTTCTCTTTCATTTTAATTACAATTAACTTTAATATATTGTTGTTCTTGCTTTACTGAACTATAAGTTTTTAGAGTCTAAATTATATCCATTATGGTTAAGAGAAAGTGACTGAAGAAAAAGTCTCTTAGAAAGTGAGATACTATCCACAGTAATACAAAGACTGCAGAATGCTCCTCTGCCCAAAGCCAGATGTAAATCGCCTACAGAAATATGACTCCACTCCTATATCAATAATACATTCATCTATGATAAGAGGACATGTACATTTTCACTTCATTATGGAGAAACTGAGGCAAACAGGATTTTTCAAATGTCTCCAAGATAAACCAGTGTGTCTGCTATGATTCAGGAGTCCCTGGCACTCTAACTTAACTGTTTTCCATTCCATGAAAATCTACCAAGAACACAGTAATCCTGCTTAAATCTTTAACACTTCTGAAAAACAGGATGAGGTTTGTAAGTTTGTTAGGAAATCATCCTATTAAAACACAACTAGCTTTTAACAAAATACTCAAGCTGATCTTGAAAAATATACCTGAGAAAATATCCATGAATCTAAAAGCAAAAGTAAAGGAGGGAGCCTAGCTCTGTCACTTATTAAAACACATTAATGGCTAGTTTTGAGGGAAAGAGGGAGAATTCTAAAACCTTTCCCTCACTCTTAAACCAAAAAGTAAAAATAAATCCACATGGATAGAAGATTTGAAGATACCTTTTTTATAAATCACCTACTAAAAAAACAAACAAACAAACCAAACAAACAGAACAAAAAAACAAAAACCACCAACCTTTTGAAACCATACATAATTACTTCAGGAAGAGGCTATTTTAAAGTAAAGATATAGCCCTAGCTGGTTTGGTTCAGTGGATAGAGCATCGACCTTCCAGACTAAGGTCCCAAATTCGATTTCAGTCAAGGGCACAATTCTGGGTTGCAGGCTCAATCCCCAGTAGGAGGTATGCAGGCGGCAGCCAATCAATGATTCTCTCTCATCACTAATATTTCTATCTCTCTCTCCCTCCCTCTCTGAAGTCAATATATATATTGAATTATGAATAGTTATACATAAACACAGATTGCATCAACATTCGTAAAGCAAAAACTTCAGAAAATACTAGAAGAAATAGAAACTTAATTTTATGAGGCATTTATTCACCTCTTAGTACACGACAGAATGGACAAATACAGAAATAATGTAATATAGGTTAACATAAATGCACATGTAACTCTACCCTGAAAATATACTTTCTTTTGTATGTTCATACTGCAGTCATAAAAAATATATAACTTATGTCACAAAAGGTATATAACAAATACATTTATTTGAAAATAACTGTAAAACAGAGGCACTAAGAAATGAGATGATAATGAATGCAGTCCCTGAAGCATTTATCAAATGTGCTGCGATGCATGAAGAGATGAGAACTTTCAGTTCCTGTAGTACTAGTTGTTGTGATCATGTTTTTTTAAGAAGCCGCAGAATCCCTTAAGAAAAGGTCTTTAAACCACCTGCTACTTCCTGAAATATCTAAGGTAGAAAATTATCCCTTTTCTCTTTCTAAAAATACTAAAGTAAGACCACCTTCTACTGTGTTTTCACGTTTAATTATCCTCAGGGATATCTCCATTCCTGGGCTTTTGTTTAAACCTAACACATGTAAGTTATTTCTGCAAGATCTGTTTTTGTAGAGATGGAGGCCATATTTCACCCCACTTCCCCCAAACAGTCTTACACATGTGAAAAAGGGTGCTTTGTAAATTAACCTTGGTGTTTAATAGCCAAGTTAAATATCCTCTTTACTGTCTAAATCTTCATCCACTTCTTTATGACTATATCCACAGAGATGGACAATCTCTAATTCTAACACATCCCTTATTTGATGGCTTCCAAACTAAGAAAAATGTTCCCTCAAATTTCTACTCCCTTGCCCTGGCTGGTTTGGCTCAGTGGATAGAGCATCAGCCTGCAGACTGAAGGGTCCCAGGTTCAATTCCAGTCAAGGGCACGTACCTGGATTGTGGACTTGATCCCCATTGGGGGACGTGCAGGAGGCAGCCAATCGATAATTCTCTCTCATCATTGATGTTTCTATCTTTCTTTCCCTCTCCTTTCCTCTCTGAAATCAATAAAGATATATTAAAAAAAAATTCCACTCCCTTTAACTTGTTTACAGCTATGCGCCTATTAAGGCTAACTTCTAGAAAATAGTCTCATGATTATCTAACCACTATGCTATACCCCTGAAATGAAAACAAAAAAATATTGAATGTAAACTGTAATAGGGAAAAAAAAAGGAAATATAGTCTCTATTTTAAATGTTCAAGTTATACTGTTATGGAACTCATTTTGCCTTCTTAAAATAAAGAACAAAGCTGAGTTTTGGTAGAATTAAACCACAAAACCAATTAAAATTTTAATTATGAAGAACTGCTATATGATGGTTATTTCCTAAAATCTGTTTTGCATTTTTTAAATGTCATCCTTGCCCTATCCAGTTTGGCTCAGTGGATAGAGCATTGACCTCTGGACTGAAGGGTCCAGAGTTCGATTCCAGTCAAGGGCACATGCCCAAGTTGCAGGCTTGATCCCCAGTAGGGGGCATGAAGGAGGCAGCAAATCAGTGATTCTCTATCATGATTGTTTCTCGCTACCCCTCTCCCTTCTTCTCTGAACTCAATAAAAATATAATTAAAAAAAAAAATATGTCATCCTTCCCACCATCGTCACTTATTTCCATGTATATCCTAAAAGGACAACCAACTCTCTGACATTCTGTGACTTGTCCACCTCAGGTCAGCTTCCTCAGAGGTCCTCATGGCCCACATGAGACCAAGTTCCTCACACCCATTCTCCCTCACAAATCCCTGTTTTGTTGTCAGAGCATTTAACACAAGTGTCAGTTGTTTTCTTGACCAGTTTGTGCACTTTCTGTCTGCCTCCCGCCATTCCCCCACAAATCATGAGCTCCTCTCCTTATGGGGAGGAAGACACCATCTTAACCAACTTAGAAACCTATATGTACTGTGACTGGCTAGCTCTTAGCAGGCAGTGAGGCATTCTTCAATACATGACATGGGTAGCTAAATATTAAATGCACTGTTCATCCTGTGAATTTGCCATGGTAATGCTGATATAATCTTTACGTAGGTGAGAGTTAATACCCAGAAGCAGGGAATTGCAATAACATGCCATAATGCGCCTAGGCCCAAGCTGAAGCTCACTGGGCAGTGGGGGATGAGACATCTAACAAAGGCCTCAGAGCTTTTCAGCAAATAGCAACGAAGTGCTGAAAAGATACTCTGCTTTCACTACCATGACTTGTCCGCCCAATGACCATTTCAAAGCACTTCAGAAACTAATTTTGCTCATAAAATAGATCTGCCTTTTCCTGAAGCTCCGAAGCACACCACCAACTGAGGGCACATGGTCAGCGCCTTCCCCTGGCAGGACTCAAGTTTTAATGATGATTTCTAGAAGCTTCACTTAGATAATATATCTTTGAATGTAAGATTGTAGTGAACGAGAACAGCTAATTTTGGCCTAAATGTTTTTATTCAAAAGCACACTGAAATAATTTCCAGGGTCATTTAGCAGTTACGAAACAAAGCATTTATGTTTACTAATATATTTTTACTATTAGAGGGATTTATGTGTTATAGGTTGGGACTTTTGTTTGCTATTGTGACAACAACATGATTGTCAATACTTCAAATTTTAATTTGGTTTTCTTTAAACATTCTTTGATATATGTTTCTTCTTAAAAAAGCTTAACCAACTTAAGAAATAGTACTATAGAAGGTATTTTTATGAGAGAAAAAAAGTTGTTTTTCAGTCCTTTATAAATTTAAAGTATCTTTTTTTTTTTAATTCTGACCTGAGGATATGTCTATTGATTTTAAAAAGCGAGGAAGGGAAAGAGAAAAGTCAGTGTGAGTGAGAAACATCGATACACTGCCTCGCATATGCACCCCAACTGGGGATCAAACCTGCAACCTGGGATTATGACCTGACTGGGAATCCAACCCGCAACCTTTTGGTGTACAAAACAATCCTCCAACTAATTGAGGCACTTAGCTGGGGCTCATATTTTTTAATAACCAAATACAAAATTGATCAGATCTCAGAACCACTACTTCCACAACCCAGCTGGGTATGAAGACAGTAAATAACTTACAAGAAATTGATTTAATTAGGTCAATTTAAACAGTGGGCATATACACTGAGTGGCCAGATTATTATGATCTCTGAATGCACAATAATCTGGCCACTCAGTGTATTTGTATCTCCAATGGGTACCAAAAGTATTCTAGACTTTTGCTGGAGATCAACCACCTATTTGCCCCGAGCTTTCTATCAGCTAATGCAAAGGGGAAAACTGATCGGGTGCACAATTTATAGTATCTTTGATATCAAATAAATGAGGTATTTAAGAGAATTACACTGAGTGGCCAGATTATTATACATTCAGAGATCATCATAATCTGGCCACTAAGTGTAGTTTGGAAAGCAATTTAGTGGTTTCAAAGTTAAGCATAAAAATATTATAGAACCCAGCAATTCCACCCCTAGGTTATCTAACCAAGAAAAAAGAAACATGTCTACACAAAGACCTACATGTTATAATGCACATTCCCTCCCAAAAGAAACTCACTGGAAACAACCAGTCTATCATATCTAGACAATGAAATACGTACTACCCAGCAATTGAAAGGACATAGCTACTGACACATGCTATGCCACAGATGAAACTCAAAAAGTTATGTAATAAACCACAAGATTCCATGTATGTGAAATGCCCACAAAAGGCAAATTTACACACCGACAGAAAGTAGATTAGTAGTTGCATGGGGCTGGGAACAGGGATTACCTAAAAATGGGCATGGGTGATCTTATTGGTGGGACAAAATGTTCTAAAACTGATTTATGGTTATGCCTACATCACTCAGTAAATTAAAAAAAAAATCACTGAACTATACACTTGAAATGGGTGACTTTTACCTCAAAGTTGTCAAAAAAGAAAAACAACCTGGGCTGGGAAAAAACATTCATAAAAATAAAAAATAACATAGGAGATAAAAGATCTGGGTGACAGTAAAGCTACTCCCCTCTCCCAATAAAAGGAGGAGGTCATTTACCACGCTACCAAAGAGACCAAGTAGGGGTGCAGCTCCCACTTTTTAAAAATAATGCAAAACACCAATACAGAATATGGGTGACCTCATGAAGAAGCCACGTTTTATTCTGAGCTTATTATGAGAACAGTCACGATTTAAAAAAACAAAAAACCCCTACAAATTAAACTCTGCAGTAAGTAAACCTAATGATTTTCACTTTATCCTGAGAAAAACATGACTGCTAAAATAAGAAAAAGATGAAAGTGTGTAAGAATAGGCCCATCATGAGAGTTATAAAACAAAAAAACCCACCACTCGGTCAACACTATTGGCAAAATAATGAGATCATCAAATTCAACCATTTAAAACTTCCAATCTAGGGCTTTTTTTTTTTTTAATCTTCTGGACACAATCACATTTAAAAACTAAGTTTGGCCCTGGCTGGTTTGGCTAAGTGGATAGAGTGTCGGTCTTCAGACTCAAGAGTCCCAGGTTCGATTCCGATTAAGGGCATGTACCTTGGTTGTGGGCATATCCCCAGAAGGGGGTGTGCAGGAGGCAGCTGATATATGTTTCTCTCTCATTGATGTTTCTGTCTCTCTATCCCTCTCCCTTCCTCTCTGTAAGAAATCAGTAAGATAAAATTTACAAAACAAATAAAAACCAAGTTTGAATTTCCCTAAAACCAAGTGACGTGACAAGCAGCCAATACTAATCTCCTTATTCTTTCCCATATTTCAGGTAGTATAACTCCATTTTGAAACAAATGTAACATACTGGATTTCATTTCTTTTTTCACTAGGCTAATACTGTATTAGGAAATGTTGCTGCCTAATTTTTTCCATGTGGTACAAACTTTATATTTACACAGCTTTTTTAAGTGGAGAGTTAGCACAAGTATGGTCTAATTCTAACAGGGGACTGAGGGGGGAAGTGATACAGGCCATAAAAGAATAACAGAAAAATATAATTCCTAAAAGTGTAATTGCTAGGTCAAGGTTACTAGAAAACATAAATAAATAAAATGACTGCTTTAGGTCTGAGTTACTGGCCAGACTTTGTACCGATAAATATCCCTTTTTAATGAATTTTAAAAGCTATTTTGAATGTAGCATATTAAACATAAAGAAATAAAACCGCACATTAACTCAGTAAGAGGTTCTGTTTTCCTTTAAATTAGCAATTTTCAACCCTTTTCATCGTATGGTACACATAAACTACTAAAATTGTGCAGCACACCAAAAAAATATACGTTTTTACCAATCTGACAAAAAAAAGGTTATAATTTTTTTGATTCATGCACATAGGACAGCTAGTGTTGTGTTGGCTATTGTCAATTTTTTATTTGACAATTTAAGTAAAAAGAGGTCAGTACCCCTGACTAAATAATCGGGTATTGCATGTTTTTTTAATTGCATTCAAATTGGCAAAAGCATTTTTTTTAAGTCTTTATTGTTGAAAGTATTAAATGTTCCACTTTTCCCCCCACTGACCTCTCTAGCCCACCCTCGCCCCCCACCTCAGCAGACATTACATATTTTAAAAATTCTGTGGCACACCAGTTTAAAACTGCTGCTTTATATGATTTTTTAAAAATCATAACATCTTGGACTCAAATGTTTATCAGTATTTTGGGTAGTAGAGCTACTAACTTACTAGATAAGGGCATCTTATTTAGAAATGTCTACAGTCAGGAGACTAAACACAGGTCAACTCTGCAAAGCTGAGTAGAAAACAGGTTTCATACTGTGCACAAAACAATGGGAACTGGTTAATTTTATACTACTTCCACATCCAGAGTAAATCAGATACACCTGTATTTTTAAAGCTAAGACTTGGGGGAGGGGAAAGAAGCAATTTAACAAGTTATCCAGATGTACATTATCTGAGACAAAAGTCACGTGACAGCCTCAGCTCTGTCACAGCCGCACAAACATATGCACCAAATCAAAATTTAATTACACTGCACAACATAGTTTGTGAATTGTGCTTCATATTTTTTTTTTCACTGTTCTGCTTTTGACAGGGCAGTTTCCTGAAGGAAAGTTCCAAGAACTGAAGTTACAACGCCCTCATACCAGAAAGTGTTTCCTGAATTTTGTTACAGAAATGGACATCTGCTATAATTTTAACATCTACTTCCAGTAGGAATCCCATTTAAAATTTTTTGTTGAATATTACTTGTTCAACAACAGTACTTAAAACACACACACAAAGCATACAAAACACCAAACTTTCATTTCAGTTCCATAAAGTTTAGATATAATTGACCAAGTCACAGTTGTAACTTTTCCCTGGGAACAAAACCAACTGTCACCTGATAAAATGGGGGAGGGGAGTTAGTTTTGGGAAGGAGCCCAGAGAAGATAGGAAAGGGTAAATGAACTACCCTGGTCCTTGAGAAGAAATTGCATGATTAAACATTGGGCATTATTTCTTGATACCTTCTTTCTCCTTCTATTTTTTTTAACTGTCAGTGCCGTTGGTTATTTCAACTTACAGCTTGTAATTGGAACATAAATTTCTAGAGGTAGATATCTACCTTCACCAACTTCGAGTCTATTTCAATAAAACCAAATGTAATTGCACTGCATGATATATATTGTAATTTACTTATGTCTCTCAAATACACCCCATTTCACAAAGAGTAGTAGACAGGCCTTGCCTCAGAGCCAGCAGAGCTCCACCCAAACTCTGCCCTGAACCTGTCCATCAGAATCTTGGGGTTGGAGGGGGGAGACTAGACTATATTAACAAGTACATGTAATGATTCTTAAGTCTAATTGACTTTGAACTTAAGATGACCACACCGCTCCTTAAAATATTAGTTTACTTTTGTTTAACTGGCCGGCCATTCAGTAGTAAGCAATACTGGAAAGAAGGGCTATATATCCTTTTGGATAAAGTAAAGGTAAGCTAGTGACTCAAGAGCATAGCATATCCTTAGCTCTCCCCGGCCCACCCAAACAAAGGATCTCGAGCCTATAGATCTCCAAGCAGTCATCATCCTGAGTTATGTAGGAGGAACAATTCTTGGTACTTTCATAATGTGGTCAAACTGTGCATGCCCTTTGGAAATATAAGACAATTCAGGTCTCAATAGAAATTCAGCATACTTCCCCCTTTCTGTTTGCTTCAGCTCGCTTTCACAAGATTTCACTGAGATTCCTTCTTAATATATTAAAACTGACATCAAATTACTGCTTTGAGAAAGAGCCTTAAGAATCTGATAGGAGTTCAATCTGACTAAATTAAAAGCAAAGCCAATAAACCAACACAAGAAAACAGACATTCACCAGACTTTCAGAATATTACGTTGTTGGCTATGTGGCAGTAGGGATAAGCTTTAGCTCACTGTGAATAAATAAAGGAAAAAGTATGCACACAGGAAGAATTCTCAACTCTGATCACCACCAAGACACAAGTCAGAAGTCGGCGCCTGATGATTTTAAAGTTCATTTTTACTTCTGGGTTTCCAGGGTATTACCACCAAAAGCAATAAATCTTATTCTTCCCATTAAGGTCTAAAGTTACATTTCATGTGATACATTTATATTTGAGTAAGACATTACTGTGCATTCTACTTGCAGTAATTATTTTGAGCAAATGAATAAATGTTATGTTTATAATAAAATGAATTGAGAACACCCTGAAGCAGAGGTAAAATATTACAAGTTTAGCTTTCCCCCACCCTCCCAATTATTTTCACATAGGTAAAAAAGACAGGTAATTATTTAAACTGCAAAAGTTATGCACCCACCCTCTATCAATAAAATGTAAGTGAGCCACAACAAAGAGATCAGGACACCCACGCTTGCTGTGTTTATAATTCTGAGCCAAGAAATTCTGTCCAAAAGGTGCAGACCACATTTCCAAGTAGTACAAAGGGAAAATGAGAATACACTGTTGCTAGCAGTCCTTTCTCACACCCAGGCCTTTCCTTTTTAGAAGATGGAATTAAGTAAATTTGCCAACCTTGGAAAATGAACAAAATGGAGAAATTTGCTAAAAGGAAACTAGGTTTATATATTTAGAAGCAAGCAAGTTGTCTATTGTTATTCAAAGCACTAATGAAGCTAACCTGCTTTGTAAGTCCTCCATTTTACAGCCATTAGGTAATACATAGGTTTGGATGCTCAAATCAAATAAATGATAACACCAAGAAGAGTGAATAGATTTACCTTATCCATGATTAAAATATTTTTCATTACCAAGTATATTTGATATTCAAATTATTTAAATACAGCATTCACTAAATTCCATTTTCAAAAGTAACAGAACCAGCCCTGGCTCTCTTGTGACTCGACTGGGCATCATCCTGTGCACTGAAAGGTTGCCGTTTGATTCCAGGTCTGCAGCTCCCCAGTAAGGGCATGCAGGAGACAGCTTATCTATTGATCAATGTGCTCTCACATAGATGTTTCTCTCCCTCCCTCCCTCCTTCCATCTCTAAAAAGTCAATAAATTACTTTAAAAAATTGTTTAAGATATAGAACCAGCTATTGAATACCTTTTCATGGTCTAGTATATAGAATCTCCTAAATCTCTCAAGGAATCACTTGTGTTAATTTGGCCAAAGAACATCTCCATAAACCAGCTGACTGAAAAAATGACTCAATCCTCCTTCCTGTCTTTATCATGGAAGGAGCTCTAGTCTGTGAGTCAGGAAACTCAGCTGAGTGCTCAGGATGAACCAGAAGGAAATCATTTAAGAGACTTGTCTGTTTCTCTTCTGTCAAGGACACTGTATACAATGGTGTCAGAAGGGGAAAAAATGAAACCATTCACTGAGTCAAAATAGTGCATAAATTATTTCCCTCTTGAAATCAGTTCCTTGAATTGTACTTTCCAAAATATCACAGCAATCGTCTTTGATATTTGCTCATCTTTATTCAGAGCTTCTTTGCTTTCAGGAATTTTCTTCCATGGTATCAGTAGTTCATAAATCAGGGGTGGGGGCAGAGGGTGGAGCAAAACTGGTTCTATACCAGTTTAACAGCATTGCCTTTTTTGCAATAGAAAAATTTCCCTGGCCAAAATAAAAAAGAGCCACCAAAAACCAGCTTCATAATAATCTTGGGAACAATCTGATTTTGCTTTATTTTTTTTTAAAGCTACATTAAGTCAAATTCAACCAAACAAACAATGTGGGTGAGTTGATAAACCTAAATTTTTGTTTTAATCCTCACCCAAGGAAAAATATGCTTATTGATTTTAGAAAGAGAGAGAGGAGAGATGGAGAGGGAGAGGAAAAGAGGAGTACAGGGGAGGGAAGAGGAGGAAAATGGAGAGGGACAGGGAGAGGGAGAAGAAGATGGAGAGGGACAGGGAGAGAGGGGTACAGGGGAAGGAGAGGGAGAAGGAGGGACAGGGAAAGGGAGAGGAACATTGGTAGGTTGCCTCCTGTTTGTGCCTGTACATGGACTGAACCAAAACCTAGGTATGTACCCTTATTAGAAATCAAACCCACAACCTTTTTGGTGTACAGCACAATGCTCCAACCAACTGAGCCACCTGACCAGGACAACCTAATTTCCTTTTGCTATTAATGTGAAAGTGCTCTTTTGAAATGTTCCCAGTCATCAAATGCTATTCTCCTAAAGAAGCAAGTTCATCTCCCCCACTCCCACCCTTACACCTTTCACCCCAGATATAGGGATTGGCCAGGGCTCCTCAAGTAGCATAAGGTGCATTTTAAAACCAGTTAATCCCTGATGGTAGTTGAAGGTATGTATATATTCTTTCCTAGAATTCAGGAGTTGCTTCAATGAGGAGGTCAGCAGAGATGGGGAAACCACACAAAGCCCTTTCTGTTGTATCCATCGACATACTCCTCTATATAAAGTAGTGGTTCTCAACCTTCCTAAGGCCGAGACCCTTGCATACAGTTCCTCATGTGGTGGTGACCCCCAACCATGAAATTTTGCTACTATTATGCATCGTGATGTAAATATCTGCATTTTCCCATGGTCTTAGGCGACCCCCAAAGGGGTCGCGACCCACACATTGAGAACCACTGATATAAAGCAAGCTAATACAAACTATTGGGATTCCATGCCCACCTCTACCTATCTATCATAGGCTTATTTCTCAAAAGAGGGCATGCCAGACTGTGTACTTAATATAAGAACATAGTCTCCATGTGCCTGAAATCAGAATTTGGAAACAAAAGCCAGAATCTGTAACTATTTCACATTAGCGAAAGCAAGTTTGTTACAATTCCCACAAGGAAGTGTGGTCAAATATCTGTTGTGCTTACAGGTTCCAGAGAAACACACATTAATCCGAAACTGAGGCACAGTGCACTCCTGCTTGAACTAATGTTGCATTTCTGAGTGAGTGCCCTTCTCCACTCTCTGAAAACTCAAACCAAATATTCCATTTTTTCAAAATACTGACCCAAATTCTAATTCTTAAAATGTAGGCAATTCACCTTCTATAATAAGTCTTCATTTTCTAGAGAAGGAATTAACCACAATGCAAAACAAAATGATCAATTTCCTACTTTTAAGTTTTAAAATGAGGAAGAGGAATATACAAACTCAATTTATAAAAATTCACAAGCCAAGAAGTATTCCCAGCTTATGCAGGGGATTCTAAGAAACATGAGGTAATATTTTGCTGACTATTGAAAAGGAATACACTGCCTACTCTATACACATGAAAAATTAGTCATATACCATTCATTAGTAACAAATCAAGGATATTACCTCATACCAGTGGTCGGCAAACTCATATGTCAACAGAGTGGCAAACCGAGGCTCTGGAGCAGCAGTTTGCCGACCACTGCCTTATACCAATGCCAAGTAATGAAAGAAAAGTGCTTAGGTCAGCTCTATTCACTATCAGTGCTACAAAATTCAGTTTCGGCTAAGTTCCCACTTACCTCTTCCACTAAAAAATAGATGATAGATAGATAGATTGATAGATAGAGAGATAAACAAGCAAACAAACAAATAAATAAATCAAATTTATACAGTGCACAATGAAACTGTTGTGGTTAGAACAAACCAAACTATGAATCGTTAGGTCCAATGAGCCCAGCAATCTAAATTACTTGTTTCAAGAGCAAACAGATACAGTGTGTGGCACATGGGCAAGATTTTACTAGCCCAGATTATATATCATAGATGATGGCTCAGTTTCACTTGGGACTACTCAGGGTTACTTGGCCCAGCTTTGAGGTTTCCCTGAAATCCACAAATATCTGCAACCTTCTCCACATAGTCTCTCTTTGGGTCTCAAAGGTTACCCACTCTCGCTCAAAACAGCATGTCTAAATGAGCTTGGACCTCATTCCAGATGTAAAGGAAGAAAACGGACATTTACAATTTGTGAGATATACTCCCAGTATGTAGGCTAAGAAAACAGCACACATCATAGGCCTGTGGCTTTGTTCCTAGTTCAAGGGCATGTCTGAAAGCCAGGTAGAAGCGTGAAGCATGGACAGTCCTCCGATTTCAACTGCTGACAGGTTGAACCGCCACACTAATAACTCAGGTTACATCTTGGAGCAAAGCACTTTTAGCAGAAATTGGGGTTTTTGCACGCTTTTATTTTATTGAGGCTTTGCCGCTCCCTTGTAACACCTCACCTCAGCAATAAAGAGGCAACCTGGAAGTGAGCAAGTGCTCTACCTCTGTGACCTCCTGCAAGAAAGGCTGGCTGGGCCTCAGTTTCCTTAACTGACCTCATGTGAAAATAAAAGCCTTCGCCTTCTTAAGTGACTGAGGAGAGTCAGAGGTAATCCAATTAAAGTCGTGGTGCCTGGCACACTGCGGCATCCAAGGTAGCCATTAAATCCGTTTATTCCTAATTAGTTTAAGGGCTGGAGCACTGAAATCACTCACACCTGAATTCAAACCCCAGCTCTGTATTATTGCCCTGTTAGAGAGCAGTTACTGAACTTCTTCCATCAAGGTGTTTGTTCATCAAAGGTATTGTGCCTTGGACCCCTTTGGCAGTTAAATTTCAGGTGAATTTAGCAAACTTAAATATGCAACCTTCCTTGGCTTCCCATCCTCCTTAGCCCCAAATTAAGAACTCCTCCCTAGAACAATCCATAGAATGGGGGGGGGCGAGGGGGGGGGGGGAGCAGAGATTAAACCCCTGCCTGGAGAGGATTAAACATACAAAGCTGGGGTAGCCCGTAGGGAGAGGTGCTCTACAGAGAGCAATTCTTTTTCTTCCTTGAGAGGTCTATCCCTTAGAGAAAATCCTGTATTAAAGTCTCATCTAACCCAAACTTCACCACCAAAAAAAAAACCTCTATTTCTCTCAGTGATCCAGCTGGGTCTGGAGCCATGGAATGTGGTTTAGCCCTCTAAGATATTCCCAAATCCCCTATACCACACCAAGATCCACTTGAAGAGCCCTCTTTTAATAGCTTAAGCCTGTGGCACCAAACTGCTTTCTAGTAAAGCTAGAGGTGGGAAAATAAATCAATAAGTACATACACACAGCTCCTGCGTGTGTCCCTTCCGCACCCACCGCTGTCACCACGACAATGCACTCCCACCACAGTTTGAATCCGACCACAGTCACGGATGCCTTGTCATCCTCAGCCTTGAACGCCCGCGTTACCAAACGAGTTTAAAAACCACGGAAAGCCAGAGCTGGAGGCTCCCACAATAGCGTCCTCCGCCGCCCCCCGCAACACACACACCAACTGCTGCTCATTCCCCGCCCCTTCCCCACGCCCCGCACATGCCCGGCCTCTGCCCGCCCGCTCGCTCGCCCGCTCGGCAAGAGTCAAGCTGCGTCGTTTTATGGGGAATCGTACCTTTTTTTCGCCATAAAATTTTCAATCGCTCCCTCGGCAAAAGCTCAGCCTCCCCGCCCCCCTCCGCCCCCCAAGGTGAACTGTTTTACATTAATTGAGGTACACACCACTCTCCTCAAACACACACACAAAAACAAAACAAAAAAACAAAAAAAATCAGGAGAACCCAAGGAAGGTGCACAAAGAAAGTCCATGAACATCTGGGGAGAGAGGCAGGCACAGTCCATCAACTTCGCGTCTCTGCAAGTAACGACGGTTCGGGGCAGAGGGGAGCCTGTTAACTTCGGTCCCAAGTTGAATGCAATGCTCTGCTCGCCCCGACAGGACCTGTCTAGGATGTGCTCTGCCGCTGTGTGTGTGTGTGTGCGTGCGTGTGTGTGTGTGCGTGTGTGTGTGTGTGTGTGTGCGTGTGTGTTTTCTCCTCCTCCTCCTCTGACAGTCGCTCCCCGCCGGCATCGGGAAGGGGGAGAAAGCGGTGACAAAGCTGCCTCCGGTGGTCCTGCCCATCTCCTTCGCAGCACCCCAACCCTCCTGCCTGCCCCGCCAGCCCCGCCACCTCCCACTCCCCCGGCCACGGACACTGATGGCAAAAGTTTCTCCCCGCGCCGGGCTTACCTGGACTGGGCTGCCATCATTCAGTCGCTAAGAGCTCAAGGTCTTCTGCCCATCGGAGCCTTCCCCCCGCGGCCCTTCTGCCAGCGCCGCGCTCACCATTGGCCGGCGCCCGCGGGGACGGCTCCCCGGCGCGGCTCCCCGGGCTGCGGGACTGAGTACCTGCTCCGAGCCCGTCGTCCTCGGCACAGCCTCCGGCTCCCAGCGTATTGGCTCGCACTAATCCTGATGGACATCCGGGCACTGGGGCCTCGCGGACCAACCACACTCGGGCCGGGCCGGGGGGGGGGAGGGACACCGCGTCCGAATTCAAAGCGAGGAAGATCCCGCACGGCTATTTCGGAGAGGGGGGGGGAAAGAGACACGAAAGGGGCCCCCGCGCCAAGCCCGCCCGCTCCCAGCTCCCACCCAGCCGCACGAGACCTCGGGTCAGGGTGGGCAAGGAAAGGAAACCTCTGGGGCTCCAGGTAAAGTTGTCCGAGTTCGCCTGAACACCCCCCTCGCCGTGAACCAAGTCCTGATGGTACGGCCCTCCGCCTTAAAAGGGCATGGCGCTCGGCCGGTCCCAGCCGGAGGCTGGGCTGCGCGGGCGGGGGCCCGGAGCGGAGGCGCCGGCGCCGCGCCGCGCAGCTCGGCCGTCCGCTCGCGCTGAGCCCCGCCTGCGGGCTCCGGGGCTGGTGCTGCTGCCAGGTTTAACAATGTCCAAACACACCGCCGGAACACAAGGTACCCGGCACCGCTCGCCACTCCAGCTCCAAGCGGAGTATTTGTGGAATACCGAGCCCCGGGAGTGAGGCTGCAGGGAGCGAGGAATAAAAACCACAGCAGTAAACCGCGTTCGCTACTTTTGATCTTTGCAACGCTTTGCAGTCAGGAAATGTGCAGCTCCACGCACACTTGTTTTACTCCGCTCGCTTTCAGTTTTGATTTCATTTTATATTGAGGCAAATATTTACAAAACGCCCTTTTTTTAAAAAAAACAATATGCAGATTACAAAGGAAACGAACTCATTTGGGTTCTTGAAGTAATTAAGGGTTGACAAAATTTTTCAAAAATTACTGAGGATGCAAACCAACAGTATAGTGAACTGTCTAAGAAATACAAATGAAATCGCGTCCTAGGCTGGGGAAGGCATTTAAACTTAAACTGTTGCCTAAAGAAAAAAAACTTCCTTGGGTAGAGATGGAGGGAGGTTGTGCTTCAACATGCATGGGGACCACAGCACAACGAAGGAGCTGGAAATTCTTAAATGAATGCCTGCCCTGTGCCCTCCCCACTCTTGCTAGAATCGTGACAGTTGTTGTCTATCGCACAGAGATACTCCAGCCTGTATTTACTAAGAAGCCCTAGAATACAGACAGACATGTTGATGTCTGGCACAAAAAAAATACAAAGTTGGGAGGCTGGGGGTGGGAGAAAGGCCCAGTGGTGGTTCTCAAAGTGTGATTAGTGGACTCTGGAGAGTCCCCACGACCTTCTCAGAGGTCAAAACTATTTTTAGAATAACACAAAGACATTATTTGTCTTTTCACTGTGCTGACATTTGCACTCATGGTGCAAAAGTAATTGTGGGGAAACTGCTGGCGCCTTAGCGCTAATCAAGGCAGTGGCGGCAAACGGGCCTGGTAGTCATTGCATTCTTCTTTACCGCATATTAGCAATAAAAAATGAAAAAAAGGCACACACCAATTTCCTTCGCAAAAGCCCTTAAGGAAGCAAGCTGCAGGAATTACTACTTTATTAAATCTTGACCCTTGAGTCCAGGTCATTTTGATGTTCTTTGTGACAGAATGGGAAGTACACAGGAAGCACTCGGCCGCTGCAGAGTGGAGTACAATGGGGGTCTAGAAAAAAAGGCACTTGTGTAATGGAGTTGCAAGCTGCGCTAGATGCTTTTTCATGGATGACCATTTTCTCTTGAAATAACAATTGACAAAATGTGGGTACCTTGACGTGGGTATTTGGCAGTCATTTTCTCAACAGTGAACAAAGTGAGTCTGTTTCTGCAAGGAAAACAACTGACAGCATTTGTTGTCAACAACCAATTTTGAGCTTTCAGGCATTTTGGATAACTTCACATCTGCCACCACATACTTAAAGGTTTTATGGAGGAGATAAGGACAGTAATGAATGTGATTTTAGAAGGTCTGCATGACTTAGTAACCAGTATTTTCTGAATGGTACAAAATCACTCATGAGTAAAAGATCCACTGAAGGTGCAAGACAGTCCAATAGATTTTAATGTAGCAAAGTTTAAAAAAAAAAACTCTCAATGATATGATTTCAGATTCCACACTGCAATGAACCTTGCAAAAACTATGACTTGTGGTGAAGTTTGGGCATAGAATAAAAAAAAAAAAGGTATTTTCTCTGTTAGACTGAATCTTCTTCATAGACTTCAACCAAAACACTGTTAAAATGGAATACAGAAACAGATATGAGGTTTCAGCTCTCTTCTGTTAAGCTAGACCAGTGGTTGGCAAACTGTGGCTCTCGAGCCACATGCAGCTCGTGAGCAGAGGTTTGCTGCTCTTGTTGACTAGGGAGTTTGCCGACCACTGAGCTAGACAGTAAAGACATTTGCATAAATGTAAAATAACACCACTCCTCTTACTAATTTTTTCAATTTTGGAAATAAGTTTTTTTTCCCCCATTGAATTTTGGGGCACAAAATTATTCCATGTCATTTGCCAATACTTCCATGTCTCCCTCACCTCTCCACACTCATCATGGCTTTCCTTATATTAAAGGTAATATCGTTATATTATAGCTATTACCATGAAACCTCTTAGCACCTAGATCAGCCTTAACAAAAATGTGGTCAAATCACTTGGAACATGTGTAAAAACATAAACTCCAGAACTAAGGACTCAAAATCCTTTTGGGGTGAGGTCCCAGGCAGGTGCATTTTAACAAATTCGCCAGCGAATACTTGTCTGCTTATATGTGAACCACTTACTTAGACCATGTGTATTTAGAAAATGTTAAGAGCTTTTTGACTCAGTGTTGGTTCATAATCCCTCAGTCATTTTAAGGATCATGGTTAGAAGCATTTATTTTTATTCCTAAGAGTTCTCTATTGAACAATAAAATACTGCTGGGTGGAGATATATATATTAGAGAGATAAACCCACCTTAATTTCTTATAAAGTATATAAATTCAGACAAAAGTCTCCTCCCAGAAATGTTTTGCTTGTCATTCCTCCTCCCCATTTTTCTTTTGCTATTCTAAATACCAAGTATGAACATTTATGCTTTAAACAAATTGATGTCAGACATATAAGAAGCAGAAACAATATTTCATAGTAGCATTTACTCACAAATTTTCCATTTACCACAAACTAGAATGATAACAACACTAATATTTAAAATTAAATTTTTCCTCTGTGAGCTGTGTCCATTGTCCTGACATTATTTAAATACTATGAAGAAATGAAAGAATACAGCAAATATTTACCTAAAAGGAAATTTGGAATGAACAGCAGATCAAGATTACAACTGAGATTCCCTGGCCTCTCCAGATCATCTGTAATGTAAATTAGGGAGGGTAATATGAAACAGGTGTGGGACTTCACTAGATTTGCAATAAATCTAAAAATCCTGGAAGTAAGTGCAGGAGAAATTCTGTAACTGAATACTATCTGTGGCTGAAGAACTACTGCAATACAAACATGGGTGCTATTATTTCCAAGTGTCTGAAAACACCATTGTGCCCGACCCACAGACTTGTTCATTGAACAAAAAGACATTCTTAACCTTTTGGTGGCACAGAATTCTTTGGTTTTCTGATGAAATTTGAGGATACAGGACCACATACAATATCTGTGCTACTTTGATATGGTTCATGATCCTTTGCAACCCACTTAGCAAGGAACGAGACTCTATAGACTTGGAGAGACTTCCTGGGCCCTAGAATATGCTCAAACTGGACCAACTAATACATCCAACTTACCTGGAAAATAAAGAGTAAGATCACCTGCCAATCTTCACTGCCTTTTTACAAAATTAGGATTATATTAGTCATTGCCCAGTACAGTGAAGACTTTCTAATGAAAATAGTGGAAAGATGTTATATAACAGCAAAACATCATCTATCTAATAAGTTTTTCTGTACAGTGAAATGTGCTAATCAACTCTACATTTCCTGAATTCATCAATCCTACAGTAACCAGGTATTCTAAAACCAAAAGAGGAAGGTACATGATTTAATAATTAGGGCAGAATTTATAAGAATTTAATAAATAGGGCAGAATTTATAGTAGTTTACTATCTGAAATGGATTCTTGAATCACAAGAGTACCTTTTTATTAGCTCTTTAAAGACTTTTTTAAATTGATTTTTAGAGAGAGGGAAGAGAGAGAGAGAGAGAATCATGGATGTGAAAGTGGAACATCCTGCAGGTCCCCTACCAGTAATAAAGCCTGAAATCCAGGCATGGGCATGGGGTTAGAACCAGCAACCTTTCCATGCACGAGACAATGCCCAACCAATTTAGCCATATCAGCCAGAGCTTTATTCGCTCTTTACCAGTAAATCAATGAGCTTTATAAGTGACTTACATACATATAGTGGCAACAATATATGTGGCATGTGTAACACATCTTAAGTACAATCACAAATGTGCACTGGATATTGTTATCCTAGAATGAAAATAATCTTTTAAGTGCTCCATCATTTATTTGGCAAAATATGGATAGGCATATGTTTAAAAATATATATATTTACATGTTTAAACTTTTTTAATTTAAGAGATGGAAGACAAAATCTAACACATCTTAATTATTTTTAAAAAATGTGAACAGGTTGCCCTTATCGGAACCATAAAATACCTCATTCAATGTATACATTTGTACCATTATGCTCAATTCAAGGAGTCTACTCTCTAGGAGCACTTTTGGTCTAAAATATACAAGGGTCAAATCTCCTCACTAAGAATTGCTACTTCGTTTCAATGGAATGTTGTTTAATGAGGACACTACACAAATCACTTCACCAGGAGAAGAGTGCTCAAGGTTGCCACTAGGACTTGATTTCAAATAAATCAACCCAGGAAAAGGGAGGAGAGACAAAGGAGAGGAAAAAAAAGCGGTGCACAGGGGAGAAACGGTGCAGTCAGCATCACTGAAAAGGAACTGGCTCCCTTCCCCTTCCGCTGTGACCTCAACACAAAGGAGTCCTCCCTCGGCAATATTCCCTCTCAGTCCTCTACCACCGTCTTCAAAATGCGGTACATGGACAGTCTCAAGAAGTATGAGGGCGAAGGTTTTAAATAAATCTATTACAGGGTCTTTAGTTTCCAAATCCCTTTCCCTTTCCTAAAGCCAGGGTTCAGGATATCCTTTCACTTCCTGCTTGCCTTTTCCTTCTTGAACAGAAAGCAGGCCTCTCACCCCACCAAATCAACCTTAAAAGGGTATACTGCTCCCGATAGCAATACCTCTAAAGCCCCAAAGGAACAGTTCTATAGAGGAGGAGAGTGCCTGAGCTCAAAACAGAAAATAGGAATAGACATCCAGGTAACCCGTGCCGTACCTACCTAGCTATTTATTAGAATTATGAAATAAGATGGACAGCGCCATCAGAAGTCAGATTTTCTCTGCTCTGTCTCAGATGATATGTCTGAGAATGAAGGACTTACAATTTTTCAACATTCCGTTGGGAGTACACAAAGATGTTTAAAGACTACTGCCCAACTTGAACTCTTTCTTTACCTCTTTTCTTTTTCTCTGCTTCTAGTCTGCATTTCTCCATATCTCCCTCTATTGTGCACTGATAAAGCTTCCCTTCTTCCCCTCCCAAATACCTCTGCCCATCTACATCAATAACTTATTCTCGGCCTACAAACAAGCTCAAGTTCCTTCAACTCCTCATCCCAACACACACATTCACACTCACACTCTCATACTCACACTTTTTTAGACCTTTTATTTTGGAATACTTTTAGATTTACAGAAAAGTTGCAAAGAATTCCCATACACTTCCCAGTCAATTCCCCCATTTTCACATCTTCTAATACCATCTGTCATTTGTCAAACTGAGTAATCAGCAGAGGCTACTACTAAGATCTAAACTCTAGACTTGATTCTGATTTCATTCGTTTCTCTGTTAATGTCCTCTTTCTGTTCCAAGACCCACTCCAGGGCATCACCCACTGCACTGGGTCTGTGACAGTTTCTCAGTCCTCCCTAATTTTTCAGGACCTTCACTACTTTGCATTTGGACCAGGTAACCTGTAGAATGTCGCTCTAACTGGGCCTGTCCAATGTTTTTCCCTTCAAGAGAGGGAGGGGATTATATTTCACCTCCTGTAGGGTAGTAGGTCTACACATATTTTTAGAATTCTTGGGTAGGAAAGATTTTCTTCTGCAGTTACTCATTTAGCCTATCACTCTGGACGTATGGGTATTTATTTTATACTTTGGGTGATAATCCAATACTGTATGATGTATTTTGTTGCTCAAGTTGTCCAGGCCTTGGCCATTGGGAGCTCTTTCAGGTTAGCTCCTTGTCCCTTTGTCTTGCTCCCATTTTGTCACTGACTTGTCTTTTGAGCACTTCCTTACTTTCTGCACCACAAGGAGCTCCCGGCTCATCTTCTATTTTCTCTTTCCCACCCAATTCTACCATCAGCCATTTCTCCCAGTATCATCAGTCTCTGCTCCTTAAAAGCCATGTCTCAGGCTCCTTCAGCCATCCCAGCTGGACTTTCTAAACAAATGGTCTCCTTCCTTTGTATGGCCAATGACCACCTCCCTTGAAGCTCTCCTCTGTGAACTTTCAGAATACCTCTCTCATTTTGTTATCATTCCTTCTGCTCACACATACAGGATCCAATAGAAACGACCAGAAAAATCCACTGTCCTCTCAGTCAACACCATGTCTTGGATGGTATCATCCGTGACTTTCCCAAGTGTCACTCCAGCCCAACCCAACTCCAAGTCTGTTCTTTTCAGCTGCCCCCAAACCCTTTTCTGGATGTAAAAAGGCACTTGGGAGGTTGTACAAAATAAATAAATTAATGAAAAGTGTATCACACTAGAGAGGCCAAGAAAAAGCTATCATTCGGCCTACACACTGCTCAGGTCCACAAGGGTGATTTATCCAGAGGAAGGAGAGTTTATCATCACTAAAGTCAGAATGGGAGGGGGGAGAGGACGGCACGGAGACACGAAAGCAGGAAATTGAAAATTTGAATTCCATAGCTCTATAATGTTTGTACCTGTAATGATTAGCAATAAGCCCCCTTGAAATTGGATCTGGCCCCTTAAGTTTTAGAGTAGGCGAACCCAGTGAGTATGCACAATAACAAGTATGCAGGGAGTGGGGTAGTAGTGATGCTTTTAAAAAGGCAAGGCAAGTGGGCGAGGGAAAGATACACTGTCAGACTGAGAAATGGCTCAGGCCAGCCGTGACCCCCAGAACTCCAACTCAACATGAATCTGATTGGCGCCAGATTCAACTACTCCTCTCCCCTTGGTTCTTGGTTAACTAACAATCACCAGTCACCCAAACTAAAGATCAGGTACTCACTCTTTCTCCGCATATGAATCAACACAAAAAAAAAATCCCAGAGAGCTCTTGAGCTAGTAAAAGTACAGGAGTGCAGAAAGCATCCCTTTAAAATGTTTTAAATTTATAAAACTAGTCTCTAATTACTTTCTCTCCCTGGGTTGAATATGCTTTCACCCTCTTGTTTTACAGACACATTTAATAGCAGGGAAATACCTAATACAATATAAGGGACTTTTTTAAAAAGCTGTTGCAATACATTGCACTTGCTATGATTTCACTTCATCAGGATTAAATATGCATATGAAAAAGATTGGTCTCCCTTTACCCAAATGCTGGCAGACGACTTATCTTTTCTGCACATTTTAGAATTTTCTAAGAACTATGAAACGAACACATACCTGCTTTTGTAGTGACACACAGAAAAGAAAATCACAACAGTGAAAAAGGAAGTGGAGTCCCCGCCACTTAATGACGGAGACACATTCTGAGAAATGTGCACGTACACAGACCTCGATGTGAGCCTCCCACACTCCGAGGCTTGATGGCATAACCTACTGCTCCTAGGACACCAGCCTGGACAGCATGTACTTGTATAAAACATGAGAATAAATCAAGCGCAAGAGAAAACGATGTGATCCAGAGACTGGGTAAACAAGAGACAGGTAAGGCTGCTGCCAGTACAAACATGGCAATACTGTTTTACAGCAAACATTTTTTAAAAAGTAGGAAGAATACACTCTAAAATAATGATAAATAGTATGGCACAGTAAATACATCAGCCAGTAACATAGTCATTTATCATCATTATCAGGTATTCTGAGCCGTTCAACATTGTTTGCACTATGCTTTTATCCGACAGGCAGCACCGTGGGTTTGTTTACACCAGCATCACCATACACACACACACACACACACACACACACACACACACACACGTGAGGAATGTGTTGTGCTGTGGCATCTCCACGGCTATGACATCACTCGCCAGAGGGATTTTTCAGTTCTACTGCTATCTTAGGGAATCACTGTGGTTTGTAGTTATGCAGCGAATAGGTGACTGTAAAATAAAATCCTAGCTCCCGAGGTCCTCTAATCCAGGTAAGAATGTTCTTTCTCCACCTCGACTGGCCTGTCTGCCTACCTCCAGAGACCACTGTTGGAAGGACAAGGCAGCCCCTTCCACGGCTAGAGAGGGATGAGCACTGGAAAGCATTGGCTTTTCTGCAGTTCTCACCCATTGATTCTCCTTCTGTCCTCTTGAAGCTGCTGTGGCCATCCAGCTTTCTTTTACTTTTTTTTTTTCTTGTTTTTAAAGGGAATTATATCAACATTTATTTTTCTCCTTCGTAGATCGGCAGGGGGACTGGGTACAGCGAGGCTGGGTAGGCTGCCCTGAGCTTAGCTGACTAGGGTTTGAACATGTGCAGCAGGTGGGGTTCCCAGTCAGCTCCACAGGATTCTTCATCCTGGGTGCCATCTAGCTTTCTTATGCTTACTGTTTGACGGTGTATCTTGTTCTATCCTTCTCCCTTATACCTATGAGGTTTTTGCATTTAGAATGCATTTATTGTAAACACATTAATATATTGAGTAAAGACCTAGTCTGCAGGATCTCTGTCTTGTAATAGAAATGTTTAGTCATTTATTTAAATTATTGATATAGTTGGGTTTAAGTTCCACCAACTTGGTATTTGTTCTCCATTTATCCCTCAGGGTTTTTTGTTTTTTTGTTTTCCTTGTTGCTTTCTTCCTGCATTCTTTTGCAAATTTTCAGGACCCATGCAAACTTACACAATCCAGAAACTCTATGGGTGGGGCCCAGCAATTAGTCTCACAAACCCTCCAGGTGATTCTGTTGTACAGAAAATTTTAGAAACTGCTGATCCAGGGCTAACATCCTTAAATTACCAAATCTTATTTAGAGTCAATATTGTACCCATTCGCAGCTTCTAATTCCTTTTTGAAATTAAAAATAATTGTAGCCCTGGCCAATGTGGCTCAGTTGGTTGGGGCATAGTCCCATGCACGTAAAGGCCAACGGTTTGGCTTCGGTCAGGGCACATACCCAGGTTGCCGGTTCAATCCCTAGTCCATGTTTCTCTCGCTCTCCCTTCCTCTTCTTCTAAGGTTAATAAAAACACATCCTCAGGTGAAGAGGATACAATCTTCTTCGTATCCATTTTTATGGAACTCCCACTACTTTTATTTCAGGTTCTTCATATATCATGCTTTTTCCAATGGCTTCAAAATAATTATTTCTCTTGCCAACTTCCCTCCCTTTCCCCACTCAACCTTCAACATTACTGCCAGAATATAGAATATACCATTTTAAAATATACTTCAATGTTATTCTCTTACAAAAAGAGCAAAATAAAATGTGCATTTCCTCTGTCTCCAGAATGAAAACCAATTTCTTCAGGAGGCATCTAATACCCTTATCCAGCTTGGCCCAACTTCAGTAGCCTTCTCCTCTACCATCTTCCCTCCATTCATTCTCTCCCCACACCATCTCCACAACCCCCTCTAGCCAGACCCTTCCCTCACGCCGCCCATCTCTGTGCAAAGTATGTTCTCTTTGCTGAAATATCTTTCCCCCTCTTCTCCACCACCATTATTCCAACCCCAACAATGGCAGCTCTTCTTAGAAGCCGTCTCTGATATCTTAACCTTCACGCCTTACTTACCAGGAGCTCCTAGTTCTCAGGCACATCAAGTCTTGAAGTTGGATGGTATTAAAGGAACGTTTGCTTGTTTGCACTGAAATGGAGACCTGTGAAGAACTCCACAGAGTTGCAGTTTGGATTAAAGGGAGGGGATCTAACCCCAAACCAGAACTATCTGAGGGGTTCTCTCATTATGTAATCAATGGACTCTGATGTGGGTCCACAAATGAAGCAAGCAGGGCTCAGTGGACTATTCTCAACATTTCAAGAAGTTCAAAGAAATCACACATTTGCCCATGGAAAGGGTGGGAAGGACTCTGGAGCTGATGCCAACTCAGTGTGGTCACACCAGGTCACTCGGGCTGATCAGGAATCTGACTGACTACTGCCTAAGGTTTGATTAATTCAAACATAAGAAGACAAATTTGTTCAAATGTAGTGGGTTTAGTAGAGAAACTCTTTCAAAACATGGTGTTCAAAGAAGAAGCTAATAAGAACATTAAATAGTAATTTGAAGCATACACAGAGGACATCACTTTGAAGACAGGTATATCCACACTGATGTGAACTAATGAAAATACTGTATTTTCCGGCATATAAGACGACCCCCGACTTTTGAGAAGATTTTTCTGGGTTAAAAAGTCGTCTTATATGCTAGAAAATACGGTAATTCAGGTCCTCCAGTCTCCACAACCTTGCCTCCACAAGGACATCACCTGAGAAGACTGATAAATTCCTGACACTCAGGTCACACCCCAGGGCCAAGGAATCCCCGGGGAAGGGGCTCACGCCTTAGTATTTTAAAATGTCCTCAGAGACGAAACTGGTTTGGCTCAGTGGATAGAGCATTGGCCTGCAGACTGAAAGGTCCCAGGTTCGATTCCGGTCAAGGGCATATATTCTGGTTGTGGGCACATCCCCTGTAGGGGTCGTGCAGGAGGCAGCTGATGGATGTCTCTCTCTCATCTATGTTTCTAACTCTCTATCCCTCTCCCTTACTCTCTGTAAAAAAATCAATAAAATGTGTTAAAAAATTAAATAAATAAAAATAAAATGTCTTCCGAGGATCTAATGTGCACCAAGTTGGAGAGGCATTCCAGCAAACAGAAAATACTCCAAAAGTGGTGGCGGTGGCAGCAGCGGCAGCCACTTCCATGGGAGGCTTGTTGGAAGTGCAGAACCTCAGGTTCTGGTCCAGAGCCACCACATCAGGACAAACGTCCTGAGTGATTCACATGACTGTTCCAGTAACAATTTCTGTGATACCCAGGCCTGTCCTAAATAGGGCTGTTTTTATTTCTAGCAAGTGATTGAGCTCAAACCATTCAAAACCTAATTTGGGGTACAAATTTTACATTCTATTTGAAGATTGAGGAGCTCCTCCAAAAAGCCAGTAGAGTTTTATTTGAGGTGTATTTGTCATGAGCTCTACTTCCGATCAAAATTCACAATGCAAAAAAAGGAAAATTAAAATGAAATCAGTCAACATTTATTAAGCACCTATTACATGCAAAGCCCTATTGTTGTGAGCATCCCCCAAGGAGACATTCAACACGTTTGTGTCTTTCCACAATGCCGGGTTAATTAGGGGAGACCACCCCAATAAGCTAATACGATTCCATGCAGGTTACATGCAGAAAGGGGGAGCTAATGTGACAGAATGAGCAGAGCAAAGTCCCAATCACTGTAGTATCTACAGATAGAGAGGCGCGGGTCGGTCTCACGATCGGTGGAGACAGTGGCAGCACTCACCCAGTGAAGCAGAAGTCTCACTGTGTCAAAGCCGAGACCCCTGGTATAGCTACACTTGAGCATCAGATGGATAAGCTCTGAGTTCTTACAGCCCACAATGGGCGAAGGTGCCATTCATATCAGTGTCCAGATGGAGTTCTTATCTAAGTGGCCAGACTTGTGGTTTTGAGTACTCTAGGCCCCTCCCAAGGGCGTTCCTGTTACACCCCACTACCTCATTCATGGACATATTGTTACTTGACATAACTGTCATGGTGGACAGGGACTCCACATTAGATCAAAGGTGTCCAAAACTTCTACTCTGCTCTCACTCTCTACACCTGTGTAACCTTACTGGGGAGATTTTAACAATCCTTGTCTTCTTAACACTTACTCAGAGAAAGGTTCACTCTGTTTTCTAAATCCTAAATACCTTGAAAATATAACAAATCTACCTTTTAAAAAAAATGGTTAATAACCAATTAAACCTTTTCATGCTCAAGGACCTATTAGTTATTGAGTTAAATAATTAGTTTTAAGCATTATGTTTAAGGATTCGCTTAAGAAAATTACAGCCATCTAAGTTCACAGAATGTATTGTCTATCTCTCAGGAATGAGGGGGCTTCCCCAGCTAGTCCAAGTAGGAACTCGGTCAAGGTGAGAACTCTCAGCTGGAAAGTGCTCCCAGCTGACATCCTTGTTAGTGCCTTTCAGACCTCCAAGACAGCTCAATGCCTTCAAATGCTTAACAACTGAATGGACCTCTACATTTCCAAACTGGAAGTTCACAGAAAGATTACTTTCCCCCAAATATGATAACGCTCCCTCAGTACACATGCTTGAGTCATTCAGTAAGAGTCTTAGATATCAAAGCCTAGCAAGCAAGGTGCTGGGATATTTTGTGAGTGCCCAGAGCTGGGAACATCTGCTGGGCACCCACAATATACCTGGTCCTGTTCTACATGCTTCGCTTGTATTAACATTAATTCCCGCCACGAGTCTTTAAGCCAAGTACAAGATTACCACCTCTGCTTATCGATAAGGAACCTGAAGCCCAAGAGGCTGGGTAATTTTCTTGAAGTCGGGCAGCTGGTCAGTGGTGGGACTGAGTTATGACCAGGGTCCATGCTCTCAACCACTAAACCAGGCAGCCTCCTGGAAGGAGCTCCTGTTACCTTCTTGAAAAAATCCATCATAAGACTGCTTTTATAGTTTTTTAGAAAAGTTATTCTCCCTGATGTTTAGCTGTGTTTCATCATAGCGCTCCCAGATTTGACATCACTTTTTTAAGATCAGCTTTTCTGCAAAAGGCAAACAGTGATTTATTATCATAGTTGGGTGGTTTCGTTTTCACTAGGAATGGGGAAAACAAAAATTCAGTCTCTGAGATCAGAGTGTCTGTCATATTTCAAAGACTACACATAAGGATATTTGGAAGGAAGGAAGGAAGGAAGGAAGGAAGGAAGGAAGGAAGGAAGGAAGGAAGGAAGGAAGGAAGGAATTTGAAGTAAACATGAACTCCTGTCCTGTTTTCCATCTGAGGTCTCAGGCCATTTAATCACCTCCATCCTTCAGAAAAGATGTAACAGAAAGTCTACAGAGCTGTAAGTTCGTGTTCTTGAGTCTGGAGTAATAGTAACACTGCTATTGACGGTGGTGTCATCTAGGTCAATTATGTTATGCTGGAAAATGGTTTTAGAATAAGAACTAACTTGGCTGAAACCATTTCAGCTCACAGCATTTAACTTTCTCTCTTCTTTCACAAAAATGGACTTGCAGGGGGCCATAGATGTAGGTTCCATATTTGCAACAACCTCAACTAAGTCGATCACAGCTGAGAGACCAAGATAAATAAAGAAACAAAAAAAACCTATTCTCTACCCAGACAATTTTTTCTAAGGTTCCTACACTATCCTCACAGTTGAAGCAAGTTCCTTGGCACCATGCCCTCTAGATATGGCCCCAGACTGCCCACACGCAGTGCTAAAGCCCAGCTTTTACAAACTCTGATTAACACTCAAAAGCACGTTACCACCCAAACGCCTCCTTGGTGACCGCATCCTGTCTACAGACAGTCTGAAACTGCTCCTGGGGGCCGGCTGCTTCTGGAAGCTCTGGTGCACAGCTCTGGAGATGGAGCCCATGGCCTCGGTTAGCTTCACACCTCTTTGATGTCATCAGCTAAACCAAGGCTCCTTGAGTATTACCAAAGCAGGGGCGCGTGCCTGTGTTTAGTTAGGGTCCTGCTGTCTCCTGGACCTTGTGCACCCTTAAGGCAGCACTAAATCCTTACTACTCCACAGTGGTCACTGCCCCTGGTCTCCACAATAACCAGTTATCACCTCCTGAGGACTGAGGACTTCCACAGGGAGGGCTGGCGACCAGCCAAGTCTGACTCAGCCTGTTTGTTGTCAAGCCCCTGGCTAACCCCTAACTCAAGGTTCAGAACTGCTGTGTTCAGACTCTGCTCCACAGGGGCAACGGGCCAGGAAGGGACACAGAGTAGCTTCCTGTGGTCGATCAGGCCTTCCCGCCTGAGCGCACCTATTAAATAGAGCCTTTCCCACAAGCAACGCCACTGCTTGCACATAACAGCACGGGGAAGACGAGAGCATGGCTATTCCATAGGGAGCAGAAAGGAAAAATAAAAGATACCTAATAGGTAAGAAATCCAAGTACCAAGATTTTCCAGGCTTAAAGAGACTTTAAGATAAAGATTTTTTTAATGCTATTATCCCATCTAAAAATTTCCCTTTAGTATGAATATACTCATTATTGTTTAACTAGAGGCCTGGTGCATGAAATTCTTACACAGGGGTGGAGGGTCCCTCAGCCAGGTCTGCACTCTCTCACAATCTGGGACACCTTGGGGGATGTCCAACTGCTGGTTTAGGCCCAATCCCACATGGATTTGTGCACCGGGCCTCTAGTTAAACAATAATGAGTATATTAATACTAAAGGGAAATTTTAGTATTTCCCAGGCAAGCGAGCAGGTAGGACCCAACTGTGCTGTATTGCAAGAGGGATGTCTGATTGCTGGCTTAGGCCCGATCCCACAGGGATGTGCAGCCTGGGGCAGAGGGAAGGTGAACTTATGCATATAAATACAGAAAGATGAAGATGTCCCAGAGGAAGTAGTGCCTCAAAAGCATTCCCATGAAGGAGCTGTCGGATGAGAAAGATGAAGATGTCCCAGAGGAAGTGGTGCCTCAAAAGCATTCCCATGAAGGAGCTGTCGGAGATATTTCACCACACGGAAAGAGCAAAGGATAAAATGCTGGTAGTCGATCCATACTTAGAAAGGACTACGACAGTTTGAAAAGATGTTTAATTTCTTAAGTGGTTCGGGGCAATCAGGCAGGCAAGCCAGCAGTTAGGGGCAACCAGGCAGGCAGGCCAGGGGTTATAGGCGATGAGGCAGGCAGACCACATCCCACTGGATCACATCAGAATGTACAATAGTTATATCTATGTAATCCTATCTAATAAAAGAGAAACTTGCAAATTGACCATACCTCTGCTACATCCACCAGCCACGCACACCAGCCAATCAGGAGCAAGTATGCAAATTAACCCAACCAAGATGGCAGTTAATTTGCATATCCTAGTGCAGAGTGAAGACAGTGTAGAAGGAAGCCAAGCAAGCCAAGCGCTGCAGAAGAGAGGGACGCTGCAGAGAAGCAAGCAAGCAAGAGGGGTGGCTGAGATAGGCGGGAAGCAGGTGGGGTGGGAAGCAGTCAGGGCAAGCGGATAAGGGAGGGAAGTAGGCAGGGCGGGAAGCAGGTGGGGCTGCGGAGACTGCCACAGGAAGCCTTATTCTTGCAGGAATCTTCCTGCAATGGGCCTCTAGAATATACAATATATATCATTAGTTTCCATTGATATTTATAGTTAAGTTTAGGATGACAGTATTTTTACTCAATCTCTTTTCTCTTACACTGAAAATTATGTTTCCTGACATTATTAAACATGTTTGCTGAGAAGTTTAAGGTTTCTTTGTCATTTAAGTCACTTGACATAGAGCTAATCCTCACTTTGCAGGACCATAAAAAGGTCAGAGCAGGATGAAACTTTGCAAGACAATAATCAATGGGAAAAATTACAATTGTTCCATGTCTTTGACAAATTTTTGTCAAAAGCTAAAAACGTTTGTTATAAATATATAAGTTTATAGGAAAATGACATGTTATATAAGTTATAATTAAGTAACAAAATTATATATAATCTACAAAATTCTTTAATATGCTGTGATTTAGAACATTAGACACCTTGAGAAATAAAAGGTTTTTATTTCTGTGTTTAAATTCTTTCTGAATGTTCTTTGAACAGGGCTTTCCTCCCTATTATTAAATAACTTCTGACACAAAGCAAACATGTTTTCTAAGCCTTGGCAAACTGTCGTAGTCCTTTCTAATTATGGATCGACTGCCAGCATTTTATCCTTTGCTCTTTCCGTGTGGTGAAATATCTCCGACAGCTCCTTCATGGGAATGCTTTTGAGGCACCACTTCCTCTGGGACATCTTCATCCTTCTCATCACAGCCCTTCTTTGTATTTATGCGCATAAGTTCACCTTCACTCCGCCCCAGGCTGCACATCCCCACAGCCAGCCATTTCTTCTATACCTTCACTTACACTCTGTGCGAAGCCCACTTCCAGCACTGTCGCTTTTGGTTTCTTTCCTGCACTTTCATCTTCCCGCATTCTCTCTTTGGATGATGAGCCATTTAGGTGAAATGTCCCGTGGGTTTATCATTGGGAAACAAGAAGACAACATCACTACAGTTTGCTATCTTTGCAGGAACTAAATGACCGCGACCAATCCCCAGCAGGCTTTAAAAGAAGTGACATGATTGCTTACTGATCACAATGCCATCTGTTATTTATATATTGATTGGTGGTGTAGTGAGCTAGCCGCAAAGTTTGTACTCTATGAAACTGCTGTGCTAACTGAAATTTGAACCACCGCGTTGGGGAACTAGTGTTATTTAAGCCATGGTAATAACTCAAATGTGTGGGTGCTGGAACGGTACAAAGAAAGGACTGCCTGTAATTCCTCTCAGTAACTATAAACCACCAACCTGACAATCTATTAAATTCATAGCTTTCAATTATTAAGGAATGCCTAATGTTTTAATTGTTTTATAATTATTTATAACATTTAGTGGTTCCAAAATGAGCCACAAAGCATGTAAATTCAGGAAAGTCTAAGCTCTTTTTGTCCCCTCACCTGTTTTTGTGTTTATTCTTCTGTTACTTATTCTTGTGATATTAGCAAATATATATACTTTCATATTTTCCTTCTTTTACTAAAAAGTTAGCATAATTACACATACTATTCTGCACCTTATTTTTAAAAATACTATGCCTTAGAGATCACACAATAGAAGAGTCCTCACTTCCTTTGATAATTATACAGTGCTCCATGTTACGTGTAAGTCCCAGATTTTTAATTAAAAACTCAACTCCCTATTAATATCTGGACTCTTTCCAGTCTTCCGTTATTCCATGTAGTCTGTAATGCATAAACCTGCAGATATATTTTTCTTATTTTTGCCAGTGTGCCTTGGCAGTAATTCCTAGAATTAAGCTGACTAGATCAAAAGGTAAATGCTAGACCAATGTCACTCTGCTACCTGCTCCTGCCAAACTCCCTCATAGGGTTATCCCATTTTGCATGCCACCAGCCATGTTTGAATGCAGAACTTTCCCCCCACTGCAGTCTAATCAGCAAAGTATGTTGGTAAGGTTTTACCACTCTGATAGACAAGATAGGACAGCTTAGTGTACTAGTTTTCATTTGTATCTCTCTTATTACCCATGATTGTGCATCTTTTCATATTAAAGGGATATTTTAAAATGTAGCTGTTTAGACAGGTTTAATATTTTAAAATAATATAGTTACCAGTTTCAAAATCAACCATTCACAAAGATAAAAGAACTGCTAAACATGCTCCTTAAAAATCTGAGTAATTTAAAAACCCTCCCAACCCCACTTAGGCTTTTTTTATATGTCAGTTCATTTAATCTACACATATTTGAGGGTGGCGTGCACCAGGACCTTCCCTGGTGTGCTAACAGGCACAGAACAAAGGGGTGTGGGAATGCCAAGTGCTCAGTAGGGGACCCAGCATTTTTAAGACCACTGGAGTTGAGAGTATCTGAGGCAAACTTTCAATCAGGAGCAGTTCACTGGGCCAAGATAGAAAGGGTTGCCTGGGCTTTAGAGATGGTCTAAGCAAAGAACTAGAAATGGTCACAACAAAACAAGTCTGCTTTCTTTATAAAAAAAAGGGGGGGCAGTCTGTGGGGTAGGCTACAGGTGCAGAAATATGGTAAAAAAGAAGAGACAGATATAACCAAAAACTTAAAACTTTATAATAAAAACCTGCAACTAAGTACCACTAATCAGATACAATGCTCCACACTGATTATGGAGTACATCCAAGAACAAGAGCTCAGAAAGGAATCTCGTCCAAGAACTAGGACCTATCCCCAATCTCACATGGGCAGAATCACTTCTACTCAGGATTAAAATCTGAGAAACTTTGGCACAGCCGGCGTAGCTTAGTGGCTGAGCATCTACCTATGAACCAGGAGGTCACATCACAGTTCAATCCCCAGTCGGGGCATATATCCAGGTTGTGGGCTCCATCCCTAATAGGGGCTGTGCAAGAATCAGCCGATCAATGATTCTCATCATTGATGTTTCTATCTCTCCCTCCCTCTCCCTTTCTCTCTAAAATCAATATAAATAAATATAAATATACATATATTTAAATCTGAGAGCCGAAATTGGTTTGGCTCAGTGGATAGAACATGGGTCTGCAGACTGAAAAGTCCCAGGTTCGATTCCGGTCAAAGGCTCGTACCTTGGTTGGGGCACATCCTCAGTAGGAGGCATGCAAGAGGCAGCTGATTGATGTCTCTCTCATGGATGTTTCTCTATCCTTCTCCCTCCTTCTCTATACAAATCAATAAAATATATTAAATCTGAGAAACTTTATACCATGCAATTTACTAAACAGATTGTCATGAAATGTAACAATGAGAAATAAGCTACCACCAATGAGACATCATTAAAAAAAATAATTCTGAGATTCTTTGATCAAAGTAATTACACAGTTAAACAAAAACCCCAATACAACTAAACCACTTCAGCTTAGGAGTCATTAAGCCCATCAGTAGTCATTTACCTTTCCCCTCACACCCACAATTAAGACTGTGAGAGTTCACACAACCCAGGGCAGAGTCCAAGGTTGATTCATCTCTGGATCCTCCATGGCACCGTGTGCAGTAGGCACTCAATAAATACTTGGCGTATGAAAGAATGAAAACACCCTCCCCTAGCAGCATGCCCAGACTTTGCCATGGGAGGGCCTTTCTCCTGAATTATAAGTTAGGGCAACTCCCTAGCAAACCTTTCAAATGAATCCAACAAACACGTCTCGCGCTCAGTGTGTGCTGGAGTTGGGCACTGCTCTTGGCCCTGGCACGGCAAGAGGAGTAGTAGCACACAGGCCCTAACAGCCTGAGGGAGCTCTGTCGTGTGTGAGAAACACAAAGTATAAAATACAATGAGAAAAGGCCTCCGCGCAGACAAATGGTGTGAGAGCACAGGTGGAGGAACAGGAATTATGCAGGGAAAGACAGGGAAAGGTGAGGTGAGAGAAGCCACAAAAACACAACTCTGATCTCTCCCCGCTCCAACACACATGCTCACACTTGCTCTCAGGTGATACTTGAAAATCAGAAGCATGACCAAGTTATGCCACTGCCAATCACCCTTCATGGGTCTCCAATAGGTCAAAGTTCATCTCCATGCCACCTGGCAGCCACAACCGCCATACCCTGCTCTTAGTGGGCACTTGCTATGGGCTAGCCATGCCTCCAAACACTTCGTAAGCATTCATCTATTTACTTCTTACCATGACCTGATGTCGTTGGTGATGTCATCATCTCAGGGTTACAGGTGAGGAAACTAAGGCACGGAAAGTTTTTGTTTTGGTTTCTAGAGAAAACCGTGATCTAGATACTGGGCATGAGAATGCCAGAGGCGGAGACATGGGCCCAGTACTGGTTCCAGAGACCCCATGTGACCACCCATTTCTGGCCTCATTTCCTGCCTCTGGGTTCCACGCACTAAAAAACATAGTCATACCAAACTACTGTAAATTCTGTGAACACAACTCAAATTGTTTTAAGCCTCTGGGTTTCTGCATGGAAGGCCCCTCAGCCAACTGTAACCAAGGCCTTCCACTGCATGGCAACAAACTCTCCCACTATCAAAGTCTCCTGTCCCATCCCCATCACTAAATGTCTCACATTGCATCAGAACGACTCATTACATTTCTACACTCAGGTCTCCTAGACTCACCTCCCCTATGATCACTAACCTTTGTCATGCTCTACTATAATTACTTGTTTAAATGTCTTTTTAAACATGTCACCTCCTCAGAGAGGCCAATTGTGACCCCCACCTTTTTTTTTTAACCTAAAACCGATTCTCCTCCTCTTTCAAGTCCCTTGTTTTCTCAGATCAAAGACTTTTGTTTTTCCCTCTCACCGTACTTCTCCCAGATTGATTTTTAAAACTTGATAGCTGTCTCTCCTACTTCATGGGGGCAGGAAGTATAACTGTCTGCTCTGTCATCGTATTTTCAACACCTAAATCTAGGACACAGGAATATTAACCAATATTTGTGTAATTGCCTCTTTATACTATTAGCTCCTTTAAAAAAAAAAAAAAGGCTGTCTTACTATGTTATGTATCCCCAGCACAGTGCATGGGAAAACCTCCACAAATGTTTGTTGAACTGAAACCAAATAAAGGTTAAGGTGGGACAAATAGGATTTCCCCAGGAAAACAAAGTAGTGGTAGGAGGCCATTCCAGGCATGGGGCCAACACAGTCAGAAACACAGAGGCCCGCGCAGACAGGCCTTTGGGGGGAAACAGTGAAAACCTGCGTTGCGCTACAGGGCAACCAAGAGAGAAGTCGGGACATCTGAGGAAGCGAGGGCACACCAGGCTGCAAAGACACTTGCAATAGCTTTCTTTAGGCAGCAACGATCTGGCAGTTTCGTAAGCCGCTGTGGTTGACGAGAGATGAGAGATCATTTTGGAAGACAACGGAGGATGGAGGAGCCACAGTCAGAGGGAGGGACAGGGAACTACAGCCTGTTGTGAAAGCCCAGGCAGTACGTCAACAGCACTCAGAAGGGGAAACAAAAGAAAGGAGCCCGGGTTCTGAGGCCAGAAGGAACAGCAGAGTCTCGGACCCACAACCCGAGCGCTCAGTCTTCGTCGTGAGCCCCAGGCTTCCATGGCCACCACAGTTTGTTCCTGAATTTAACTCATGTGACCAAAATATTATGTCCAGCTTTTTATTATTTTTTAATATATTTTGTTGATTTTTTGCAGAGAGGAAGAGAGAAGGATAGAGTTAGAAACATCAGTGAGAGAGAAACATCGACCAGCTGCCTCCTGCATGCCCCCCACTAGGGATGTGCCCGAAACTAAGATACATGCCCTTGACCGGAATCGAACCTGGGACCCTTCAGTCCGAAGGCCAACGCTCTATCCACTGAGCCAAACTGGCTTAGACTATGTCCAGCTTTTTAAGTGGCTATAAAACACATTTCACATATTTAGCCTTTAAGACGATTTATCTGAAAACTGTTAATTAGAAGAAATATCACCCTTTCAGAAAATCATGTTAATAATTCTTTTTTTTTTTAAATATATTCTTATTGATTTCCAAGAGGAAGGGAGAGAGAAATGGAAACATCCACGATGAGAGAGAATCACTGATTGGCTGCCTCCTGCACACACCGACTGGGGATCGAGCCCAGGCATGTGCCCTAACTGGGAATCAAACTGTTACCTCCTGGTTCAGCGGTTAGCGTTCATCCACTGAATCACACCGGCCAGTGCCAAGTTAGTAATTCTTGATGGTATTTTCTGTCTAATACCTTCATCTGCACTTAAAATCTTCAAAGAGCCAGAAAGATCTTATTCAGGATATATCACTTCTACAATCTGGTAACGCTTTATTGACATGTCCATGAGAGCATTTACACAGTTTAAAACTTACCTGTACCTATCTCCCTGGTTAAACAGACAGGGACCCTAGATTTTAATGTACCACTTAGTGAAGGTTCGGTAAGTACTTGCTCAATGAAGGAATGAAAACAGCTCTCCAAAAGGAGGGTTTTCCTAATAAAAACTCTCTTAGTCATCATTCGGTTCTAGAAAAGAAAGCTCAGCAAATCTGTCATTTGTATACTGCCTTTCTCTTTACCAAATCAATCTGCTACCAGAAACAATAAGTTAGAAGATAAGTTGCTATACTCGTCTAAAATATTTGCATTAAATTTTTTGGCCACACCATAACTTGTACACTTCCCTTTCTCCTTACTATAAAAATATGGTGATTTAAGAAAACAAAATCAGAATGGGGCAGAATTGGGCAGCCCAATGTAAAATTCAGCATCAACTAGCAAACGATTCTGCTGATTATTTCTGTAGTACATCCCATTCTCACCCTGCCCCCGCAAGAGGCTTCAGCAACCAGGTGTGACGGGCCTGGGATCCAACCTAACTGGTCTCCCCACCTCCAGCCTCTGCCAGCTCCACATTTTGCTGCCAAATGAACCTCCCTACAGTACAGCCTGTGATAGACAGGCCCAAAATGAAACCCTCATTGTCCTCCACCCTCCACCATCTCCAAGCAGCAGCAGGGATTTCGACACCAAGACCTGAAGCCTAAGGTGTCTCTGACACCTCCTCCATCCCCTTCCCAGTTTACTTCTGCGGTTTTCCATCTTTCCATGCGCTCCACTTTCTCGCCCTCTTCTAGGGCTACGAGGTGGAGCCTAAGTCAGCTATGACTAATAGAAATACAATGAGGACTAGACCAACAGAAATACAATGAGGGCTACAAGTGTAATTTTACATTTGCCATGAGACACCTTATAAAGAAACCAGTGCAACATATTCTAACAATCTTCCCTTTAAAAACCAATATATCCAAAAAGCGTCTTCATTGTTTAATTTGTCATCAGTATAAAGTTACTGATGAGATATTTTACATTTTCTCCAGACCAAGTCTTTGAAATCTGTGTGTATTGTACCTCTACCGCACGTCTCGATTCAGACCGGCCCCACTTTACGTGCTCAACAGTCACACGTGGCCAGTGGCCAGTGGCCAGTGCACTGGACCGTAACTTCAGCGTAGACAGAACGGCCCCACTGCACCCACTGCCTCTCTGTCCTTCTCTCCCCCTGAAAACTCTTTAATCCCACGGTAATAGATCATCCCCTACAGCCATTTCCTTCCATGTCATCCCTCCAGCTGTTCCTTAAGCATGAAATGCCTTTTCTGCTCCACTCTAAACTTCAATACTCATTCATGAAGCCTCCCCCATATTCCCACTCATAATTCATCCCCACCTCCTTTGTACTTCCATATCATCTTGCAACTCAGTAACATTGCCAGTAATCCCTTTGCTGGTTGTATCCAACAGATTGTAAACTCCATAAAGGATAGTACGTATGTCTACTTACATCATAGCTCTCAGAGAATGTCAGAGCCTAGCGCTTTGCATGTAGCCAACACTCGATAAACTTCTGATGAAGTGAACTCTTTAATTTACCAGCCTAAGGATAGACAAGGATGCCTTCAATGTGAACACATGCCCCGAGACACAGGTGGTTCCAAGATAAGCTAAATACTACTGTTTAATACCCACAGGCAACCCACGAACTGAAAGTGCGGGTGCATCCCAACCTGGTCATGGAAAAAGTGGCACTCACTCACTGACCCAGAATTTTAGAAAACGTCATGGGTCAGAAGTATCCATCCGCAAGTAACAGGAGAATTAAGGCCATACCCTCATGGGCACATTCCGAACAATTCATCAGAGATCTCACTATTAAAAGTACCATGCTATCACAACATGCTAAAAAGTGGAAATGTCCAGATGAGATACACGCATTTGTGTAACAGAGCAAGCCCTGAAGTGACACCCAGGAGAGTTCAGACCCTGGTGTTTTCCCGAATGCCTCATGTTCCTGAACTGACTTCTGTGTGTGAAATGTGAGTAAAGGATGATGCCCTCTGACTGCAGGGATAGTCTCCCCTAAACTGCTTTTTGGTGTCCACCAGTGTAAACGCCACAACGCTTCCCAATGAGCCTTGGGAAATGCCACTCCTGTGGTCACAACCCTCTAATGGCTTTCCACCTTGCTCCAGCAACGTTCCTATGGCCTACAAGGCCCCCATCATCTAGCCACTAGCTAGCTCTCTAGGGCTTCATCCCAACCACTCTCCCCTCATCCTTGCTCCAGCCTCACTGGCCGCCTATCTGTTTCTCTACCTAAAACACTAAGTAAACAGGGGGAGTAGGGGGAGGGGACTTTGCACAGGCTCCCAGGCCCTAAGAAGTTCCCCCCACCCCCACCTCCAGTCACCGGTCTGCCTTACACTTCCTCAGGACACTGTCCAAAGACAACCTTATCAGAGAGGCTTTTCCTCATGACTTTTCCCTTACACACCTGACACTGTTTGCCCCAACCCTGCTTTGTAGCCCTGACATGTCACGTGTTACATGCCTACCCTACACTGGACAGAAGCTCCGGGAAAGGGGGATCTCATGGGGGTTGTTTGTTTGGTGGGAGAGGGGGTGAGGGGGTGTTGGATGGGGATTGGTTGATGTTTTGGCTGCTACGTATACCCTTGCTGCATAGAACAAAGCCTAAAATACAATAGGAACACAAATGTTTACTGACTGGATGAGTGACTGAACAATGTTTTCATTTTCTTAAGGATGTAGCAGAATGAAGAATCACTCTTCACTTTGTCAAATATTTTAGGACAGTGGTCGGCAAACCATGGCTCTCGAGCCACATGTGGTTCTTTGGTCCCTTGAGTATGGCTCTTCCATAAAATACCATGGCCTGGGCGAGTCTATTTTGAAGAAGTGGCCTTAGAAGAAGTTTTAAGTTTAAAAATGTGGCTCTCAAAAGAAATTTCAATCGTTGTACTGTTGATCTCTGGCTCTGTTGACTAATGAGTTTGCTGACCACTGTTCTAGGAAATGTTTTCATTTTACTATCTTAAACCTAACTATAAAATTAAT
>JAAGEH010002528.1:51647434-51671541 GCA_011751065.1 Lasiurus cinereus | reverse complement strand
CACTGCATTAGATGCTTTAGACAGATGTTGCTCCATATTCTTACCCATAAAAATAGGATGATGCCTTTGATCCTATTCTGTGATTTGCATGCAGTATCATGCCATGTACACACATACAGAAGTATCTTATGCTTTTGAATAGCTATGTAATTCTCCACTGTGTGGTTATATCCTAGTGTAGAATCTCATCCCCTATTGACGTATTGATTCAAGTGTTTTTCATTTGAAAAGAGAGAAAACAAAACAAAAAACCCTCAAGGCCCCATAATTCACCCTCAGGCCACGACATCAGGATCTCACACGTGGTGAACTAGAGCAGAAACCAATGCAGATTAATGAAGGGACAGGGAGGCCCCCCATGCAGAAGCTACCATGTGAGACCTGAGGCCAGCCAACACGTCTTCTGCCCCCCCCATCCTCCCTATCCATCCGCCCCCCACCCCCCCGCCAAATGGCCCCTTCATTCTCTGTTTTTCTTCACAGTTCAGCAAAGCCTTTCTACACTATAGCGGATTCTGGGGCCCACTGCTTCTCCTGCCCTTTCTCCCCTTCTGACACACAGATTACCTCAACCCACTAACCCCCACCGGACTTCAGCAGAGCATCACCTACCCATTCTTCGTTACCCTTTTAAACAAAAGCTAGCCTCAAAGGGTGCCCTGGAGACCCTTTATTTCCTGAGCTGCCCTCATGGTTTCTTCCGCACTATCTCCCCCTCTTCTGTCCCCAGCACTGATCCCAGAACAGGATGTTGCTCATAAATCTTTGCCCTCGGTGTACTACCACCCACAGACAAGCTTATTTTTACAAGAGTTGCCATTTCCCAGACACCCCCGGGCAAGCCCCCTTGGAAGGTCACAGAAGTGTTGTGCCTGAGGTCTTTGCCCATCGAGACTACAGGGCACAGTCAAAATGCCACCCATCTGCCACCATGAGTCCCGAGGTCCTATACAAGGGACTCTGAAGGAATGCGGAGGTATTTTAAAAGAAAAGCATCCTAAATCCAGAGAGAAAAATCAAGCACCTCACTAAACGGACATACCATTTCTTGATTGTAGAGGCCATTTCTTACTCATCTTTGTTGTGTAATGTATTAACCCCGTGGATACCTGACGTCCAGGTGGGTGCCAGCAAACGTGACATCTCCGCATCAGCTGTCAAAGGCAGACTCTCCTGAGGAAGAGTAACCTGACAGCAGCCTAAGAAAGTCACTGGCGCAATAAAGATCTCATCTTGGAGAGGCAGCCGCCGGCGGCGAGAGGGGACGCATCATGAAAAGGTGACTACACTGGTATTTGAACATCTTCCGGAGCCACTCCTCCTGTGCTCTTCTCCTGGCCCCTGAGATAGCACTCCCCGTCTTCCTCTCACGTCTTTGGCAGCTCCTTCTCAATGTCCCGAGCCTTCTTGCTACTTTAGTTTCCTCTTCCCAGCATTCTCGGCTTCTCCTCACGGAGGGCAGTGCGTGCACAGTCCTAAGTAGCCAACTGCCCACTTGACATCTCCACTTGTGAGGGTTTTCAGAGGCATCACAACCCACACTCTCCCTGAAAGTACTTGTACCACCTTCCGACTTCCCCATCTTCACAACGGCATCCCCTGGTCACAAAGCCAAATGATGAGGCATTGTCCCTGACCCTTCTCCTTTACACATTCCTTACATCCAACCTACCTACAAAATGTCACTATTTCTCCAAAATTATCCTATTGGAGCCATTCGGTTCTTTCCAGTTCTCCAAGGATGACTTAACAGTTCCCCCACTGGTTACTCTGCTTTCCCTTCTGCCCAGTCTACTCCATCCCTTATTCGATACATGACCTTCTAAACTCAGGTCAACCATTAACCTACTTAAAATTCTTTTACGGCTTCCCATTCCCATGAATATAAAGTTAAATTTCTTAGGTTGGCCCACAGGATCACCTCCTGGCCTAATGCTCTATGCCAGTGGTCGGCAAACTGCGGCTTGCGAGCCACATGCGGCTCTCGAGCCCCAGTTTGCCGCTCTGTTGACTGAGTTTGCTGACCACTGGGAGAGAGGCTTAACCACAAGGAACAACAACAGCCTGTAATTATTGGAATTGAGAGTCTAGGTCAGTGGTCAGTTACGAATCGTTGCGACCCACAGATTGAGAACTGCTGCTATGGAGCCTAAGACCATCGGAAAACACAGGTACGTATTTACATTATGATTCATTAACAGTAGCAAAATTACAGTTATGACATAGCAACGAAAATAATTTTATGATTGAGGGTCACCACAACACAAGGAACTGTATTAAAGGGTGTCAGCATTAGAAAGGTTGAGAACCACTGTTTTAGAGGGTCAACCAGCAGACTGATTGAACCAAATGACTTTTTTGGGGGGAAGGGGAGTTAAACTTCATCCAAGGATATATTTTCATTGATTCTTAAAAAGGGAGGGGGAAGGGAGAGAGAGAAACATTGATGTGAGAGACACATCAACTAGTTGCCTCTCAAACATGCTCCCAACCATAGCAGGGAATTGAGCCTATAACTGAGGTACATGCCCTTGACCAGAATCAAACCCAGGACCCTTCAGTTGGAGGGTCAACACTCTTATCCACTGAGCCGAACTGGCTAGTGCCCAAATAACTCTTAAGGATTCAAAAATACCCATTAGTCTCACAATGATACTACCTATCAATATTTCCTTTCTATGAGTCAACAATGAAACACCAACTTCAAGAGACAGGCAACATTCCCGCTATCCTGCTTGCTGGCAATACTGCTTCCCTAGATATAGGCTTAGAACAAGCATGTCAGACTTGCAGCCTGTAACAAATATTTTTGCGGCCCAGACAATGTAACAACATGTAAGAAACATTTTCATAAAAATTGTGTAACTTAATTTTTACAATATCCTATTATACATAACTATTACTAACGAACTACAATGTTTGCTAATGACTGATGACTATAATCATGTTGCATTCATTTTCCTTACACATGTTACGCGCAGGCACACCATTTCTCTAATACTAGCAGTGAATATTTTAGCAGCCGATTGCCACATCATTAGTCTTGGACTGACTTGTTTGGTGTGCACAACAGGAAATATTTTGCTTTCGGAGAACAAGAAAAATAGGTTTATTTGTGTCACGCTTATTAATTTGTGCAGTTATTCTGTGTCTGGTAAGTTAAAGTTCAAGAAAAATATTAATTTTTATTAAAATGTTCTATTATTTTATGCTAATGATTACTCATTTATTTCAGCCCTTTGTATTCAGCATGCCTCTATTGAAACAAACCTACGTTTCTATGAAAATTGAAGCTTTTGTTTTTTTTGCGGCCTAGATAAACTTAAACCTTGTTTATTTGGCCCATGTGAACCTTTGAATTTGACATGCTTGGCTTAGAATGTTACATGAAGACAAGCATAACCTTCACGCCTCTTTTGCTCATGGGTTGCTGAGAGAAAAGGTTTAACAAGTCTGTGTGTAGAACCTGAACATTAACCCAAGCCTCACATTCTGGCTAAAACAGACAAAAAAGGGAGAGGACATTGACAAATTAGCCTGAGAAGTGAAATACGGATGATTTACAGATGATTTTTAAGCACCGCTAGCTATCAGGCTTGCTGTACTTAAAAGCAATCTGTTTTTAAAAGGTCAGGGAAGACGAATAGGTAGTAGTAAATCACTGTAGACACAATTCTGAAGACTTTATACTCAGGCCCTAAAATGTATAGTCTTTTAACAGTTGGGTCAACAGTAATTGCCTCAAAGTAACAGAAACACGAAGGTAACCCATTAATATTAGAACAAGGACTTTGGGTTGTTTTTCCAAGACAGGGCAAATAAATACCCATTAGAACCATCCTCCATCCTCCAACTCTCTATGACAGTAACAACTACAATAGCAGCAAACTCTATCATTCATTCATCGCTGGTCTTTGGCGAAGCACAGAGATGATGCTAAAAGATAAAACACGTCTCTGGAGTAAAAAAAAAAGTTTACCGTGTACATATGTGTAAAGAAAACACTGATCCTGAGGGAAGTAAGCACTAGAGGCTGGATTAGCCTAGGTCTAATCCAGAGAGAGAAACCACACAACAGTGTGAACAGACATTTAATACAAAAAGTATTAAACTCTGACAGAAGAATGAGTAACCATAAAGACATAAAGAAAACTCCAAAGGGCACCCTAAACTGATAGAGGGTACTCGAGAGAGGATAAACTGTGAAGAGGGGTCCCTCCCCGAAACTGGAGTTAAGATGTTATTGGCAAGGCTGCAGCTCGCTGGGTGGCAGAGAAGTTCTGGGACTGGTCCACGCTGGCTGGGCAGCAGGAAGCCATCCTCTAGGGTGCAAGCAAGCCGAGGCTGATGGCAGGTGCACAGAGGGAGCTGGGGTGTGCCAGTGTCTGCCTGAGGGAACCCAGGCAAGGGCTGCAGAGTTGCCAAGTGGTTTTATGCTCTGGGGCACCTGGCTGGGCAGAGCACCTCTGGAGACAGACACACACACAGACACACAGACACAGACACACACACACACACACACACACACACACACACACACACACACACACTCTGCATGCTTGCTCTGTACAGCAGGAGCAAGAAAAAACAACAGAAACCAAAGAGAATTTCTCTGACTCAAGCCATGTCCCTCCAGCACCCTCTACTGACCAAGGTTAACACTGCACTTGCCACAAAGGAGAAATTCTTTGAGCTCATTATAGTAGAACAGGTACTGAAGGGTGAATTTCAAAAATAAAGGCAGTAATTGAAATTGGCAGAAATAAAGGAAACGATGGGAGTATATAAAAAGACAAATGAATCTCTTGGGTGATTAGAGTTTATTTTAAAAAAGATATTATTTTGGTGGAATCTTGAAGGATGAGGAAGATTTTGATAGACTGGGGGAGGGAGAGGGAGGAAGGGAAAGTGAGAGAAAACTCATTCCAGGTGGAGAGGACAGTGTTATTTAATTCTGGGATCCTGGGGAAGAGATGTAATTTCTGACAGCAACAGTAGATGGTGAATAATGCTTTGAAAAAAGTTTGAAGCATTATTTGAAAACAGTGTGATGGTAACACATTTACATAGTAGAGATGCAACACCCCATGAGCTGAAATCAAGTCCAGCAACTAAAATGCAACTCTAGTGTGAGCTCCTGCCAATCTACAGTCCCTTCTCTCCATCCGTCCCACATCCTGGTAGACCTGTGACATCTCCACAAATCTTTGCTGAATGAATGAATGAGTGAACCTGAATTATCATAAGAACAGAGAAGACCTTCCATTTAAAATCTAACCTGAAGAAAATACATGATTTCTTATTCACTTAAAAGGGTAAAAAGTATTAATTACATATCTAATTTCTCTACCCGTAATTAGGCACACTTATCTTGATACATACTCTAAACTTTATCTTAACTTATAATAATAAAAGCATAACATGCTAATTTGACCAGATGTTCTGCCGGATAAAGCTGGGGCTGCCAGGGAAGCCCAGGTGCCGGGTGCCAGAGGGAAATCGGTGCTGGCAGCCAGGGGAAGCAAGGCCTCCTCTTGCACAAATTTCCTACATCAGCCCTCTAGTATAATATAATAGAGAAAAGCAGTTAATGAGAATTTATCAAGAAATGAATGTACAGTGCCACCCATCCAAACCCTGAAAATATAAATTCAATGATAACAAATAAAAATCAGCCCGGCCAGCATGGCTCAATGGTTGAGCATTGACCTATGAACCAAGAGGTGAAGGTTTGATTCCAGTCAGGGCACATGCCTGGGTTGCGATCTCAATCCCCTGTGGGGGGCATGCAGAAGGCATCCAATCTATGATTCTCTCTCATCACTGATGTTTCTCTCTCTCCCTCTCTCTTTCTCTCTGAAATTAATAAAACAACATATATATATATATATATATATATATATATATATATATATACACACACACACACACACACACACACACACATATATATATTTTTTTTTACAATCTGTATAATAACCTGAGCCCACAGTCTGCAGACTGCCAGATCCCAGGTCTCAGAGCTGGTCTCAGAGCACACACAGGAAGGTTACCACTGCCCAGCAGGATCCAAGCTTTTAAACCTGCTAGAGGTTTCAGGAACACCACAGAATTCAAACTCTCCAGGCCCTGGACACTAAAATGATCAAAGGCAGGTCAACAAAAGGGGAGGAAAACACAGGGTGGGGCAAAAGTAGGCTTACAGTTGTATGTGAAACAGAGTTCATTCTTGTATTAATATTTATACATTATTTTCCATATGAACAACTGTAAACCTACTTTTGCCCAACCCTGTATTGATTAAACCTCAACTCAGTGCAGGCCCTCAGTTGGGATTTTAAGAATCCATCATCTCATGTAATCCTTACTATCCTTACTTTCAGATGAAGGAGGTGGGGCTTGCAGAGATTAAGTACACGGCCAGCATCACACAATCTAGTGGGGCTAGACTTCCAGCCCAGGCCTCCCTGATTTCAAAGCCAACTCTCTGACGCAGGCTGCCTCTCCAGACCTCAGAGTGCCCGTAGGACTTTCCTACCCTCCCGAGTCACTGCTGCAGGCTCAGGACAGGAGCACAGGAGGGAAAAGTAACAATGACATTAAGAATTGTCCCAAGTATCCTCCCATCTCACTCCATTTGTTGCCTCGTCTTCCAATTCTTTGGTCCTTTACCAGCTGAGGAACACATATGTTCAAATGTGCTTTTCAGATAAGATATATTCTCTGCTCTCTGTCCTATCTGCACATCAACACCTCCATTCTCAAATTAAGGACGACTTCCTATCTCAGTCATCAAGTGCTCACTGGAGGAAAGCCCGCCTCTGCCAGATGTTGACAGATTATCTAAAATGAGAACTACAGCTTCTAACCGTTGAGAGCTTGATTTATTACCAGGGCCACCACCTGACATCTGCAGGGCTCTCCGGGCTGCAGAGTGCTCTCTGAGAGAGCACACGTGAGCTCACCGCAAGGATAAAAACAGCTCTGAAAGAGGCGAAGCAGGGAGATTCTGACCTACCTCACGTAGGCACCACCTCCTCTTCTCCTTCCATCAGCTCGTAGTCATCCCCTCACCCCCCCAGCCTTTCTTGTCCCCACCCCACCTGCCACACCCCAGAGTAAGTCATCAGCTTTGCTCCTTCACTAGAAAACATGCTGAAGCAGCCTCCTAGCAACGAGCTTCTATCTGACACTCCTTTCTGATTCCAGGAAAGAACAGTCAACTTAGAGGATCTCTGGCCCAAACATCACATTCTCCAACCAGAGCTCAGAGGGCAGAGAGCTGCCATCCTTCGGCCAGGTGTTCTCAGCTGTCTGCTACTGGTGAGAAAGTACAAGTGGCCAAAGTACTTGATACTAGCCACCAGCCTCTGTGGGACAGGGGTCAAGGACTTGGGGTCTGGTGACAAAAGGAAGGTGGCTTAAATGTCTGCCACTGATGAGTCACTTGACCTTTCCTTTTTTTCCACATGTAAAATCGCGCCTCGTAGGAAGCTGAGGTGGAAATGCCATCACGCCTAACCCGTACGTCTTAGCACAACATCTGGTCACTGTGCTCTTTCAATATTAGCTGCTGCTGGCATCTGAACTCACAAAAGCAGTGTCAACCAGCAGTGTCTCCCACCTTCTCACCAAGGGACTGGAAGGCCTGAAAACACCTGGCCGAAGGATGGCGTCTCTCTGCCCTTATCCAGGGGCGGGCTGCCCTCACCTGTGACCTCGGCTCCCTCCTCAAGTCTCTCAACGTGTTCGGAAGACACACTGGGGAGGTGACAGCCAAACATTTGGAAAGTCAGTAAACACATTAGAATTCTTGGGTGCTGGCACCCTAGCAGCTCCACTCGGGTTACAAAGGGCAGCTGCTGACCTCCAGCTGTTAAAATCTGGTTAGGACTTGGACTGACAGCAAGAACCACATGAGAAAACAGGGAGCCGGGTGCCCAAGGAAGGGACTGCACCCAGGGGGGCCTTCAATGGCAGGGTTGAATTTAGAGGGCAGTTTCCCAGTCTTCATTCCATAAAATGCTAGATTAGTAGTGTTAATAACAGTATTTTAACAGTATTGCCTTCAAGGTAAACATGAGATGTTCAAATACTGTCCACAGTGCTGCTTTCCACATAAACACTGGACATCAAGGGTCGGAGCACTGTCATTTTAGCCAAAATTTTTTATCACATGCAGAGAAGACCCATACCACGCCAATAAAAGAAACACTGTGGGCTCAGTGTTTGAATATCTACTTATGAACCAGGAGGTCACAGGTTGATTACTGATCAGAGCACATGCCCGGGTTGTGGGGCTTGATCCCCAGTGTGGGGTGTGTGCAGGAGGCAGCTGATCAATGATTCTCTCTCATCATTGATGTTTCTATCTTTCTCTCTCTCTCCCTCTCCCTTTCTTGCTGACATCAATAACAATATACTTTAAAACAGAATACTAACTTTAAACTTCAAAGGAAAACTTGCAAACAGTCTTTGGATTTCTTTACAAGAATTCGCTTTAAAAAAAAAAATGGACCTCTGCTCTGCACACTAAGGGAGTCTTTCTCTTCATGTTGGGTGAGAAAAGGAGCCGACGGGTGTAAGGGCTCAGTCTTCCCAGAGGAGCAGGCTCAGAAATACTGCCCCGTTCCCCATCATTGCAACAAAAACACATCTGAACCCAGTGCACTTCTCTTCTAAACCCTGCAGGGCCACCGGGCAGCAGTGCACATTTGCCCCACTGACGCCTCCCGGTAACCATAACAAAGATCTCCACTGCAAGCAGTCCAAACCCCAAGGAAGAGCAGCCCCACACTCACCATCAGCAAACCCTGTTTTCTTTTAATTAAAAAAATTTAGAGGTCACCCCTCAGCTTTGTTTACAAGTAATGAGTGCAGCAGCCCCCATTTATCACCCAGGAGATTCTTTCACACTTTGATGTGAAAAGAGTCAGGGCCCATTGTGACTTCCACTACTCCAACTGCAGTCCTTTTATTTGCAAACGAAAGCCCAGCCCCCAGTAAGAACCAGCTGTCAGAAAAAATTCATGGCCTTTCCTTCCAGTGATTTATCTGAGGTGGGGAGAGCGCTGGCTTGAAGACCACTTTCCAGCCAGGGTCCCAGCATACCCCTAATGCCCTCCCGACCTTCAAGGGCTCTTTTTGCCCAAAACATCCCTTTCCCAAATCCCACAATCCCACAGCCTTCTCACTTAAAGCCATCCATCCAGAAGGTCTCAGGGCCTCAGTGTGTGTGTGTGTCTCTCTCTTACTCTCTCTCCCCGCCCCCCTCAGAAAGCTTAAAGGGGATCGAAAGAACAAGTGGCCAAACAAGACTTCTTGTTTAGGTGTCGGTCTCTGAGGGCATCTCTCCAGAACAAGGACTATGCCAGCACTCTAACTTGATCCTAGCACACACACCATCCCACTAATGAGGTCACAAAACAGCCATATTCTCCCATGTCTCCCAGTGTCTCGCATTAAATTGAACTGAATATTAAGGAAGTTGACAAGGAAAGACGAGTTAAAGAGTTCTTAGTGTATCTAAAAGTTGAGGCGATAGTCAAAAAGAGCAAGGTATATAGCCGGAGTAGGAAACGTAAGAAATCAGAATATAATAGACTTTAAAAAGAACTCAGCTCACACATGCATTTTCACAAAGGAACATACACTCTAGTAACCTATGCCCAGGTCAAAGCACAGAACACCACCAGCACTGCTGGACTATTTAAAGACTTACCTTGAGTCTAACTGAGCTTTAGAGCTAACATCTAGTCTCCAGGAAATAGCGGGGAGATTCTCAACCTCTGCGCTACTGACATTTGGAGCCAGAGAATCCTTTGTGGTGGGCCTTCCTGTTGTGTTGCAGGATGTTTAGCAGCATCACTGATCCCACACCCACTGGATTAGGGCAAGGAAAAACCTCTCCAGACATTCCCAAAAGCCACCATCCCGCCAACTCTGCAGCATACAATTATTCCTGGTTGAATCCACTGATCAACTATCCCCTATCCTAGCTCCGGCTAATCAGTAGAGACTGGGACCCAGACCACAACCCTAACTCCATGATAATGCTTTTTCCCCTGTATAAAGCATCTGGGAGCCAGTTTTTTGAGCATTAGCTGGACATGGAACACTTCCTGAAAATAAACCCTTACTCTCTTTGCTGGAAAAAAAAAAATCCTGGTTGAGAACCATTGACATATTAGAACAAGTTAAACATATTAAGAGGAAGCAAACAGACAAATCCACATAGCGATACATAAATTCAAATCAAACCAATCAACCCCCCCTAAAAAAATAGGGTGAATGCTCTAGATTAAGATCAAGAGACAAAACCTAATGGAATGTTTGTACTTTTTTGTTTCGCTTGAACCAGGAGTAAACAACTTTAATAGACATTTTAAAACAATCTGAACAATTAGAATATGAGCTAGTTATTAGCTAGAATTCAAAATGTTAATTTTATTAGGTCTGATAATGACATGCAGTGATTAGGAAAATATCCACACATTTTTTTTAGATGCGCATAAATGAAAAATAGATGTCTGGGGTTTGCTTTAAACTATTTCAGCAAAGAAAAATGAGAAAAAGAATAGATTTTTTTTAAAGCATGGCAAGATACTGAGAAATGTTAAATCTTGGGAAAGGGTACTTGAAAGTTAATGGAATATTCTCTCTACCTCTACTAAAGTCTGACTATTTCTATGATAAAATAAATTTTCTTTGAAAGTGAAGAAGAAAAAGAAGAGTGAGGTAGACAAGAATTATGATTAAGTCTATAGTAAAGTAGGCTATCCTGGACAATCAGGGCCAATATTAATTAATTCTATATTGCTGCTACAATGCACAACATTACTCTCGCTCTCTCTCCCTTTAGACTCACTCTTCTCCTTATCAAGTTTTTGGACCACCTCATGCTTGCAATAGCGTTAGTAAGACCTAACTATGTCTTCACCTCACTATGTCTACTAACATCTTATCTATGTGAACATGTACAATCCAACAGTGACTGCTCTACAATCCATGTAAAGCAACAGAGAGGAAGGCAGTCTGCACTGCAGGTTGTGAAAAAGGCATCATCTGAGGAAGGCGTCCGAACCTGCTGGTGAAAAGCAGAGATGAAACCGCACAATGCCTCACATGTTAAATGTTAGTGTAGCAGTCACCCATCTTCCGGAGCAAGGCACACTCACTGCCCCAGGACTCCCTACTTCTGCTTGACTCATTCAGCTATGAACTTGGCCAGGCTTTTGCTTCCTCCAGCACAGGGAAACCAAACCGATGACCATCTAATCTGACCCCTTTTCAGGGTTATCATCAGGTACAGAAAATGAAACTCAGATTCTGAAATAACAGCCTCCATCCTTCTGGGGGAAAAAACACACAGAGGAAACAGGAACTGAAATTCTCTTTCCCATCCCTGTTCCACAGACTTCAAACAATGCCCACTGCTACAGCTTCAGAAGGAAAGATTTACCATGGAAGCTTTCCAGAAGGAAGAAAACTTCTTCCCCACTCATATTATGAATTTAGTACTTATACTGCGATGGTATGCTCTTAAACAATTCAGCTCATTGTGCCTCCGATCCACGACCTCGGACCAAAGTGTCACCTAATCTGACAGAATGCCAACTGCCTGGACTAGTACCCATTTCATTGAAGGTGCAATATACACATTAATTAATTCTCTTCTCACTCTCAGCCTTAGCAGAGAGCTCTGGGCTGAAGGCAAAGAGAAAAACCATATGCAAATGAATTTGAAACCGACTCCATGGGCACACTGACTTGTAAACCTCGAATAATCTAAAGTGGACTCTAAACACATGTCTACTTTCCAGGAAAACAATTCCATTCCTATCTACTCCAAAGAAATGAAAACATGTGAATGAATGAAAACACATAAACCATAACAGCCAAAAAGTGGAATCCAAATGCCCATCAGTTGGTGAACAGTAGACAAAACATTGAAATATCTAGACAATGGAATATTTGGAAATAAAAAGGAATGAGGTGTTGACACATGCTACCACTAAAGACCAATCTTGGAAAATCTTACGCTCAGTGAAAGAAGCCAGTCACCAACAACCTTCTATTATGTGATTGCATTAATAGGAAATGTTCAGAATAGGCAAAAGTATTGCGCAGATTAACGTTGCCTAGAGTTGAAGGTAGGAAATAGGTATTTGCCTCTATTCCAGGTGCAATTCTGAAGTTGGATTGTAGAGACAGTTACACAACTCAGCAAATTTAGTAGCATTCAAGTGTACACTTAAAATGGCACATGAGTTATAGCCAATAAAGTTGTTAAAAAAATAAGGGGGGGAGTAACTATGCTACTTGTAGAGAAGACAATACTATACAGCAATGTTTTCTTACACTCTGTAATTTAGGATAACCTCATAGCCCATAATAAACATAAGCAGACCACAGTATGACGTGTGCCTCTGCATGCCCTGCAAAAGAGCATACTCTGCGTTTTGTTCTTAAGGGTCTGTTGCCTCTAACGTTCTGCCTCCTATGAATACTACTCCTGGAGCAGCTCACTAAGGACTCCCATCCAGAGCTGCCTCTAAACAAAGCCTTTCTCCTCAGAGTTAAGGAAGCTACTTAACTCCCCTGACACCACCTCTCTGCCATCATCACCAGAGAGGAGCACTTCAATAATGAGGACCACGAATGGTGATAAGCACTTTACATACATTATTCTCTTTACTCCCATGTTAATGAGGCTTTAAGAGTTGAACAATTTGCCCAAGTAACCAAAGTGTCAGAGATCTAAACACAAGCTGTCCAACTTCGGTCCCACACTCCAGGTCACACACATAGTAACAGGTCACACGTGTAATAATACATCAAGTAGATTTCACTGGTGAAAATTACTCAACATTTCTTTTTTAAAAATATACACACACACACATACACACACATACATATATATAGTATTGATTTCAGAGAGGAAGAGAGAGAGGTAGAAACATCAACAATGAGAGAGAATCGCTGATTGGCTGTCTCCTGCACGCCCCCTACTGGGGATTGGCCTGCAACCCAGGCATGTGCCCTCACCGGAAATCAAACCTTGACCTCCTGGTTCATTGGCTGACATTCAACCACTGAGCCATGCTTGCCAGTCAACCTTTATATATAGTTTAGTCTAAACTTCCCAAGAGTTAACTGTTTCCTTGGGAAGTAACTAATTCTGGAAAAAAAAATATATATATGTCCTCAGGCCTGGGATAAGATGTCTAAAATCATACTGTTTTAAACCCAGCAAACAGCGACTCAAACTACAAAACACAAAGGGAAACAATGAGTTCTATATACAAAACATCACTGCACTTGTAAATCAGGCCTACAACAACTTTCTCGGGAAATGCAGGAAACCCTTCTATTTCCCCTTCACAATTCCAGGTGTGGATTAGTATTTACAAGGCCCAGGCCAATATCGGCTTCAAGAAAACGTGGCCTCCAGCCATCAGTCTTTCTAGCAAGCATCTGGAGTGAGGCCCTGATTTACTCTCACACAGGAAAATCTGTCCGTATAATAGGTGTTAATCAGATTAACACCTTGTAGCTTCCTTACTAATTGAGGCCTCTCCTCAATTAGTTCCAGTTAAACATTATTTCAGACTCTCCTAGAAAGGTGCTAGCAAGACTACCTATAATTTGGAGCTCACATTCAGTCGCTCAAGTCTCCCCAAATACTGAGAAAGCATTATTAGCAGATCTCCTAGGACAGTGGTCGGCAAACTGTGGCTCGAGATAGGGGCTTAATCACAAGGAACAACAACAGCCTGTAATGACTGGAATCGAGAGTCTATGACAGTGGTCGGCAAACTCATTAGTCAACAGAGCGGCAAACCGCAGCTCGCAAGCCGCAGGTGGCTCGTGACCCGCAGTTTGCTGACCACTGCCCTAGGACATTTATAAGAAGTACTGTACCTACCCTTAACATCAGAAAACAATACAATTATGTCCCCCCAAAATCTGGCAACATGGACTGAAATAAAATTCATTTCATTCTTGTTTTATCGTAGTGTTTCCCCCTTACCATCAAGTAAAATTTCCCAGAAAGTGCCCCAGCTTTATACTGTGGCTTCACTTACCTGGCCCCAACCTCAGAAGAATATAATATAGCACACACTTTATAAAAGTTAATTTAAAAATAATAAATATAAACTAATTGAGGGGAAAAAAGACTTTTTAAAATGTAATTTTAGATTCAGGATTCCAGGATTAAGTGAGAGATTTCAAGCAGTAAGTACTGAAGGGTCAGAAGGAGAATGAGTGAGTGGAAAGAAGGCAGGTTCCCTCTTTCAACAACAACAACAACAAAAAAGAAAGAAAAGAAAAAGAAAAAAAGGAAGTAATTAAAAACTCCAGGAAATCTTTTAGCGTTTGGATTGAAGAAAGCCTAGGTGCAGCTTTCTTCAGTTGACACAAGCCACCTCCACCGTGACCCCAACTTGAATACACAAGGTGCACTAGTGGGAAGTCAGTGCCACAGCTGCCCTCACCCCCAAGATGGGTCTCCTGGGTCTGTCTCCACAGAAGGTTGATGATGACATTGCCCAAGCAACAGGAGCCTGAGAGGGTCTGAAGATTACAGTGACACTGACCATTCAGAACAAACGGGGACTGCCCAGTCTGTGAGCTGCAGTGCTGCTGGCCACCACCCTCAGGGCATCGCAGATGGCATCAGCAGTGGTGCTGCAGAATGCCCCCCTAGTTAAGAACTACAAAGGAAAATACTTGAAGGTCATTTGACAACAACAAAAACTCCAGGAAAAAGAAAAGCACCATTCAAAGATGAAGCAGTTTAAAATGTAGCATGAATTCGAACCCTTTACTCAGGAAAAGGTAAGAGCTCATTTGTCCTGATCAATATGAAGCTTCTTCAAGTGGTACTTGAGTTGACTCTGAACTCACAGAGGAGAAATGAAGCTCTAAAGATTATTTTGCTTCCTGTTCAAAACAGTGTAAATAATGCTGGTTGGTTTTTAAACGTTTTTTGACAATTTCAAGACAAAGCTTGCAAGGGCACAGGTAACTGTAAAATAAAATGTGCTCTCACCCTGGACAATTTTAAACTAAAAGCAGAGCCAATAGTTGAAGGGCAGAAGAGAGAGAAGTAGAAAAAAGAGTAAGAATAATTACATTATCATATTATACTATGGAAAAATAAAATAAAAATATTTAATAGTGATTATAACCATATAATAAAAGGCTAATATGCAAATTGTTCCCTCAACTGGAGTTCAACCAGGGGGTGGAGCCAGCCAACTGTCAGTGGCCCTTCCCCCCAGCTCCAATCGCCCTGATTAGGATAGGCCAGCCGGACCCCACCCACACACAAATTTGTGCACTGGGCATCTAGTATGACATATAACTAAGATAGTTTATTAATGTAGATTATATTATTATTATAAATATTTTTAAATGTTAAAAATATTTAAATTTATGAAATGGGGAAAATTTCAAAACTGAATAGAAAACTGAAAGAGTATACTTTATGAGTATCTAGAATAATAAAAGTGTAATATGCTAATTAGACCGGATGACCTTCTGAAAAAAGCCATGGTGGTGGTGGAGGAAGAGGAGGCAGAGGCAGCAGAGACAGCTGGGAGCCCCTTGCATGAATTTTGTGCATCAGGCCTCTAGTATTTAAATAAGATTCTAAAACAAGCAAAATAAATCCCTGGTTTTACAAGTCAGAACAGTATAATGAGGGAAGTAACAGCTGAAAGGGGACAGGCCTGGCTTCTGGAGTGTCCCTGAACTGGTTGGTTACACAAGCGTGTTCACTTTGTGCAAATGCATTAACTGTCTAGTAATGTCTGTCCTTTTCAGTTTGTCATGCTCTCAAAAACAATTTTTAGAAAGAACAAATAGAAAGGGGAAGGGAAAGAAGGTGGGAGGAAATAGAAGTGACTCAGGTGTCTAATGCTGATAAATCTGGAAATCACAACAGAAGCCTTAATTATTTACAAGAACTAAAATAAATATTGTCATTACATATTACATTCATGGTCTGCCCACACTTAGGACTTCTGGTACGGCCCTGAGCATAGCAAGGGCTCACACTCCGACTCCCTTGTAGTTAGAGGAATCAGAGCTGCACACTCAATACACATCTGTTTCCTTTAAAATATGTGCCAGTCCTGGACCAGTGCCACATAAATCTGATGTTTTCTTCTGGACTACTAAAAGATTAAAGCCTGCCATGATGCAGCATTCAAACAAGTGAGCTGTTTGTATATATTAAAAACAGAGCTCTGTTCAGGATTCCCCTTGCTTATCACATGTACTGGGTATTAAAATTAAAAGCAGCACTTCAAGGAGAGGAGGAACTAGAAAGACATTGTAACTAATAATAATAATAATAATAATAATAATAATAAATAATTCTGTAACTGTTAGAATATTACTACAAAGGGCAATCACCCATCCTACTTTAATTAGCAACAGGAAGCAAAATATCTTTTTAATCTTGCCACTGACACCAGAAACTATACTGGATGCAATCGAAAATTACTAGACATTTCTGAAAAAAATCAAATCTCCACAAAAATCTTACAGCTGAAATTTAAAATGTCTTCATCCCCTTTAATGTTTCATTAATCTGATATACAGGTTCTTTTGAAGGAAGGCCCAGTTTTAATAGTCTATACATTTCAACACTCCCTAATTGATGAATTCAAAGGGACCCTAATCAAAATGCCAACAATAATTTTTCTCAAAAATAACAAAGGACTTCAAAGCACATGTAAAAATGGAATCAGTTGTGAATAGAATAGCTATGAAAAACCTTAAAAATGAAAAGTGATGACAAAGAACCTGCCTAAATATCAGGAATAAAAATACAACAAAATAGGAGAGCACTGGTGCCAGAAGAAACAATCAGTGGGAACAATAGTATAATAGACTCCAGAATGTGATGGGATTTAGACACAGCACTTAAATCAGTGAACAAAAGATAGATGATTTAATAAATTATGTTAAAACAACCGGCTAGATTTTTGCTTTTACAAAAAAAAAAAAAAGCCTCCTTAACATCCCCTGGACTTTTTCATTTTCTTATAAATATGGGAATTTAGAACACATACTATACACTAAAATTTATTACAAATGGATCAAAATACTATAAAGTAAAAGACAATTTAAGAGGGCTAAGCAGCTAACTAAATATGCGAAATCAACTGTGTGAGAATTGTAGAGAACTAGAAAACATCTGTGCTTTCCCAAACTTTTTTTTTTTAATTAATACCAAATCTCACTGGGGCAAGCCAACACAGCAGATGTCTGCAGGAGGAAATCAGGTGGGAGTTCTGCTTGACCTGCAGGCTGAGAGGAGTCACATCTTAGCACACCTGGGAAGTACTGATGACATACCACTTGGGAAGTTCCAAATTAGCACACTCAGGCCCAGTTTACAAGAGCAGTGGCTCTTCAAGTCTGACTGTTTCTTTATGGCGATGCATGACAATGCTGTTAAACCTGATGTTTTTCAAGAGAAGATAAAAGTCTAGATTGTTATGTAAAAAACATGGGCAGCTACACCTTTTTGGAAAACTGTGAGGGGCTAAACAAAGCCCATCTGTTGGCCAGATCTAGCCCCTAGGCCACCAGCTTACAAATCTGATTTAAGTGCAAAAAATGAAACCATTCAAGCTCTGCAGACAACACATGACATTATTTTCATAGTTCGGGAGTAAGAAAGACCTAAGCACAATCAAAACCAGAATGCATAAAGAACAAGACATTTAACTACATAAAAATGTAAAGCTTATGTGTAACCGACAGAGGACAACAGAGTTTCCCCCAACAGCTCTCGCCCAGCACAGTGCTGCAGCTGGTCACATGCCTTCTCTGTGGGGGAGGAAGTGTGCACCCCGCTTAACAACAGTGCCAGAACCACCTGGGATAGAGAGTTTTTTAAATGAACAGAAAGGAGGAACCAGCAAGAAAGGATTCAGGATGGATAGGCACCATCATCTATTACTCAATAAATATGAATTAAGTTTGAGTTTACGCATCTCATAAACTTCAATATGTGTTTGAATACCTACTAGAATTTTAAAAAACACACTAATCAATGACATTAAGAATTCTCCCTGGCTATCAAATGCATTATTGTTGTTGTTGTTTTCTTTTTAATATATTCTTATTGATTTCAGAGGGGAAGGGACAGGGAAAGAGAAGAAACATCAATGATGAGAGAGAATCATTGATCAGCAGCCTCCTGCATGCCCTCTACTGGGGATCAAACTCACAACCCAGGCATGGGAATTGAACCATGACCTTCTGGTTCACAGGTTAATGCTCAACTGACTACTGAGCCACAGCGGCAGGGCAGAGTTATTATTATTTTTTATAATACTTCAAGATATCCAGTTGATTTCAGAGAGAGTAGAGGAGAGAGAGAGAGGGAATAGGAAGATGGGGAAATAGGGAAGGGAGGGAGGGAGGGGTAAAAAGGAAGAGAGGGAGGGAAGGAAAAAGAGAGGCAGAGGGAGAAAGTGAGAGACATTGATGTGAGGAGACAAATGGATTGGCTGACCAGGCTGGGATTAATCCTAAAACCCAGGTACATGTCCTTGACGGGGAATTGAACCTGAGACCCTTCATTGCACTGACCTATGCTCTAATCATTCAATATGGGCCAGGGCTCGAATGAGTTATTCTTAATAACTGCTTCAGAAAGTGAATATGCGACCCTCAACCGACACTGGCCATGTAGCATATGCAAGATGACAGTTAACTGTATGTGTAGAGTTGGGGGGCGGGGCGGAGAATGTAAAAGTCAGAAAATGTAACAATGATAGAATTTCCTCCTCAAAGCTCTCGTGATAAGGTGAATTTCATTGTGATGTTTGTTCCAGCACATGCTGAATACTACTAGTATGTGCACATTTTACCAAATCAGTACAATATGGACCAGTGTCTTGAACACTGAATTAGGATGCTGATCTAATGTGACATCCACATGTTAAAAAGATGAGTTGAGACTCAGAAAGCACTACTAGATTTAAATAAAGTATAACAGGTTTGACTTTGAGAAAACTAAATTTTTCACACATTTTCATGCACCAGAGAGGTCATAAATTGCAAAAAATGAAAAAGAGTCAATTCATTCTTTCAAAAATAGATTGTAAAATTAAATATCATCTTATCTTTGAATCATAGATTTCACGGTTACCTGTTGCTGCTGCTGCTGCTGACTCTTTCAGTGAATGCCATTGCTGCCAGTCAGTGGAAAATGACAAGTGTATTCATCTGAAAGAGAAAGAGCTTATGAATATCAGTTCATAAGTAAACTCATAGGCACACCTAACCTGTAAGAAATCTTACTGGAAACAGAATTCAAAGTTCTCATTGGGATTAGAGAATGGTTCTAATGGTTGCATGAATAAATTAGCTAGCATAAAGCAAAGGAAAAATGCACTTAATTTTTAGGTGGTTACTCAAAGCCATTTCAACAAGAAAAAAACGTGCACAAGTTTATCGTGACAAGAAAGGAAATAACATTTCCCCAGTGTCTACTATGTGCTAAGCATCGTGTTAAATGCTTTTTAAAATGACATTTCATGTAAACATTGCAATAAACTTGATTCTACAGATAAGAAAACTATAACTCAGTTTTAAGTAAATTTCCTGAGATAACGGGTTGTATCATCATCTTCACTAGAATCAGGAAGAGGAAGGGCAAAGGAGTAATCAACACTGATGTAAGAATTCAACACTTAATAAAATAAAAAAGTGGGCCCCCAGTAAAACCAATCTTAAGATTTTACTTCCACTCATAAAAGGTACTTAATTAATCCCCAAGGCAATTCTTGAGCAATCTCTCATAACAGTAATGGATATTGTGTGTGGTGGGGAGGTGGGAGGGGTGAGAGAGGGAGGGGAAGAGAGAGAGAGAATATGAATGTGTGTGTGTTATCCAACCTGGGCAGATGGCCTTCCTACTACCTTGTGGATCTCTAGAAACAACCTCTCTATGGTTATATCACCAGCTGTTTCCTTTTCCCTTTCTTGTGTTTGTAATTTTATTGCACCTCTCCTAACCTGCTTTAAATAGCTTTTATTTTTTCAAACATCCTTAAGGCAAAGGGTATGTTACTAAATTATCCTAGTACAGATTTAACCAACTATTTGATACGAATGGAAACTCTGCGTGCAACTTGTAACCATTTTAGCTCCCTGCTTAGGCTAACGGCTACACTTGGGGCTGAAGTTGAAACACTGACCATAGCACTTCAGCTCCACTCTGGCTCCTGATAAGGCCTTTCATCTTTCCTCCCGCTCTCTCCATGAAATGAAATTGCTGACTTGGAGACCACAATGTTTCCAGATGAGTAGATATCATGTATCATTCCTCTCTCCTCCCGCAAAAGAATGAAACAGATGCTGCAAATATTCCAATTAAAGGCACTCTGGTAGCGATCACCTTTTTTTCAGGGTCAAACATATTTTGGAGTTGGTCCCTCCTTCCAACCAGCTAGAGTGGTTCTAGGCAAGTTTCCCAAATTCTCACCACCACCCATCGCACCTTATTCTCTCTCACGTTCCCTCTCTCAAACACACTTTAATTTCTCTTTCTCCCCCACTATTGCTATCCTGCCTTTCCTCCTCCCTCCTCTTGCCCCCATAATTTTCTCTCTTTCTCCTCCAACCTTTTCTCCCCTCCCCTTGCTGCTCTCTCACTTTCTCTTGGCATGCAGGGCTGGCACACAGCAAGTGATCAATAAAACAGGCATTCATTTGGACATTAACCTTGCTAACTCTTTTGAAGAGTCTGTGATGGCAGTCCCCCACATGACCCTCCCCTTGAAGGTGCCCCATCTGCTTGCAGCCCAACAGCCGGCAGAGACTGAAAGGGCAGTTTGGGATGTTGAGGGCTGCCAACCTGGAAGAGTGGCCCTGGGTCCCCTGTCTGACCATTTACTCACTAAGCCAACAAGTATTCCTGCGCATCTACTGAAAGCCAGGAACTGAGAACGAGAGGGAAGGGAACTCTGGCCATCACCTGAGTTTACAAGCAATAGGAGGTTAAAAACTACAACACCAAAGCCGAAACCGGTTTAGCTCAGTGGATAGAGTATCAGCCTGCAGACTGAAAGGTCCCAGGCTCAATTCCGTTCAAGGGCATATATCCTGGTTGGGGGCACATCCCCAGTGCAGGAGGCAGCTGATCTATGTCTCTCTCTGATCGATGTTTCTAACTCTCTATCCCTCTCCCTTCCTCTCTGTAAAAAATCAATAAAATACATTAAAAAAAACAACAACATAGGATACAGATGTTAATTATTAAAAAAGGTGCTACAGAGATGGACATGAAGAGAAAGTACAGAGTGCCAAAGAGGAAATGAGGTAAGGTATTGCAATTTTATGTAGCGTGGTCAGAGAATGTAACATTGGAGCAAAGTGAGGAGTAAACTGTGATCTATAGTGAAATATGGTCCTAGAACTGGTGATAATGATGTATCCATGTAGGCTCATTAGTTGTAACGAATACAACACTCCAGTGGAAGATGCTGGTTATGGGGAAGCTGTGCATGTGTGGAGCAGGAAGATCTATGGGAAATCTCTGCACCTTTGGCTCAAATTTGCTCTGAACCTGAAAGTTCTCCAAAACAGTGTATTTTTTTTAAAATGGTTCTAGAGACTAACCCAGTAGTTGGCAAACTGCAGCTTGCAAGCCACATGCAGCTCTGGGGCCCTTGAGTGTGGCTCTCCACAAAATATCACATGCGGGCACGAATATACAGTGCGATTGAAACTTGTGGCCCATGCACAGAAGTCGGTTTTCGCCTCTCAAAAGAAATTTCAATCTTTGTACTGTTGATATTTGGCTCTGTTGACTAATGAGTTTGCCGACCACTGGACTAACCTAAGACTGCCTGAAGAATTCAGCCCAAAACCTGGGTGCCATTACTGACTTGTTGGGAAGTGGGTGGAGACGTATTTTCTGAGGGATGTGGCCCCTGGGCACAGCTAGGGACTAGTCTGAGCAACTCCAATTCACAACTTCACTGGAAGGCACAGTCCTTTCCACAGAGGCAGGGGCGAGGAGGCAGAATCACCAGATTATCGACTATCTCAGTTATGGCTCGCAATAAGACCCAAGACAACTGATGAAAGCCTGTTTGGGTGCTGATGCCTGACTTACACAGATGCATGGAGAAGCCATGCAAAACAGCCATAAGGTCGGGTTAGAATGGAGGCCTGCTGTGGTCAGGAAGGTATTATCCTAAACCATGGCTACAAAAGGAAATTAGTATATGCTTCCCTTGATCAATTCTTCAAAAAAACTTCCTTAAAAATATAGTCACATCCGTCTGGGTGGTTTGGTTAGTTGGAGTGTCAGTCATCCAATGCACCAAAAGGCTGTGAGTTCAATTCCCAGTCAGGGCACATAGCTAGGTCACTGTTTCCACTCCCCATTGGGGCGCATGCAGGAGGCAGCCAATCAATGTTTCTTTCTCATTAATGCTTCCCTCTCCCTCTCCCTCTCCTTCTCTCTTCCTCTCTCCCTCTTCCTTTCTCTCCTCTTTCTTTTACTCTCACCAATGAACATATCCTTTGATGAGGATTATATATATATTCAGATATCTATAAGAAGGTATGTGCCAATAAAATATTGTTTACATAAGAAGAAAACTGGTAACCTAATACATACTTACACAGAAATGGCTAAATCCATTAGGGCACAGTACAACATGCAATGTAACATCAAAAGAATAAGTCTGTCCAAATAAGATGCTGAACAAAATGCATAGTGTGAAAACAGAAACACGATGTGAGCTTAAAAATAAAATGCTTCATGTTTATGTTTCTGGTAACACACACTCCCACACAAGTGTGCATGCACATATTCCAAACTGCTAGTAGCTTTTCTGAAAAAGGGCACTTTCACCTTTTATCCTTATGCAATGAATCATTTACTACCTTTGTAACATTTTTTTTCCTCTAAATATGGCAGTTGGAGGGAAAATGTACTGGTCTATAAATATTGAAATCAAATATTTTTATACTAGAGGCCCAGTGCACAAAATTAATGCACAGGGGTGGGGGAGAGGTGTCCCTCAGCCCAGCCTGAACCCGCTCCAATATGGGATCCCTTGAAGGATGTCCCACTGCCCATTTAGGCCCAATCCCAATGGGCAGTTGGACATACCTCTCACGATCCAGGACTGCTGGCTCCCAACCGTTCGCCTGATTGTCCCTAACCGCTTCTTCCTGCCAGCCTGATCACCCCCTAACTACTCCTCTGCTTGCCTGATCTATGCCTAACTGCTCCCCTGCCAGCCCAATTGTCCCTAACTGCCCTCCCCTGCAGGCCTGGTCACCCCCAACTGCCCTCCCTTGCTAGCCTGATTGCCCCCAACTGCTCTCTCCTGTAGGCTTGGTCACCTCTAACTGCCCTCCTCTGCTGGCCTGATTCCCCCACAACTGCCCTCCTCTGCCAGCCTGATCTCCCCAACTGCCTTCCTCTGCCAGCCTGATTCCCCCCGCCCATCCCCAAATGCCCTCCCCTGCAGGCCTGGTCCTGTGCACCAGAAAGAAACTAGGTTCAAGTGAGACAGGTGATCACTTTGGGCAAACTAAGACCTATCAGCCTCAGTGTCTACATTCACTGTTATATATGTGACACAGACGATTATGTCTCATTTAGAAAGGTACCTCACCAGGTACATATAAGTGACCCTTCTATGGTCCTTCCAAGCTCTTGCAAAATAAATTTATTCAGAAATAAAAATGCTATATATCTCAAACTGCTCTTCTCCCCCAAATGGCAGGTAAAACAGGTCAAGTAAAAAAAAAAATTTTTAGTGTTATAGACACTCACATCATACACACATACAATTACAAGGAAAGAAAAAAGGACCACCCTAGCTGGTTTGGATCAGTAGATAGAGCATCAGCCTGCGGACTGAAGAGTCCCAGGTTCAATTCCCGTCAGAGCAGATGCCAGGGTTGCAGGCTCCATCCTCAGTGGGGGGCATGCAGGAGGCAGCCAATCGATGATTCTCTCTCATCATTGACATTCTTATCTTTCCCTCCCTTTCCCTTCCTCTCTGAAATCAATAAAAATATATTTAAAAAAAAGGGGGGGGGGGGGG
>JAAGEH010002528.1:51603986-51644454 GCA_011751065.1 Lasiurus cinereus | reverse complement strand
TGTGTGTGTGTGTGTGTGTGTGTGTGTGTGTGTATAATGGTGGGTTAATTTGCATACACAGGTGCTGAGAGGCTGGGGGCAGGGCAGGATCCTTGCGTTGTTGCTATGGCAATGATGCAGGCATTCTGCACCACCCCAGCCACTCTGGGCCTCTGGGCAGTGTGGAAAGGCAGAAAGGTGGCTCCAAGCTGGAGCAAAAAGGTGGCTCCGGCCAGAGCAAAGGCAGTGCTGGCAGCCAGGGGAAGGAAGGCCCATGCTTGCACGAATCTTCGTGCATTAGGCCTGTAGTATATAGATAATTGGTTGTCAACTTTCTCACAGCAGGCAGGTATTACAGGCACTGAAATATGGTGAGAATATAGTCTAAGTTATGTTTTAGCAGCAAAGTCTCCCCAAAATCACAGTGGCTTGACAAAACAAAGCATTATTTCATATTCTTTCTTTATGTCCATTGCATGTTGGAGTAGAGAGAAGGTAGGGAGCTTTTCTCCACTGGGAGAAACCCAAGCTCTTGGAAGTTCCACTATCTCAAAATGTGGCTTCAGAGTTAATAAGAGACAGTTGGAGGGTCTTGTAAAAGCCACTTAAATGCCTCAGCCCAGAAATACATGTTACTCCCACAGACAGCCTCCTGGACAGAATTAGTCACATAATTCTGTGTAACCATAAGGAGGTAGAGAAACATGAGAGAGCACATGAATATTAGTAGTTAAATGTTGCTGTTTCATTCCCCGTGGGCTGGTAAAATATCTTATGATGCATGATCCCCATTTTAGTAGTTAGACCCATTAAAGAAGTTTCTTGGAACAAACTCAAAGTTAGGGATACTCAGTAAATCAAATTATTTCATCTTATAAGGCAATACTAACCATTTAAAAAACACTTTTTTTTTTGTCCTTCAGGAGTAATAATCCTATGTAATAAAAGGCTAATATGCAAATAGAACAAACGGTGGAACAACTGAACAGAACCGGTCGCTATGACATGCACTGACCACCAGGGGGCACGCAGGAAACATGGCGAGCATCAGCCATGGCGGGATGGCGGAGCAGGTGAGTAGGGGCACCAGACCAAGGTGGGACATTGGTCACTGTCATTGGGATGAGCCTCTGGTAGTTACTGAGAATTCTTTGCTCCTGCATGCCAGGGTCCCTCCTGGCACTCACACCTGCTGCCAGCACTGGAACCACCACTCTCACCCACTGCCGGGGCCCGGCACCAGCCCCGATAACTCAGCACTATTAGCAGGTGTGAGTGGCAGCTGCCAGCCCCATCAGCGCATGGGAGTGTCAGTGGCGGGAGCAGGGCTGCCGGCAGACAGAGAACCAGGGGCCACGGTGGGAGGGGCTGGGCAGGGGCTCAGAGGATGGAATGAGACCTGCCCGTGTGCTCACCACAGCCTCGAAGCCCACAGTTCCTTTCAAGATGTATGAATTCATGCACTGGGCCCCTAGTCCTATTTAATAAAAGTGTAGCATGCAAATGATCCCCTCTACCAGGAGTTCTTCCAGGAGTTCAACCAGGGGGCAGGCTGGCCGAAGGAAGGAAGGGAGGTCCTGGCTAGCAGCAGAGGCAGGCGGCCGGGGGAAGGGCCTCTGGTAGGAAACATTTATGTACCACTTAAGCTCTGGTCCAAGCACTTGCCAAATCTTAGTGCCTTTAATCTACCCGACTACCCAACAAAGGAGGTACTACTACATTGATAACCCCATTTTATAATGAGAGTCAATCCTCCTTATGGCTCAAATGGCCTATGCCATTTGTGCACACTGCACAGGCAGAAGCACCAAATGCCATTGTTCCAGGCAACCTTTAAGGATGCTTGTATAGAGAACAGCATTGGTAAACAGAGATGGTGTCTCCCTCTGGAAAAGGGCAGCATGCTGACTGTCCAGTATCATCAAGATAATGTGTCCCTCTGGAGTAATGAGCATGCATGCTTACTGCCCATTATAAAAGATTAGGATTCCCTAAACTCAGGATTCCTCTCCTGTAATGCAACCCACTGTCTTTGTAGGTGTCACCGGCTCTCTCCACACTTCTCTCTGAGAACTGAGGTTTAGTGAACCAGTGTGAGAAAATGTTGATACTCTGGCTACAGCTATTAGTAGCTAAAGGCCCAGTGCATGAAATTCATGAACGGGTAGGGTCCCTAGAGAGAGGCTGCTGGCTGCCGGCTGGGGCCTTCCTTCCCCAGGTATTGGCTGCCGCCAGGGCCTCCCTTCATTCCATGCCGCCCACTGGTGGTCAATGCACATCATAGTGAGTAATTGAACTCCCGAGAAGACACTTTGCATATTAGGCTTCTATGTCTATGTCTATATCTATCTATCTACTTATCTCTACTAGAGGTCTGATGCATGAAATTCGTGCACGAGGGGTGGAGTGGGGGAGGGGAGCGTCCTTCAGCCCATCCTGCTCACTCTCCAATCTGGGACCCCTCCAGGGATGTCCGACTGCCCGTTGGACATCCTTCTCACAATCCAGGATTGCTGGCTCCAAACTGCTCACCTACCTGCCTAACCACTTCTGCCTGCCAGCCTGATCACCCTCTAACCACTCCCCTGCCAGCCTGATTGATGCCTGACTGCTCCTCTGCCAGCCTGTTTGCCCCTAACTACCCTACCCTGTGGGCCCGGTCACCCTTAACTGCCCTCCCCTGCAGGCCTGGTCACCCCCAACTTTCCTCCTTTGCTGGCCTGGTCACCCCTAACTGCCCGTCCCTGCAGGCTTGATCACCCCCAACTGCCCTCCCTTGCAGGCCTGGTCACTCCCAACTGCCCTCCCTTGCTGGCCTGATTGCCCACAACTGCCCTCCCTTACAGGCCGGGTTCCTGCCAACTGCCCTCCCCTGCTGGCCATCTTGTGTCCACATGGGGGCAGGATCTTTTGACCACATGGGGGCTGTCATCTTGTGTATTGGAGTGATGGTCAATCTGCATATTACTCTTTTATATTAGATAGGATAGAAGCCTGTTGCACAGGTGGAGGCCAGCTGGTTTTGGTTTACCCTGAAGGGTGTCCCAGATCAGGGTGGGGGTTCCCTTAGGGCATGGGGCGGCCTGGGCGAGGGGCCTGTGGTGGTTTGCAGGTCGGCCATGCCCCCTGGTGGCCTAAGCAGAAGCCCTGATATCTGGGATTTATCTTCTATAATTGAAACTTTGTTGCCTGAAGCAGAGGCAATCCTTCTGCTGGCACAGCCATTGAAACTTTGTTGTCTTAAGCAGAGGCCTGTCCACCCAGGGTTTGCAGAAAGCTTGGCTTCTTCCATCACCAGGGGCAACCCAAGCCTCACTCCTGCTTTCTCTGTGGCCATAGCCATCTTTGTAAGGATAGTTTGCATACTCGCTCTGATTGGCTGGTGGGCATGGCTTGTGGGTGTAGAAGAGATATGGTCAATTTGCATATTACTCTTTTATTAGATAAGATAAAAGCCTAATCGACCGTCACAACTGAATGGACGACCAAACAGTCTGCAAGAGGCCACCAGGCCGGCAGGGGGGTTAGTGAGGGCTGACCAAATGACCAAACAGCAGACTGTGTGGGGTGACCAGGTCAGCAGTGGGGGCAGATGAGGGTGACCAAGCTGGCAGGGGTGGGGGTGGGGGCAGTGAGGGGCAACCAGGCCAGCAGGGGAGGCAGTCAGGGACGATCAGGCCGGCAGGGGGGGTGCGGGGGATGGGAGGTGGAGAGTTGGGGGCAACCAGGCCGGCATGGAGGGCAGTTGGGGGTGACCACGCTAGCAGTTAGGGGTGATCAGGCAGGCAGCCAGGTGAGCAGTTAGAATTTTGTGCACTGGACCTCTAGCATATAGATAAAGTCATTCTCTCTCGGGAGTGTATGAGACTGTGGCAGGTTTGTTAGCTTGAAAATAGGATAAAGTTTCAAAGCCTTCATAGTTAACAAAAAGTTAAGTAATTTTCCTCAGGTCTAACAGCTAGTGGGTGTCCTATTAAAGATTCAAGCCCAAATCTGTTGGGTTCAGAAAGCATACTTTTAAATTCTCTGCTATACTTCAGTAGTCCTCAAAGTGTAGTTCCACCTGGCAGCATCACCATCACCTGCGAACATGTTACAAATGCAAATTCCTGGGCATTACCGCAGATGACTGAATCAGAAACTTGGGGGAGAGGAGCAGGACATCTGTGTTTTAACAGGCCTTCCAGGAGATTCTGAGGCTTACATTATCTGTATGTTCACTGAATCTACAAGATTTAAGGAAATGGTATGGGTCTATCCTGGACTGGGAACTGACTTTTCATAACTTGAATAACAAATCTCAAGCACATTTCATAAGCCCCTGCATTTCATTTTTAGGAAGGTAAGGATTTTCATCTGGTGCAAATAAACACCACATGTCTGTTTAATAGGTCTGCATAATATTTTCCTTTGGAGTCACAAACATATGTCCAGAATGCTAAATGAAAATACCTCCTTTTTCATCCCCATAATGATCAGAAAGAATTACTTAGCCAAGGAGAAACACTATTTATGTGTTATTTAGAGTCAAGCTGTAATTCCTGAAAAACAGGAAACCACATATCAACACAGCCAGCACAGTGTGCCACAGCAGAAAGGGCACCAGGCTTTGAGTCATAGTCAAGTCACTTCTTCAACTCAATTTCCTGATTTTCAAATGGAAAATGAACTTCAACCTCAGAGTCACAATTAGACTTAAGTGATACGTCTTGTGAGCGATGGTAAACAGCTTTTGTGCTACATGAGCATACACGCCACCTGCTTGGAGTACTTGTCTGGCACATAGAAGATGCTCAGTACTTATGCAGTATCAGGAATAACTATGAGGTATTATACTAACGATATAACTGATTCCTCTGGGCTCCACTTTGCACAATAATCTCAGTCTTTTAGTAGGAAATAGTGGCTCTCACAAGAAATCCTTAGTCATGTTTAAAATGGGCCAGATAAATTAAGAAAATCAGCTGATGTCCTTCCCCTGGAGAACACGAGTGAAGGAGTTCTGTCCTAAGGATAAGACAGCAACTGCAATTAGCAACCCTGATGGCTTTGGGGCTTCCTGGCTTGAAGTCTGTAACAAACTGTCCTGCACATATACTAGTAAATGGTTGGGAATAAAGGATGTGTACTTACAAAGAACAACACAATACACATTTACTTCTGCCCTGTGGTAGAATTTTAATAATTCAGCAAATATTAAATAAGCTACAACTGTATATAATAGAGAGAAAGAATGCTAAAAAAAAAAAACACAAAACACTGCCAATTATATTATTTGGGAACAGAAACCATTGTTGAATTTATAATTTAATGAGGGAAATACAATTTATTTTACAATTATTTACAAAGCTTTGTATATTTCTGGTAAATGAAGTTCCTTAATTTGTACTGTCTCCAACATACTTTCTCAATCTCCTGAAAAATTAGTTAACGGTCTAGAGTCTTGAAATAGGGGAACTTTGGGCTGTTAGCTTTAACAGACATATCTAAGATAAGATAGCAAATAGATTCAAGTTGAAGGCCGCTTTTCATCTAACAGCCAGATAAATAGCTCTGTTATAGTGCCATACCTTACGGGACATGTGTGGGGTATATTGTTTCCTGTGTATGATCCAAAATATTTCTATGTAAATTGGCTTTACCTTTTAAAAAGTGAAAGCATAAATCCATCTCAAGATTTAGAACAGTCAACTAACTTCAGAAAGAACTACGCAAATTTTTTTATGAAAGCACAAATTACAGAATTGAAGGCAAAACTTCTTTCACTTTGTAAAACACATTAAAAAGAAGTTTTTACCCATCTTTTCAACTTCCAAGGCAATATGCATTGCTTTATAGAGCTCAATAAAAAAAATAAAAAAGAAAAAAGAAGTAGCTTTTAGTTCAACCAACTCATTACAAAATTCAGTTAAGCCAGATAGGAAACTGGAGAAGCAGCCAGTTTGATGTAGCCAGTCTACTTACTGTCTTGTGACCCCAATGAAACAGTGACTTCTGGTGGCAAACAAACAAACAAACAAACAAACAATACATATTCTGCAGGTGGCAGGAGAAGGCAATGTTTAAAACCTGGGGGGCTTTACTCTTGAATGATTTCTGAATACTAAGTTAAACACAGTATGATTCTTTGAAATTGTATTTGTAGAAATTAGAAGAGTTAAGGAAAGACAAATGCCAAGGACACTACGGAAACTCAATTGCTACAGTAAGTGAATAAGACATATTAACTCTGATACGCAACAGTTCACTTTCTTCCGGCAAGTGGGAAGCAAAAGAGTTCACAGTAATATACCTGCAAGTCTCACAACCCTAGCCTCATCAAGTCTTAAAGTCCTATTTAGAAAAGAAAAGATAGGTGGGAGCCGAGGCGGGGAGAGGGGGAGTTCCCAATATCTTTTGTCAAAGCCTTGTCTTCCACTCTTCAACACCTTTTTGTCTTAAAGTGAATCTGTCCCAAATCCTTTCTTTCACTGCCTCTCTCCTAAACTAGTTGAATTCAAATAGTTTTAAGTCTTAATTTTCGGCTAAAGGGACAGATTCGGTCACTTTCTTCCTTTCTAGCTTTCTCTCCTACTACTCCCTTCATTTTCTTGGGTCATTTATCCCTTCAGTTCTCTCCCCATTCCTTTTCCCACATATTTATCTTCCAATACAATACTCTCCGACTCTGGGCAAGAGACACCTTTAAATTAAAGCAGGCAAACCATCCAGAATTTTCAACTCTCCTGTGAATTTATTTCCAGAATATCCACTCAAGGAATCCTTTCCACTGCCGACGAAAGGCAAGCCAAGGAAATGCATTAGACAGAGGAAGTAAACACTGAAAACAGGGCCGTGCCTGGCTCAGTCCTAAGCCTCTCAGCAGGAGTAGTTAGACTCTCGGGTCCAAAGGTCTTTTTTCTGCCTCGCGTTTTCCATCCCCACTCGGAGTCCGTCTGACACCCCGGGGGTCGGGGAGAGAAACCCCCCGCCGCCTACCTTCTCCCGGCTCTGCGGTACCTTGCTGGGAAATGACCTGGCCCGGGCGACATCCCCGAACCTCCCCGGCACCTCCCTCGCCGGACGTTTCTAAAGCCTCAATTACGGAGTCCCGCTCCCTCGGCAGCTGTCCCGGGGAACGCAGGCTAGGTCTTCGCCTTAATTTACGGTTTCGCTTCAAGGTTGAACATCCGTCTGGTTCCAGGACGGTACATCCTATCCTCCGCCTCCCGCCTCCCACGGGCGCCAAGAGGGTTAACAATCATCACCCCCATCCCACCCCACAAAACGCAAAACAAAACATGGGGTCGGCCAGACCCTCCCTACCGCCCCTGCTCCCTCACCCCCATCCCCACCCCCACCCAGGACACACCTCCACCTCAAAGCCCGGGAGCTTCCAGGGACAATCTGCATAACAATATGGGGTGTGAAACTCCTCGAAGACCCACCGACTAGGCAAGTACCGAGACGCTCATACGCCCCTCGCTGCTGCTTTTTAACTGACATCACCCTCAGGGAGAGCGCGACCGGACCTCCCTCCACTTCCTCTCCCTTTCCAGGCGCGCCCCCCCTCCCCCGGCGCCCCCAAAGTCGCCGGCGACAGTCCCGGCGGCCCAGGCGCAGGGGAAGGGGGGCAGGAGACATTAATCGGCCCCACGCACGACAGGCGCCGCCTCCCCCGCCCGGGGGCCAGTCGCCTCTCCAACCGGCCCCCTCCCCGGCGGAGGCTGCGGACCACCGACGCGCGCCTCCCTGTCCACCTCCACCAGCGGAGACTGGAACCGCTCATCTCTCCTAGGCGCCAGGGGGAGGGGTGACAATGCCGGGAAGAGAAGGTGGGGGGGGGGCAGCGGATGGGGGAGAGGAAAGCCCCGCTTTGACGCCCCGAGAAACTTCTGGGACCACTCTCTTACGCCACCCCGGGACCAGGTTCAAACCACCGGCCGAACAACATCTTTCCGTTAGACGCGGGCACCCGGGAGAGGCCCGCTGCGGGGAGGTGGGAGTGGGCGGAGAAAGAGGGGTCTCCTCCGGTGCCCCCCCCCGCCCCCGTCCCGGGTTTCTCGTCTAGACGGTACCTGCCGCTCATTTGCAAGTCAGGGCGGTGCAAGCTCCGGGTCTCCGGAGGTTCCCACCGGAAAAGTGGGAAGGCCAGCGACTTGAGTCAGCGTGCTGGGAAGCCGGCGGCAAGGCGGGGGAGCGCCAGGGCTTCCCAGAAGCCAGCGGCGGCGGTTCGGGGCCGGACTCACACCCAGCCCGGGGCAGTGGATGGAGGGGGGGGGGGCGGGGGAGGGATCGGGGTGCGCAGTGCTCCGCTTACCTTCCAGGCCTTTCGCTCTTCAGTCTCCGGGTCGTGCGCCCTGGCCGCCTCCGCCCTCCGGTGACCTGTTGCGGTGGGGAAGGGGCGTGCGGGCGGAGAGCGCAGAGCACAGCAGCTCGCCCTCCCCGGGCTCAGCGGCGTCTCGCACGGGACGCGACTCGCGAGCCGCGGGGACCGGGGTGCAGCCGCGCTCGCGATGCACCGGCGACGGCCGAGCGCGCAGGAGTCGCGCGCTCCTGCACTCGGGGTTCGCAAACTCGGCGCGCCGGTGGCCCCGGAACGCCCGGGAGGCGAGGCCACGCCCTCCGCGGAGGCCACGCCCCGCTCCTCCCTTCTCCCCTGGAGCCGCGCCGCCCCGCTCCGCCCGGCCCACGCCCTCTAGCTGGCGCCAACCAAACGGCGAGGAACACCACCGCCCTCCCGGGGAGACCCGTGGGAGGATGCAGAGGGGGGCCGGGGGGGGACGGTGGCGGTGGCTCTGCATGGAGTACTGCAGTGACAGCACCGGCAGCGTGGGTGACCCTGCCCCGGGCTGGTACGGGGCACAGAAACCTTTCTGCTTTTCAGCAAGATTAAGCTCAGGGTCAAGTTCTGACTTAAGTGTCAAGGAGCCTTTTTGCATTTGCTATACAATTGAAACGGAATCTTTGGAGGAGATAATAACTAACATCTGAGGAGCGTTTTACAGCTTCTCAAGGGCTTTTCATACGCAGGCTGTCTCATCTTCACAACAAGCTTATAACGTAGAAATAAAACCAAAGAAAATAGGTATTGTGCCCAAAGTTGCCAGCTACAAAGTGGCGTGAGGAACCAGGTCCCTTGAATCCAGCCTCCAGGTTCTTGCTCTTCACCAGCCCAATCCCAGGAAATTCTAGGGGCTTTGGCAAATAGCCCCAAAGAAAGAAGGGGAAGCTAACAGTCTCTAGTTAAGGTGCTACGGATCCCTTCTATGAACATACCAAGAAAAGCAGCAGCTGTTTTCTTTGCCTCGTGTCACCTTCCTCCCTGAAAGAGATGCAGGAAGATTACATTAAATGGCCAGATGGGTATTTTCCAATAGCTTAATGCAGTGATTTTCAACCTTTCTCATCTCATGGCACACATAAACTAATTTTTAAAATTCTGCAGCACACCAAAGAAGTACATATCTTTGCCAATCTAACAAAAAATAGGTGTAGCCGAAACCGGTTTGGGTAGGTGGATAGAGCCTAGGCCTTCGGACTGAAGGGTCCCACGTTTGATTCCAGTCAAGGGCATGTACCTTGGTTGCAGGCACTTCCCCAGTAGGGGGCCTGCAGGAGGCAGCTGATCAATGTTTCTCTCTCCTTGATGTTTCTGGCTCTCTATCCTTCTCCCTTCCTCTCTGTAAAAATCAATAAAATATATTTTAAAATAGGTATAATTTTGATTTGTTCATGCCCGACAGCTATTGTTGTATTGGCTGTTGTCATTTATTTATTTGACAATCTAAGGGAAAAAAAGGTCAGTGCCCCTTACTAAATTAGTCAGGTATTGCGTGTTTTAAAATTTCTTGGTACAGGTGGTTGAAAATTGCTGGCTTAATGGTTTAAAGTGGGTGAAATTATTTGGATGAAGAAAGTCAACTTAATATAATGTAAATTAATATAAAAATAGCTTCCTTATTCTCTATGTCCTTTTCTTTTTTCTTTTACCTTTAAATTAAAAAAAATTGTCATTCTTGCTTTGTTCCTTATAGTTCCTTAATTGTCCACATGAACAGTATTTTATTGACAACCTAATCAATACATATTTGCATTTCCAAATTAAACTATTGGCTACTAGACTTACTTTCCCATGAATTGTTTGCCAAAATATAATTCTTCTCCCTCCTCCTGATCTTTCATGATGATGTTGATTTGATTTACCAAGTGGCAGGGAAGCTCCTGCATTGAGATAACGGAACAACTAAATAATTACGGTGTCCTTGATGAAATCTGGTGTCATTCTTGATGAAAGTTTTGAAGGTCACCCCTGAGCAAGGTGCGAAAGGAGTCACCTCCAACAGATGGATATCTGTTTGACTTTAGAGAGAGAGAGAGAGAAACATCAATTGGTGGCTTCCTGCACCCTGCCCCAACTTGGGATGGAACCCTCATCCTAAGTATGTGCCCTGGCTGGGAACTGCACGTGCAACCTTTTGGTCTCCAACCAACTAAGCCACACCAGCCAGGCCTGTGCAACTTCCTAAGGTTTCTAATAGAGATTGAGATCTATTCTAATCATAACAAATATTTTAATATTTCCTAATGTAACTAATGTATTTCATTATAAAAATTATAGTTATAGTAATATAGATTCTGTAGGTTTTTATCTCTCCTATTTAAAAATATTTTCTTTTGTTGTGATCCCTCTTCCATCCCACAATATCTCCTAATACCTCCCAACTGTAGGCAACTTAGTAAATGATGCTGACAGTGGAGGTTTGATCATTTTATTTTCCTGCTTTTGATGCTGAGGGATGTAATCTTGCAAATTTTTTTTGTTGAAGATGATGTAGCTTTGATTCATAGAGTAGTTCATTCCACTTAAATGAGTATTCTTTAGAATGTGGGCCAGGCGAGGGGCCATGTCAATGACAAAGACAGAGCTTCTGTTTTCCGGAGGTTCTGGTGCCTGGTGGAAACAAGCCTGTAAATAAACAATTCCAAGGAACACTTCTATTGGTTAATTTCCAGAAAGGTGGTAAGTTATTTAAAAACTAAAATCAAACTTAATTTTTTCATAATAAATAAAGAAATAGCAGAATAGTCATTCCAGTGAGTTTTTACGTTGGCTTTCTGCCTTTTCTCCAGATAACATTATGTCAATGATTAATAAGCTATTTTAAATCATGATTATACTGTATTTTTTAATTATGACATAAACAAAGGTAATTATGCAATAGAGATGCAGATATTTCGCTTTTTAGCTACCGTTCCTATCTTTTTCATTATAGGAATTCTTAAATTATATTTTTAGCTTACTCAGTGCAATTCTAACATTTTCTTAATCTTGATAACCTTATCACATATATTTCTGATTATGTTTTTGCTAAGGTGATGCAGGTTTCTGACATCAGTGATCTTTTTTAAAACAGAATTGGGGAAAAAAGTTTCCTTTTTTAGTACAATAATAGTACTTTTTTAGCTTTCTCTTCATGTGAGAACTCCTGGGATGTTAACTGACAAATTTCAGCCTTGATTTTACTTAAACTTTTTGACTTCAGGTGGTAATCACACAATGCAATATACACATGATGTATTACAGAATTGTATACTTGAAATTTACATACTTCTATTAATCAATATCACCCCGATAAATTTTATTTAAAAAAATTTAAAAACAAACAAGTGAACCCCATGAAATGCTCAGAAGCTAATGAGCTGCATTCTCAGAGCACCTGTATAAGGGAAGGGAGCACACGTTAAGACTGAGACTGGTGGGAAATACGCCAGCAATGAAACACAAACAGCTTTTTGCTTTGCCGGCCAGAAGTCCTGAGCTCTGCAAGACCCAAGCATTTTAAACAAGCAGTTCACATTAGACTACAAGGGTATTTCAAAGGGCATCAATTTCTTCACAATGTAAAAATAAAATTTTAAATACATTTCCATTTTTTTAAAATATATTTTTATTGATTTCAGAGAGGAACAGAGGAGAGAGAAATAGAAACATCAATGATGTGAGAGTCATTGACCAGCTGCCTCCTTCATGCCCCCTCACTGGAGATTGAGCCTGAATCCTGGGCATGTGCCCTGACCCAGAATCCAATGCGACCTCCTGAGTTCATGGGTAAACACTCAACCACTGGCCAGGATGTAAAATAAATCTTAACTGAGATGAAAACTCAGTGTGTGTCTTTGTGAAAGAAAACAACTCATGCAGAGCTGGGGGAAGGTGGTGCAGGTGAAGAGAGGATGATAGTGAAGATGGAGGAGGAAGGGTTAGCTAAACTGGGTAAAGGGAAGTGGAGGGAGAGCCAGTTCCCCAAAAAGAACACAAACAAAAGGAGGAGGAGGATGTCAGGATGAAATTATGAGGGGCAGTGATTAAAAAAAAAAAAGTGGAACAGGAAAGGTCAACCGGAAACTGATGGTGAAGGGCCCTATGTGCCAATCCAGGAGGTTTTTCTTTCATGTTAAGTGCAGTGGGTAGGAGGTTGATTTGCTCAGGTTGCATTTTGGAAAGATAACTGGTACTGTGGCTGCCATAAGAAAACAAGTAGGAGACAGCCAGGCTGCAATCCTAATCCCCGAGGCCAGGGCAGAAAGTGTACTGAGAGCTGGCATAGACTGTAGGCAGGTGCAGAAATCCCTCGCTTTGTTTCTCTACCTGAGAGGCAGATAGCCAAAATAAACCTGCTGCCTCTTGCTGTAAGAAGAACTAGGTGCACAGTGATTACAGTTAAAACTGGAGGCCCAGTGCATAAAATTCGTGCATGGGGGGAGGAGAGGGGGTCCTTCAGCCTGGCCTGCACCCTCTGTAATCCAGGACCCTTCATGGGATGTCCGACTGCCTCTCATAATCTGGGACTGCTGGCTCCTAACTGCTTGCCTGCCTGCCTGATTGCTCCTAACCTCTCTGCCTATCTAATTGCTCCTAACAACCTCTACCTACCTGCCTGATCACCCCTAACTGCTTCCCTACTGGCCTGATCACCCCTCACCACTTCTGCCTCGCCCTACACTCGGGACTCAGGATTATTTCCTCCGGCCGGTCACAAGCACCCAGGACCCAGGCCAGCATCACTTGGGCTGGAGGCTTCTCCTGGGCTATAGCCTGGGACCACGGGGCAGGCAGCTTATCCCTCTTCTGGGCCACAGCCTGGCTGATCCCCATTCCTCTCTACCCAGTGTTGAGTGTCTGAGCTGTTATGGCATGATGGCATGAGGGTGTGACAACCATTTGCATATTAGCTCTTTATTATATAGGACTAGAAGCCCAATGCATGAAGATTCATGCCAGAATGTGCCTTCCTTTCCCTTGCTGCTGGCACCACCTTCGCTGCCCAGAGGCCCCGAGCTGCAGGGGGTGGTGCAAAACATCTATGTTCTAGGCTTCCCACTCTGCTCCCAGCCACTTGATGCCTGTGTATGCAAATTAACCCACCATATTTGTTGGGCTAATTTGCATACTCACTCCTGATTGGCTGATGAGCATTGCAAAGGCACAGTCAATTAGCATGTTACTCTTTTATTAGATAGACTAGGGGCCGAGTGCATGAAATTCATGCACTGGGGAGGGGTCCCTCAGCCCACCTTGCCTCCTCTCACATACTGGGAGCCCTCAAGGGATGTCCTACTGATGGCTTAGGCCCTCTCCTTGTTGGATCAGTCTGGCCTCCCTTTGCAGGAGGTGACCAGGCTGATCAGAGGAAGGTGCCAGCCCCATCACCCCACTACTACAACTACTGCCAATCACCACAGCCACCAAGGTATTTTCATCAACATGGACTCTAGTCCCTTCATGAAAAAAATGACAACTTTCTTTAGGCATTTTCAAGATGTGCCTTTTGTAAGCTATGACATTTCTTTCTTTATTTTTCTTTTTATCCTCATCTGAGGATATGTTTCCATTAATTTTTTTCCCCATCCCTCCAACTTCAGGCTCCACAACAGTTTATAGGCTTGTGAAGCAGGCACCCCTGACCCCTCCAATCCCCAGCTCGGCCCCTTCCCAAGTATACAGCCTCCACAACAGGCTGTAGGCATGAAAAGCTGGTACCCATGTCCCCCAAGCCTAAAGCCTCTGGGGGATGGCAATCTGGGAGTGACCTGGGTGCTGAGGATGTTCCTGGGACCCAGGTATGTATGCAAATTAACCACCATCTTTATTGGGTTTATTTGCATACTCACTCTGATTGGCTATGAGTGTAGCGGAGGTACAGTCAATTTACATGTTTCTCTATTATTAGGAAAGATAACTGTTGTTATTTTCTCATGAATACTTTTCAGAAAATGTGGTTCCTAGTGACCTGACATCATTTTCCTAAGACAGTGATTGGCAAACCACAGCTCGTGAGCCACATGCAGCTTTTTGGCCCCTTGAGTGTGTCTCTTCCACAAAGTACCAGAGCCTGGGCTAGTTGATTTTGAAGAAGTGGCATTAGAAGAAGTTTAAGTTTAAAAAATTTGGCTCTCAAAAGAAATTTCAATCATTGTACTGTTGATATTTGGCTCTGTTGACTAATGAGTTTGCTGACCACTATCTTAAGAAGTTCAAAAGTGTGTGTGAGTTTTTACACATTGCTACTACACAGTCTTGGTGGGGATTACAAATGTTTTTAGTCATGTTATATTATTATTAAATTAGAGGCCTGATGCACAAATTCGTGCATAGGTGAGGGTCCCTCTGCCTGGCTGGAGATTGGGGGCCAATAGGGGCCAGATCGCCAGGGAGAGGGACTGAGGGAGGTTGGCTGTGGGAGCACACTGACCACCAGGGGGCAGCTCCTGCACTGAGCATCTGCCCCCCTGGTGGTCAGTCATAGCTACCAGCTGGTCATCCGGTTGTCTGGGTGTAATAGTTGCTTAGGCATTTATATATATATAGATTGATTTCATATTTGGAAAATCCTAATGAATCTGGAGCCAAAAAAATACAAGCATAACATCCACATTTTTTCTCAAAAAAATTAATGTAAAGATTTAAATGAATTTCTACAATTTATTAGACATTTCATGCACATAATTTTATTTAATTACCTTGAAAATGTGTATATCTATAGTTCATAAATAAATAAGAAATAAGGCCAGAGAGATCATCCTTCTGCATCATAATTGAACAGCAAGTCAATAGCAGAGGCAGTATTTGCACTCAGCTCTTCCATGCCTCACAGTCATGTTCTTACAACTATACACAGAATTAGGTTAGTATAAATGTCTCCACTAATGTCGATTGCAGTTAAACCCACATCAGCAGGCCCAAGGGAGTTGGCAATGGCTTTTCTTTCTGACAGTTGTATCTGGAGGGTTAATTAGAAGGAGGATAAAGAAAGCTGAGTGATTATGAGAAAATCAAATAGGTGGGAAATGGAAAAGGGAAAGAAATAACGGGCAGAGCCAGAATCCAAAAGCGAAGTTATGGTGGCCCAGTGGGAACAGGGCTGGGGGAAGAGCACCCTAAAGACTAAGGTACAACTTCAAGACCTCAACACGATGATTCTTCTCAATCCATATCTGTCTTCTAAATTTCAGACTATCACCCTGACTTGTCTGCAGGGAATTTCCACATAGTTCTCCCATTAGCCAAACAAACTCAGAATATCCAGAATGAAACTCAGTTTTTCACTCTGTCCACCCATTCTGCCATAACCCACCCAACTCAATTCCTCCTATTTCTTTGTTGGCTTTTTTGTTTGTTTTGTTTTTCTTAAAGATGGGGTCTCACTATGTTGCCCAGGCTGGAATGCAGTGGCTATTCTCAGGCACGATCCCACTACAGTTCAGCACCGGAGTTTTGACCTGCTCGGTTTCCAATCTGGGCCGGTTCACCCCTTCTTAGGCAACCTGGTGGTCCCCGCTCCCTAGTGGTGACCATATTGATGCCAAACTTAGTGGGGACACCTGATGGGCATAGTGCTAAGCCCATCAAGAGATCCTCCAGCCTCCACAGCACCTGGCCAATTCCTCCTATTTGGTTCCCAACTTTTTAATTGTTCCTGTAAAGACCCAAGATTCAGGTTTAAATGTCCATTACCTACCAAGTCATATTTACCTCTCCTTTTGAATGTCTCCCTCTCCCACAAGAACCTTTCCCTTTTTTGGTTTATTTCTTCATTGAAGAGCCACTGTATGTCAGGTACTCATTCTGTTCCATTCTGAGGACAGAAATAAGAAACTGGCCTTGTCTTTGGAGAGTTTGCATCTAAAAGGCCCCCAAGATTCTCATTCCTGGTGTGCACCTGCTATTTACCTTTCTTGAGTGTGGTGAGCCTGACCTAATCAGGTGAACATTTAAAAAAATGGGATCTAAGGGCCAAAGAAGGAGGAAGTCAGACAGATTTGAAACTACAGCAGATGCTCCCTTATTGACCTTGGAGAAGCAAATTCTCACATTGTGGATATGACTAGGACCCAGGAATGGCCTCTAGGAACTGAAGTGACCTGTGGTCACTAGGTGTTAAAAAAAAAATAGGAACCTCAGACATACAACTGCAAGGAAATGAATTCTGCTGAGGGAACTTGGAAATGGACCTTTCCCTACTCAAGCCTTCAGATGAGGGTACAGCTGGTCCACACCTTGATTTCAGCCTGGTAAGATGATGATGGGGCAGAGGGGGGGGGGGGGGAAGCAGGTAAAGTGTGCTGGCCTCTTGACTTACAGAAAGTATAATGTAATAAATGGGTGTTGTTTTAAACTGCTGGGTTTGTGGAAATTCGTTATGCAGCAACAGAAAAGTAATATGGAGAGAAAATAATAAATAGATCATTGTCATGCAGCCTGCTTTGTGTTATGATAGAGGCTTGTATAGGTTGCTATAGGAGTGTACATAGGGGTATCTAACAAACAATGATGGACTCAAGGAAGGTGTCCTGCTAGTAGAACCTAAAATGAATCATCAAGACAAAGAGGGACTTGAGGGAAATGTGTGTGATTGTGAGGATGCAATGCTGTGGGCACAGGGAGCTAATTCTGCACAAGTCCCAAAGTGATAAGGCTCATGATGAGTTTCACAAATTAGGAATATTTCAATATATCTGCAATTATGGGAAGAATGATAAAAGATGAAGCTAGAGATCTAAGAAAGGATTTAAAAGCACCATCTCCTGACTGTATACTATGAAATATCAACTGAGGTGTTCACATAAACCCAACTGATAAAGCCATGTGTGCTGGTTAATTTTTTTGTTTGCCTCAAATCCAGTCCCTGCTCTTCCTTTACTGTGCTGTGAATCACAAGAGGTTAATTTTTGCCTAGCACCTTTCCCTGACTTTGTTGCTGGGAAACTGGTTTCTGGCTGGGTTTGGGCAATGGAGGGCACTGGGAGGAGATTGGCGGGCAGGAAGAGGGAACACCTTTTCTCTTCTCTCTCTGCTCTGGGCAATGGCTCTGACCAGTGGCTGCCCCTCCTCCCCAGCTCTATATCCCACACTCCCCACCAGTGTCTCTGCCTTCTGAGCTCTGGTAACACTTTGTCTCTCCTTAGCCCAGCCTTGGGGGTGGCTATTGCTTCCTGCAGTTGCTTACTCCCTGGGTAGCCTTACCTTCCCCTATGTGGTCTTTCAGCTCTTCAGTTGGAATCTTTTAACTAGTTCTCCTATTAAATTCTCTCTACTGAATTACATGGTATAAGTATTACTTTCCTAATTGGATCCTCACTGAATCACCATATTTTATAGGTGAAGAAATTGAAACTCAGGAACACTGAGCAACTTGCCTGATATCCCAGTCAGGATACTATAGGTCTAACGAAAAACAGAAATGAGAAGAAAAAGGAAAAAAATCCAGATGTGCTTTAAGATATACAAAGTAGAATACAGTGGTACCTTGAGATACGAGTTTAATTTGTTCCGTAACCTTGAGGCGTGGGAAACTATGAGACACTCAAGTCGCGGTAAACTGGTGGGTCGTGTGCAGCTGGCCGATCCTCGCGATTACTCCTATCTCAAATGTTGCTCGTATTTCAAAGCAAAATCACTTGCTCCATGGCTCGTATCTCAAAAATCTCGTATGTTAGGGCACTCGTATCTTGAGGTGCCACTGTATCATATATTTAAGTATAGCCTTAAAAAAGCAAAAGCAACTAAAACTAAAGAAAACTGCTCTGGGGGGGGGGGGGGGGGGCCCAAATCCAAGATGGCGGCATAGGTAAACACCTACACTGCTGCCTCACACAACAATCTCAAAACTACAACTAAAAGACAGAACGGACATCATTCAGAACCACAGGAAGGCTGGCTGAGTGGAAATTTTACAACTAGAAGGAAAGAGAGGGGATCACAGAGACCCTGAGGAGCTACAAAAAGTTGAGGTGCGGAGATGCGCATGTGGAGAGAGTGGGTGCCGGAGTGCCTGGCTGGCTTTCTCTGGCGGGAGGGGGACGGAGACTCCCAGCTGCATTGAACCCCTTATCCTACAGCACTAAACCCCATGTCCAGTTGGGACTCATATGGGACTCATATGGGGGGAGTTTGGACTGTGAAGAGGGAGAAGTGCATGGAGATCTGGGGGAATCACAAAAGAGTGGAGGTCTGGTGGTGCACACAGCACTGCGCGCAGAAGACTGACTGCTGGTTGTGCCACTGGCTTTGATGAGTGGGTGGGGGACAGAGCCTCCCAACTGTGCCACTTTTAGCTCCACTGAACCCCCGTTTTGGGAGAAACCCTGGGGACCCAGACTCATATGGTCCCGGAGCGCAGGGGACTCAGAAAGGCAGAGGTCTAGAGGCACTTCAGGGACTGCTGCAGCAATTACCCAGTCACATGAGACCCAAGGCCCATGGAGGGCAGGGCCGACTGGAAGGCAAGGCGGACCCTTAAGCCCTGAGACTCCACCCATCCCTAGCTCAACAGAGAGGCTTTTGCAATTTTGCAAGTCTTGTATCATGAGGCTGAATCCAACACAGGTTCTCCCGGCATAGTGAAAATGCCAAGACAAAGGAAGAGATCACAAACAAAAAAAATGGAGAAAAGCAAACAACTGGATATAGAGTTCAAAACCACCATTATAAGGCTTTTCAAGAATATCCTAGAAAAGATGGATAAAGTTAGCGAGACCCAAGAGGAGATGAAAAAGAACCAACTAGAGATGGAAAAGGACCAACTAGAAATTAAACATACACTGACTAAAATAAAAAATATTATACAGAGACCTAACAGCAGGTTAGAAGAAAGCAAGAATCAAGTAAAAAATTTGAAATATAAAGAATCAGAAAACACTCAACTGGAAAAGCAAGAAGAAAAAAGAACCCAAAAATGTGAAAATAATGTAAGGAGCCTCTGGGACAGCTTCAAGTGTACCAACATCAGAATTGTAGGGGTGCCAAAAGGAGAGAAAGAACAAGATACTGAAAACCTATTTGAAGAAATAATGGCTGAAAACTTCTCACATCTGGTGAAAGAAATAGACTTACAAGTCCAGGAAGCACACAGAACCCCATATAAAAGGAATCCAAAGAGGACTACACCAAGACACAACATAATTAAAATACCAAGAGCAAAAGACAAAGAGAGAATATTAAAAGCAGCAAGAGAAAAACAGTTCATTACCTACAAGGGAGCACCCATATGACTGTCAGCTGATTTCTCAACAGAAATGATGCAGGCCAGATGGGAATGGCAAGAAATATTAAATGTGATGAATAGCAAGAACCTAAAACCAAGAATACTCTATCCAGCAAAGCTATCATTCAGAATTGAAGGGCAGATAAAGAGCTTCACAGATAAGAAAAAGCTAAAGGAGTTCATCAATTCCAAATCAGTATTATATGAAATGCTGAAAGGTACTCTTTTAGAAGAGAAAGAAGAAAAAGGTAAAAGATAAAAAATTATAAACAACAAATACATATCTATCAACAAGTGAATCTAAAAATTAAGTGAATTAAAAATTTGATCAACAGAATAAACTGGTGAATATAATAGAATCAGGAGCACAGAAAAGGAATGGACTGATGATTCTCAGGGGGAAAGGGGTGAGGGGAGTGCAGGGAGAGACTGGACAAAAATCATACACCTATGGATGAGGTCAATGGGGGGGAGGTAAGGGTAGAGGGAGGGGTGGGAGCCGGGTGAAGGGGAGCTATGGAGGGGAAAAAAGAGAAACAAATGTAATAATCTGAATAATAAAGATTTAATTAAAAAAAGAAAAGAAAAGAAAAGTGCTCTGGCCTACGGTTAACTCAGTTGTTTAGAGCATCCTCCTGATACTCCAAGTTAGTGGATTCAATTTCCAGTCAGGGCACATACAAGAATCAACTAATAAATGCGTCATCATCATCGTTATCATCATCATCATCATCATCTCTCTCTCTCTTTCCCCCTCCCTCCCTTTCTCCCTCCCTCTATAAATAAATAAATAAGTTAAAGCAAAAAAAAGAGAAAATATATCCATTACAATGCAGAACTAAGGTCCTAGGATAGTAATACAGATATGACAAGTTTAAGAAATGAATAGGGAGAAAACCAAGTTATGATTGTATCAATGAGGATCAGAAACCACACCAATATTTTGTCAGGGAAAATTTAATGTAAGAGTTATGAACAAATAAAAGGTGACTACCTATAAAGAAAGGTAACATATAGCTCTACAGAATCACAAGTGTAAGGAGCACTCCTATGGCCTCTCAGGTTGAGGGAGAATACCCAGAAAGGAACAAACTCGAACAGACCCCACCCCTAAGGCTGGGAGTCAAACCTTCTTTGAAAAGGTGCAGCCCACTAAAGGACTTAAAAGTTCACCAGTGTCCTGCAGCCTGCAGCTTATAGGCTAGGATTGGTCAGCAGAAAGCCATCCTGTAGGGTGGGGATGAAATTGGCTGGACAGTGAGTGCCACTGAGTTTCCATTGAAGCCATCACAGGAACAGGAAGATCTAGAAGGGAAGCCACCTCCTCCGTGAGCCTTGCAGTGTCCCTCCAATGCCCTCAGTTTGCCGAGTCCAGCTCCAGGTGGCTTTGAAGCTGACAAGCAATCCAGGATCATTTGTCACAGTCCTCCCGATTCTTTTCCCCATGCAGTGCAATACTGTCCACCTTCATCCATGTTCTATGTATATAATTGTCGAATATTCTGACGAGCATAATTGCTTGTTATCTTTTCCTTTCATTTTTTTTCTGGGGGTGTGCTATTTTACAGCTCTGTATGCTGTAGAAAACTAATGCAAATAATTTAAGTTTATAGAAATGGAAATGAGTTGTGTCCAATAGAATGCAATTGATTATTTCCTACAGTTAGACCATTTTGTCTCTTTCTGTAAACTAGTAGCCCCACGCATGAATCCCTGCGCTAGTAGCTTGTCAGTAGCTCGCTGCAGCCCTCCTGTAGCTCCCTCTGCCCCCCCCCACCGGCACCCCACATAGCTTGCTGCCCTGCTCCTCCCTCTTGTAGCTCTTCGCCACTCGCTTGTAGTTCACAGCTCCCGCCCCTTCCTGCTGATGCATGATTCAGTCGTTATGTGGTCAATCGTTATGCTTCACAGTGTAATGACCATTGGCATGTTATATCTTTATTATATAGGATTCATTCTAGCATTCTTTATTGCTTATAAGTGTGTGGTTGTTTGACTTCCCCTTTGGTCTATTTGTAATATCTTACTGATTTCTTTATTAATTAATGAGGTCAATCAGTAAAACTTCTTGACACATATTCCATTTTTTTTAAATATAAATTTTATTTCTTTTAGAGAATTTTGATGAGTTTATTTGAACTAAACTGACCAAATATGCTAGGGAATCAGATCTCAAATACTCTCCACACATTCATTTTATAATTGTACTAGAGGCTTGGTGCACAAAATGTGTGCACAGGTGGGTTCTCTAGGCCTGGCTGGGGATCAGGGCGAATAGGAGCCTTCCAGCTGCCATCTGGGGCTCTCCTTCTGGTTGCCAGCCAGCTGCCAGCTGCTGGCCAGGGCCTTCCTTTGTTCTGTGCCATCCCCTGGTAGTCAGTGCACATCATAGCGAGTGATCAAACTCCTGATGGGACACTTTGAATATTAGCCTGATAGATAGATAGATAGATAGATAGATAGATAGATAGATAGATAGATGAGAGTCATAATCTTAACCTTCAAAAAATTATATCTTAAGCAAGTCAGTCCTAGAATAGCCAAATTCATGGAGAAAGTAGAATGGTAGTTTTCAGGGCCTGGGAGAGGAGGACATGGGAGTTATTATTTAATGGGTTTGGAGTATCAGCTTGAGAAGATGAACAAGTTGTGGAGTTGGAGAATGGTGATGGTTGCAAAACAGTGTGAATGAACTTAATGCCACTGAACCGTGTACTTAAAAATGGTTAAAATAGCCCTGGCTGGTTTGGCTCAGTGGACAGAGTGACAGCCTGCTGACTGAAGGGTCCCAGGTTCGATTCTGGTCAAGGGCACATGTCTGAGTTGCAGGCTTGATCCCCAGTGTGAGGTATGCAGGAGGCAGCTGATCAATGATTCTCTCTCATCATTGATGTTTCTATCTCTCTCCCTTTCCCTTCCTCCCTTAAATCAATAAAAAATTTTTTTGAATGGTTAAAATGGTAATTTTGGCATGCACATTTTACCGCAATTAAAATAATTAAAATTAAGAAATTATACCTTTACTCTGGCTACATTGTTTTTCAAATTCAGGCACAATTCTATGAAATATTAGAGGCTCAGCTCATAAAATTGTGAATGGTTAGGGTTCCTAGGTCTACCCTGTGAACAGGGCCATCTTCCCATCTTCTGCCTGCTCACCAGTTCTTAGTCCTGCCCTGTGCCACCCACCCCGGTTCCCTGTTTGCCATCAAGTGTTCAGAGTCTTCAGACTGGGGCAGCAGGAGGGGGGATGGGGGTGGTGGAGGACAGAGGAACCAAGAGGTGGTTAATGCACCTCATAGCTACTGGTCGAGTGGTTGTTCTGGTCATTATGCCATTATGTTCGCTGGGCTTTTATTATATAGGATTCTATTACCTAAAGACTAAACACTAGGAAGATGGCGACTGGCAGGAAAGTAGGGAGGGAGAGAGTGTGAGAGAGTGAAGGAACTATAAAGGAGAGTATAGATGTGTGTGGTGTGTGTGTGTATGAGCTAGGAACAGTTAGATTCTGCAGGTCCTCTAAGGGGCTGCCAAACTGGGCAGCCTTAGATGGAGAAGCCCTGTGCACAAAGCCATCACTTCTGGGCGGCAAGTGCAGGCACAGAGACCATGCCATCTTGAGAAAAAGAGCTGCTTGAGACTAGGATCCTGGTCTCAGCACCACCCAGTTGCATCTCAGATGCAAACCAGGACCCTACAGCCACTGAGGACAGAGAACTGCAACCACAGCTTCAGACCAACAGACAGCAAGAATCCAGACTTCTGAAAGTCTGTTTCCTGCAGTGCACACGGAAATCCGTTAACAGCAGCACAGGCATGCCACAGTGCTACTGTGCAACCCAGTCCCCCATGGTGACCGAGACCCAGATTTTCCAGGCAAGAGGCAGCACTTAGCACCACTGACTTGATTCTGTTTCTTACCATGTGTGCCTGGGATCCCTGACTCACAGCACATCCACACAGTGACTCCAATTCTTGGTGCATACACACATGGGGACCCTGATTCTCAGTCAGAAGCCACATGAAGCAACAGAGACTCTGATACTTGATTCTTGGTGCAGACACAGGGAAACTCTTACTCCTGGCCCACGCTAAGGGACAAGCTAGGGGACTCATTCATTGCAGCACAATTCACTATAGCTAAGATTTGGAAACAGCCATCAGCAGATGAGTGGATTACAAAACTGTGGTACATCTACACAATGGAATACTATGCTGCAGTAAAAAGGAGTTCTTACCATTTGCAACAGCCTGGATGGAACTGGAGAGCATTATGCTAAGTGAAATAAGCCAGTCAGAGAAAGATAAATACCACATGATATCACTCATTTGTGGAATATAATGAACAACATAAACTGATGAACAGGGACAGATCCAGAGATAGAGAAGCATCGATCAGATGGCCAAACCTCAGAGGGAAGATTGGGAAGGGTGGGGGAAAAGATAAGAGATCAACCAGAGGACTTGCATGCATGAATATAAGCCAACCAATGGACATGAACACCAGTGGGGTGAGGGCATGAGTGGGACGTTTGGGGGATTAATGGAGGGATGAGGACACATATGTAATACCTTAATCAATAAAGAAATTTTTTTAAAAAAGATTAAAGACTAAATTGTAAGGTTAACTTTCACCTCCTGCAATGGGAAGCGATAATGGGAAAAAGAAGAAGAGGGTTAATATTTAAAAATAAACACAAATCCATAGCAAGCAAAGAGAAAATATGCAACTCTATAACAGACCTTGCTTTTATAACTGGTCATGAGGCCACAGTTGATATTTGTGGCTCCCTTCTTTCTGCCCACTACCCATTCCATATGTCCTTTGCCTCAGCTAAAAGCTCAGTTGGTCAGTTTCCTACTGGAGTGACCTAAACCTTCATTCTTCAAATTTTTTTAAAAGTGATTTTAGAGAGGGGAAGGGAGAGGGAGAAACACATACACACACACACACACACACACACACACACACACACACACACAGATGTGAGAGAGAAACATCAATCAGTTGCCTCCTGCACTTGTCTTGACCGGGAATCAAACCTCAAAACTTGCATATGTGCCTTGACTGGGAACCAAACCCCTTCTCCATACTTCTTTGCCACCCATCTTTAATTTACTCCCTTTCCTAAATCATCCAACCAAATTCTTAGCAACCACAACTGAATTACTGTAGGCCCATATACCTGTCTTCTCATATCAGACAAAGCAGATACATTAGTTTCCTAGGGCTAAAAATCACCACAAATCAGGTGGCTTAGGACAATAGAAGATCACTGGCTCATAGTTCTGGTGACTAGAAGACCAAAATCAGACTGTCAGCCTGGCCATACGCTCTCTGAAGACTCTAGGGGAGAATTATTTCTCACCTCTTCCCAGCTTCTGGTGGTTGCTGGCAATCCTTAGTGTTCCTTGACTTGTAAGTGTTATCACTCCAACCTCTGCCCCTGTCATCACATGGCATTTTCCTGTGTATACTTATCCAAATTTCCCTCTTCTTATAAGACTACCTGTCACTGGGTTAGGGCTCACCTTAACCCACTATGACCTCATCTTGACTTGATTATATCTGTGAAGATGCTATTTCCAAATAAGATCACATTCACAGGTTCTGGGTGGACATGCATTTTGGAGGAGGATACTTTTTAACCCACTATAGTTGACAATTCTACTGGGGGCATTTCCCTTCATTACTGTCCATTAAGTTCACTTCTGGGTGGAGCTTTGTCTAAGCATATTGCAGTGAAGTTAAATTTTAATTATAAAAGAAAAGATACAGCTTCACATATTTGAAAATTAAGTTAGATATTACTAAAATGCCTATATGTTAAAAAGAAAAGTGTAAAGTAAATTAATACTTAGAAATAAATGATAATATAAATACTATATGTAAAAACTTGTAGGTCACAGCTAAAGCAATTCTTAGAGACAAAATTATAATTACATATACTTATTAAGAAACAAGTTTTAAGAATGGTACTGGCACAAAAACAGACATGTAGATCAGTGGAACAGAATAAAGAGCCAGAAATAAAGCTTTGCTTTCATGGTCAACTAATTTATGACAAAGGAGGTAAAAATATACACTGGAGTAACTACAGTCTCTTCAACATGTAGTGTTGGGAAAACTGGTCAGATACATGCAAAAAATAAAACTGGACCACTCTCTCACACCATATCTAAAATAATAAAAACATAATATGCTAATTAAACCAGACATCCTTCCAGATGTTCTTCTGGACAACCTTCCAGACAAAGCCATGGCAAGAGGGAAGCCCGGATCCTGGGTGCGAGAGGGAAGCCAGTGATGGCGACTGGGAAGGAAGGCCTACTCTTGCACGAATTTCATGCATCGGTCCTCTAGTATGCAAATAAAATCAATATAGATTAAAGACTTAAATGTAAGGCCTGAAACCATAAAATTCCTACAGGTTTCTCACTATTGAAAAAGAGATTAAAACTTTATAAAGGAGCATGGCTGGTGTGGCTCAGAGATTGTGCATCGACCTATGACTTAGGAGGTTGCAGTTCAATTCCTGGGCACATGCAGAGGTTGCAGGTTTAATCCCCAGTGTGGGTCGTGCGGGAGGCAACTGATCAATGATTCTCTCTGTCTCTCTCTCTTCCTCTCTGAAATCTAAAAATATATCTTAAAAAAAAAAAACCTTTAGAAAGGAAGAAAACTAAAATGAACCTTGTGATTGTGGACGAAAGGGGCTACATGCTAACCTGAGAAACTCAAGGAAGGCCTGCATGGTGGTCTTGAAAACTCAGAGACCTAAAGTAACCACAAAGAATAGTCTGAAATTAAAATTTAACCAAAAAAGTAATGGTGAGTAGTTACATCCTAGGCTGGTATCTTCACTGACAAGGTCAACCTTTGCCTTAACTGAGCCTATCTGTCTTTTTTTATCTATAATAATATAACCTGAAATGTCTGGGTAACTTGTAACCTCCCTTTTCCTGGATCCCTTGGGTCACAACCTAATGTGCTGGGTGTCAGGACAGATACCACAAATTCCTTTATTGTTGCCATGTTAATTGTCCCTGTACCCACCTAAGTATGTGTCTATCATTTTACTTTTTATCCAAACCTAGGGGTTCCCCCCTCTCTAGTCTATTACCAAAGGATTTCATGTAACCCACCTACCTTTGATTGTAATATATAAATATAGATGTAACACGCCGTTCTTTGGAACATTATCTCAGTTCATTGAGTTTCTGTTTCCCGGCAATTGTCGACAGTTTGTCTCAAATAAACTCACAAAAATTCTTCGCAGGTTTGAATGTTTTTATGTTATTAACATGGTGAATGATTAGAGTTGGAGTTATTGGTGTGAGCTCATGGTTTTTTAGTAAATAGAGATAGATATGAAAATACAGATGTAAGTACATGCACACACATTTACATATACTTATTCATATATTCGTATTCATATATATATAAATACATACATGAACATATATATTGATAAGATCTGTCCCCTGAAAGAACCAAACCTGGGAGTAGTGACATCTCAATAACAGTGAGTAAAACTGGTACCCAGATACTTACTGGTTTCTGAGCACCTTTTTGAGAACAGGCAAAGCAGTTGGCTCCATAGATGAAGGCAGGCATTGACTCTTGGGAAACCTGATCATCCCAGGGTGAGCTACTTACAGTGCAAGCACAGGGGCCTGTAGTGGTTCAGGGATCAAGTTTTGAATCCACACCAAGAGTGAGTTGGATCACAGCTCTGGATTTACTACTAATGTATTGGCAACAGGTTTCTGAACATTGCTGAGCTGCTGCTGTTCCTTTGTAAATAGGATACTATCAGGATCAAAAAGGACCATATAAGTCAAATGCCTGGCACATTGTGAGCATTCACCATTTTTACTGGTTATACCAGGTAGGCATGTTATAGCAGCAAAAATGAATCAAACAAGCAAGCAAGCAAGCAAGCAAGCAAACAACCAAAATCTTCATCTAAGCTCAGAAGGCCAGGAACTTGGTGGAATTCCAGGGGCTTTCCAGTCCCATATATCAGCCATGAGATTAATATGTAACTCTTTTGTGTTAATGAAGCCTATTAATAAAAGTTCTGGTAAGAGATCTGAGCTATGCGTTGGATAGTCCCAAGAGTGACATGTCAGATGAGGGTGGGATAAGGGAAATTATGCAAATTTGATATTATCCCACAAAGCTAATGAGCTGGGAAATTCCTATGGAAATGGCTGCCACTGATACCCCACTGCACAGTTTCCTCTACCCCACCCCCTCCCTCTCAACAGTGCTTCTAACCAAGGAGTCACCAAGCCTTCCTCTTTCAACCTTCCCACCTCTGCTCCTCTGCACCTCACTCTTTAGTTCCAGTCCTCCAATCTGACTTGGTTAATTTGTGCAAGACTTTCTAATTGGGCCCAACTGGTGTGGCTCAGTGGTTGAGTGTCAACCTATGAACCAGGAGGACATGTTTTGATTCCCAGTCTGGGTACATGCCTGGGTTGCAGGCTCAATTTCCAGTAGGGAGGGTGCAGGGGGCAGGCCAATGCTCTATCCACTGAGCCAAACCAGCTAGGGCTCCCAATCCATTTTACCCAGTTTCATTAGTGAGTCTATATCACCTGCCTAAGCCTAAGTCAATTAGTGATAAAGGGAATGGTACTGTCTTGATTGGCTTAATTGGGATTCACCCTCAAGAAAGAGCTTGGGAGGTATATACAGAAATAAAGCCAGAGGTATAACAGCAGTGTCTACTACACTCCTGGATATACTTTGCTTAACTGATTCTGACTTTATAATAGTGAGGTGTCAAAGTTCATGTGGAAATGAAAAATATGTAGTTCCTTCGATGCACATCTTTTTAGGCCTCTGACTTTGCATTGGCTCCTGTTGCTCCTGTCAACATTCTATGAATGTTGACAAATAGGCTTAATTTTTGGAGTCTCTCTAGAAACTCATTCATCTCTACATACTTGACTGGCATTCTATTAACCTTGTATCCTCCATAAGTAAAATCAGAGTGTTGGTACCGGGTGCTCCCTACCCATTGATATGGGGCCTGGATGCAGCTTTGTACTAAAGCCCCCCCCACTTCCCACCACCACAAAGACTAATTGGTTCAAGGAGAAGATGCTGAACCTTACAGGTTAGTAAGCCAGAACAAGGGAAACTGACACAGGTAGTTAAATGGCCAAGCACTTTACAGCCATCTAGTAAATCACAGAATACTATCTTTATATGTCTCCTCTCGAACCAGAGGGTAAGTAGCTTAAATTACCCTATTCAAGGATACAGATAACCTACCATTCACTGTCTGCCTCTGGAGCATGCCTGTGCACCCCCTCCCCCTTTTCCCTGGGCCTACTCTTTCTGGAGTGTGCCTGCACCTTTCCCTTTCCCCTTCTCTTCCCTCTAGGCACATTACCTCTAGCTTCTCTCTCCTAAGCTCCAAGGGGCCTTCTTTTGCCTCTATAACTTATTTCCTGGATCCACGAAGTCCAACTGGCTCACCTTTTCTGCCTCTGTGCCTTTCTAAATGAACTCTCTCTTATAATTGGAGTCTTGGCTCTGAATTCTTAGCCGGAACTCAAGTACTGAGGTTGCTGAACTGAGATCTGATTTCCAGTGTCCTTTTATGGCTAACAAACCCAAGGTTAGTCAATCCAATTCTCTCCCAGTTTGTATTAGGACTGAAAGAAAGTCTCCATTTGCTTTAAACTATAACTTCAAATTCGAGAGGGGCATCTATACTCCACTTTGTACTTCGAGAAACAGAGAAGTTGGCCTGCAGGGAGGAAGCAAATGCACAGAGAGGAGCAGAAATGAGCAGGAATGAAATGCCCTGGCTTCCCACTTCTGGATTTCAGTCCCTGCCTGAGGGAGGGCTGGCTGCATTCCTACCCTGGAGTCTCCTGAGATAGGCCAGTATCCTCATTATAATGTCCCCCTCCCCCTCTTTTTAATATATTTTTATTGATTTCAGAGAGTAAGAGAGAGAGGGAGAGGGAAAAGGAGAGAGAGGGAAAAGGAGAGGGAGAGGGAGAGGGAGAGGGAGATAGAAACATCAATGATGAGAGAGAATCATTGATCAGCTGCCTCCTGCATGCACCCTACTGGGGATCAAGCCTGCAAACTGGGCCTGTGCCCTGACCAGAAATTCATGGGTCAATGCTCAACCACCAAGCCACCCCAGCTGTGCATACCCCTCCCCTCTCTTTTTGAAACTAGTTTCCTGGAAGTTCTGCTATTTTTAACCAAATCACCTTAATGTAAGGAGTTACGAGCAATGTTTTTGGGTTGGGGCTATGAAACCCCAGAGCTTGTGACTTTTTCACGTGAACACGGCCTCCTTTAACAGCAGATTTTACTTATTGTCAATCTTGTGGGGAATCTGATATGGTTGGGAAGGGGATCTGAAGTGTGGTGAGCAACAACTGGAAGAACTGTATTGGGTTCACACAGAGACTAGTAGGATATTTCAGTTTTCTTTCATGTGGCAAACAGTAAGCATTAATAAATATTTGAACAGATGAGCATTCTAGATCTCATAAATCTGAATCTGATAAAAAATTAAAATGTAAAGCGATCGCTAATAGCTGTTGTGTCACACTGAGATATAAGAATTCAGTGATCGTCCTCAATTGCCGCATGGGTGATCACAGTGTTGGGGTGATGGCCATCCATTGACCAGCTGACTTCTACCTTCAGGTGTGCAGCCAGCCTGCTGTGGGCAGGACCTTCTAATGCTGACACTGGGGACCATTTAGAGAAGTCGTGAGGAGTCCCCAACTGCTTGGGACCCAGACTAGCATTTTTTCTCAGAATCTTTGTGTTGACTTTGCCACTTCCTGGCCAACTTTTATCACTTCTCAAACCAAATCCTCCTATGAATGGTGTTAATTTGAACAAGTTGGAACTACAGTTTGCAGAATCCCCTTCCTTGTGTGATCTGTGTTAGAGCTGAATAAAAAAGAAGCTGGTGTGAGATTTGGTAGGTTGAAGTGAAACAGCACCCACACTGGGAGAAACTCTCAGAGAAGTTGGCATATCTAGCTTACCCCCACTTGCCACCATACTGAACGACAGACAAAGGTGATGGCAGTTTTCATATAAACTTGCTCTGCCCTGCTCCACACTCAGCTCATCTCTCAAGGGCAGGATCTGCTGATCAATAGCGACTCAAGTCTGGGTGGTTCCACTGAAGAGGTGAAGTGCCTGCCTTCCCAGAGGCCTTTGCAAGCTCTGTCTTGCCCACCTGTGCCAGTACTAAGCCAGGCTCATTAGTGACTTTCCTCTGATCCTTCACCTTCTGCTTTCAGACCCTTAATTCCCCAGCTTCTCCAACAATAGTGGGTGGTAACTACATCTGGTTTGCCCTCCCAGATGTATCTTCAATAAATATTTATTAAACAAATATTTTTTTAGTTTATAGAAAGAAGGAGAGAAAGCAAGGAAGAGGAAAGATAGAAAGATAATACTTTTCCCATTGAACTGGCCCAGATGGTAAAGATTCTCTTCTGCACAATTTTGGCTGAGAGGAAAAGGTGCTTTCCGATCTCTTGCTACTTATTTCTCAAAATAATTCCATGTGCCATATTCCAAAAAAAAAGGAAATGAAAGTAGCTTGCTTAAGATCCCAGAGCAGGAGGAAGTAAACTAAAATTAGAACGTCTCCTCTCGGCAACGCATTGAGTTTTATCTCCCTTCCTTTACCAAACCCACTTTTGTTCATCACCACCATCTCTCCTGCCCCTTAGCTATACACACACACGTATACTTGCCCAAATGCCACCACTAAAAAATATGAAATTACATGTTGAAAGTATGGCTCTCCAAAAGGGATACATTCAAGCCAATTTTACAGGTATTTGTTGAGCATCCATAAGTAAGAAAACAAAGTAAGGGTGAATAGAGGAAGGTGTGTTGTGGTGTTCCTACTGGGAAAATTATAAAAATTCTTTGATGTGAAAGCATTGTTGGCGATTACTTAGTTCTTACTCTTAGTAGCCTTTTTCTCATTCCTCACGCGCATCTTGGGGTGAAGGTTTCCTCATGAACATACACCCAAGGTAGCTTAATGAGATTCTACAGATGTAGATGCTCCAGGCCATGGCCATCTAAGGGGACATTTTGTTGTTCCCGAGGTGGGTTGTTCTTAAAATTTGTCCGTGAACCATCACCTGGGGAGCCCCTTTAAAATGCAGAGTCCCTGGCTCCCTTCCTCATGTCCCCCAGCTCTGCCTATACAGATAAAATTCAGGATGTCTGTGGGATTTGTCTTTTTCACAAGACTCCATGGGCTCATCTGATACAATGGTCTTCAGGCCATTCTTGGAGAAATGTCCAAAAATACCTGAAATAGAATCACCTGGACACTTACTTTTATTTACTTATTTTTCAATTTATTTTTAATATAGTTGACAACGGCATTATATTAGTTTCAGTTACAACATAGTGATTCAACATTTATATACCTTATAAAGTGATCATCATAATAAGTCTAGTAATTGTCACCGTACATAGTTATTATGATGGGCACTTTTGTTTTTTAAAGCTGATTCTTAATTCCTACCCCCAGACCATTTGGATTGGAATTTTGAGCCCTGGCTCAGTTAGTTGGGGCATCATTTCATGCACTAAAGGGTTGTGGACTTGATTCCTGGCTAGGGACATACCTGGTTTCAATCTCCTGGCAACTGGTTGATGTTTCTCTCTCACATTGACATATATTTATATTTTTCTCTCTCTTTCTCTGTCCCTTCCTCTCTCTCTCAAATTGAAAAAAACATATACTTCCCCTGATTAAAGCATCGGACCACACACTGAAGTGTTTTGGGTTTGAGTCCCAGTTAGGGTACACACCTGAGTTACAAGGGTGCATGTAACCAATTGATGTGCCTCTCTCACATCTATGTTTCTCTCTCTCTCTGCTCCTCTCTCCCTCCCTTCTAGTCTCTCTAAAAATCAATAAGAAAAATCCTCATTTGAGGGTTAACAAAAATTAAAATAAAAAATAAAAATATATCCTCAGGTGAGGATTAAAAATAAAAAGAATTTTGGTGGCAGGGCATGGAGATACGCATTTTTAAATCACTCTCCACTTAATTCTTATGAATCTACAGATTCCCCTTTGAAAAGTATTTTTAGATCTCCTACTGTACATTTAAGCCCAGTTTGGACACAAAGCCCTCTGGAGAGAAAAATAGAAAAAAGGAAAGGCCATCCTCTCTAATGAACATTGATTTTAGAATCATCTCTTTCTAATTCTTAGAATCTCTTCCTGGCTAATTGCTGATGTGAGCATTTCCTGGGAAGTGGCTGACTTCCCAAGGTCAGGCAGCCCTCACACCCTCTGAGGTGGTCAGGACTGCTGATGGGTCCCATGGAGCTAGCTCTGATTTGCAGAGCAAACATTATCTGCAGGCCCATCCAACAGTAATGGAAACCTCAGAAGCCTAGAAGTGCTGGAAACTGTCTTACTGGATAATGGGGGCTGTGGTCTTTCTGGGGCCACTCTTAGGTCACCTCTCTACTTCCCACCCCCACACCCCAATTCCTCATTCCCAAAATGTCTAACATGTCATATCAGATACCAGTTTTTTTGTGTGATTAAAACCCCCCCACACTTTTGTATTACTATTTATTTTAGAGAGAGAGGAAGGGATAGAATAGAGAGCTAGAAACATGGATGAGAAACATCCATCAGCTGGCTCCTGCCTGCTCCCTCCTGGGGATCTAGCCCACAACCCAGGCATGTGCCCTGACTGAGAATCGAACCAGTGATTTCTTGGTTCATGGGTCAAAGCTCAACCACTAAGCCATACTGGCTGGGCAGGTACCGGTTTTGTTTTTTAAAAATGCACACAGAAAACACAATTGTCATTCAGATGGTTTGGAAAGGGCACGGTGTGGCGATGTGATGTGTAGAAGGAAGCAATCATGCTGACACCTATGTGGGTGTGAATCTTGCCTGCCCTTTGGGAGTCCTGCGTTTGGACCAGCTACTGGGTCACAGGGTAAGTGTGGTGGTAATGGCTGGGAGGGGCTGTGTGAAGTGGGAGAGCAAGAGTGCAGAGCATTCAGGAGGGGCACACGATTAACCGGCGACAGGCGCTTCCCTTCCTTCCTCACTCCACACTTCCTTTTAACTCACTCCTTCCTCTCCACTCCACCCGCACCTCCCTGCTCCTAACACCAGGACTCCACTGTAAATTTCAGCCACTGCCTGTCCCCACTTTGTAGATGACTCCCCCCCACCACACATACTATCTTCTCTCACCAGCCTCCCATGACCAGGGCCCCACTCAGTCATCTTTATGGCTGTAAAACCTGAGTCTGGGCTTGAAAGGGAACATTTGCTGACACTGGGCAAATGCCAAGTACCAAGGACTAAAGATACTATAGGAAAAGTGCTTAGGGCAGTGCCTGGTTTGTCTAGTGAAGTACAGCTGTTCCTCACCATTGCTCTGCTATTTATGTCTTACAATTAACCTGGAGAGTAGGTCCTGACTACTGATTTGCTCCTCTTTGCAGGTGAAACAAACTGGGGTCACATAGCTAGAAAGTGGTATAGAATTGGAATTTTAACCCAGTCTGATGGATCCAAAACTCATGCTTTTTCATGTGCAATTAATAAGACCTCTATCTGAGGTCTTACATTCACAATAAATAATAGGAAAACGTTTTTTAAAATGTGCTACTTCTAGAGATATATACACATATGTAATTGTTTGTGTGTGTGTGTGTGTGTGTGTGTGTGTAAAATTAAATGACTTCAAAAAAGTTATCTGGCTGAAACCGGTTTGGCTCAGTGGATAGAGCGTTAGCCTGCGGACAGAAGGGTCCCAAGGTTCAATTCCAGTCAAGGGCATGAATCTTGGGTGTGGGCACATCCCCAGTAGGAGGCATGCAGGAGGCAGCTGATCAATGTTTCTCTTTCATCAATGTTTCTAACTCTCTATCTCTCTTCTTTCCTCTCTGTAAAAAGTCAATAAAATATATTTTTTTAAAAAAGTTATCTGGGCAAGGTCAAGATGGTGGCTCAGGTAAATGCAGTTCTCACATCCTCCCTAACCAACTAAACTATAAAGCAACCATCACACATAACCCCCGGAAACCAAGTTGAATGGAAGTTCTACAACTAGGGATTTAAAGAAGAAGCCACATCAAAACTGGCAGGAGAGCTGGAGATGGGGAATGAGCTGGTCTCCCAACCACGGCTGTAGATAAAAATATGGAGGGTTACCTCAGTTGTGGAGGTCCCCCCTTACATCTCTCTAACAAATCGCATCTGGCCTCAGTATGCTGTGTACCTTTCAATAAATGGCCCCAGACCTAGCACTAGCAGCTGTCAGCCCCACACCAGGGTCCCTAATCCAGGGTTCCAGTGCCAGGAAGAAAATTCCCCATAACTTCTGGCTGTTAAAAAACCAGTGGGGAATGAGGCTGAGTGAGACTATGGCTTTTGGAGTCCCAGGCAGTACCTCTTAAGGGGCCTGTGCATAGACTTACTCAGACTCACTTCCTTGGAGCTCCAGTACAGGGACAGCCATTTGAAAGGCACAGGGACATACAATTGAATCGTATCAAGGTGAGAGCTTGGGGGCAGCTTTCTGCCAGACAAAAATGCTGACAGAGGCCATTGTTCCTTTTCTGAGCCCTCTCCTCATAGGGCCAGCATGAGAGCCGTATCTGAGTCTCTATCAACAAGGCTCACACTGCTCACAGTGGTCTCAGGGGAATACCCTGTCCCACTGAACTTGTGAGCCCATTCAAGCTGTTTCCTGTGGTTTTTCCATACAAATGGCCTGTCTTGGCTCATGCTTCAGATTTTCTTAAAATCTCTCAAACAAATCGCATCTGGCCTCAGCATGCTGTGTACCTTTCAGTAAATGACCCCAGACCTAGCACTAACAGCTGCCAGCCTTGGTTCACAGCTGGGCCTTGGCTGGGTACCTCCAAGTCCAGCACAAGTAGCAGCTATCTGCAGATTGCTTTGTAGTTCATGCTGGGTTGTCCCAGGCAGAACACAAGTGGTGGCTGACTTTGGCCTGCAGCTCCTGGGAGGCTCCAGAGTCCGTGTACTCAGTGGTCAGCTTCAGGCCATGTCAAAGCACCACCCAAGCACTTCCATTCAAGGGGCAGATTCAGTGGGCGCCAGAGGTCTGATAAAGTAAGTCCTGCTCTGTGGGACAAGTCCTTGTATAGCTGATCCTCCATGGTGGTCAGTAGTCACAGCCAGTTCTTACAGCCAATGGGTCTGGGAGTAAATCCTTCCCATTGATGTGTCAACCACAGTCAAGGCTCAACTACAATAGGAGTGTGTACACCACCCACATTGGGGGAGGGAGGAGGGTGGGCACACCTGGAGTGCCCAGCTCAGGTGAATGAGGAGGCTGTGCTACTGAATCCTCCATGACACCTACTACATTAGGCCACTCTACATGCCCGGGAGAGGCAGCAGCTCTACCTAATGCATAGAAGAGACAAAAATACATGCCCCAAATAAAATAACAGAACAAAATTTCAGAAATAAAAAAAACCTAAATCAAATGGAGACAAGCAATCTACTAGATGCAGGGTTCAAAACACTAGTTATAAAGATGCTCAATGAACTTAGTGAGAACTTCAACTCCATGAAAAAGAGCCAGTCAGAAATGAAGGATAATTTACAGGGGATCAGTCAAAACAACGGAAGCTGTCCATTATTATATATCTAAATGGACAGTATGGTATTTGAGAAGGGGATGGGAAAGTTCAACCTAGAATTCCATTTAAAAATATCAGGGACTTATTAAGACATTATGGGAAAAAGAAATGTTTCTGGGTTCTGGGTCTTCTCAGAGATGTTATAAATTTAGTGACCTTGCCGAAACCGGTTTGGCTCAGTGGATAGAGCGTCGGCCTGAGGACTGAAAGTTCCCAGGTTCGATTCCGGTCAAGGGCATGTACCTTGGTTGCAGGCACATCTCCAGTAGGGGGCGTGCAGAAGGTGGCTGATCGATGTTTCTCTCTCATCGATGTTTCTAACTCTCTATTCCTCTCCCTTCCTCTCTGTAAAAAAATCAATAAAATATATTAAAAAAAAAATTAGTGACCTTGAATCCCATGCACAGTGATGACCCAAATCTTGGGGTTGTACTTACATTCGTCCCGCTTTCTGAGTTTCAAATCAGCACCTCAAAGTTAAACCAGTCTAAAACCCCACCCAGTTATTACCTCTCAGATCAGGAGCGTGGGCCTGGCAGAGCTGGGTTCTGTGCTCAGAGCCTCACAGGTTGAAATGAAGGTCTCAGCTGGGCTGCCTTCTCCTCTGATAGACAGTTTTTCTCTGGGAAGACTACCTTCAGAGCCCTCTTCTGAGCTCATGGAGGCTGTTGGCAGAATTCAGTTCTTCGCGGTTATAGGACTGAGGTCCCGTTACCTTGCTGGCTATCTGCAGTGTTGTTGTGGCTCCTAGAGGCCAGCCTCGGGGTCTAGCCATAACCTGGTTGCTGACTTCCATGGCAGCTTATACAGGTTGTGCACAGGTGGGTGGGAACTTTGGGAGCTGCATTAGTCGACTAGATCGGCCATAGCAAAGTACCACAGACTACATGGCACAAACCACAGAAGTTTACATCCGTGCCTTTCTGGAGTCTCAAAGTCTGAGACCACGGTGTCCACAGAGTTGGTTTCCTTCTGAGGCCTCTCTCCTTTGCCTGTAGATGGTCTGTAGATGGTCCCATTGTCCTCACATGATCTTCCCTCTCTGCATGTCTGTGTCCTAATCTCCTCTTCTCAGAAGGACACTAGTTGCATTGGAATAGGGCCCACTCATATGACTCATTTTATCTTAATTACCTTTTTAAAGGTTCTTTCTCCAAACATGTGCCTCTGAGGTGCGGCGGTGAGGACTTCAGCAAGTGAAATCTGGAGGAACGAAATTCAGCCCACAATTGGAAATCAACTTAGAATTCTGCCTCCCCCACCACACAGTTTGTCTAGAGGTACAAGGCCAATGTTGGCTTTTATGAAAGTTACTAGAAAGACATGGTCGAATTCTAGTGTGGGGTTTCAAGTCTTTTTGGAAAGACTTGCAAAATGTAAAGCGTTCCTTGGAACATTTCTAATTTCCTGAAATTTAGAATCAAATACCTGTTTTAGATACTCAAGGAAACTATAAAGCTACTTAGGGACATTTTAGAAACTGCTGAACTCTGGGATAGAAATGAGTTTGTTCTAGCATTGTTTTACCTCTGCTATTTCCTTTCTCAGTTTTACAGTTTATATGGGATCAACCTTGAAAATTAAAATACATTAGGCTGTGATGCCTACTAATGAGCAGCAGGGATGTACTTTGATTTATTATTGGTACCTTGAAAGTAGAAATGGGAGCTGAGGACAAAATTAAGAATTGGTGACTGTATAACTAATGCCATCCAATTAATTCAATTAAAAATAAAGAATTGTGATTATAGCCCTAGGGCTCAGTGGATAGAGTGTCAGCCTGCAGACTGAAGGGTACTGGGTTCGATTCCAGTCAAGGGCATATGCCTGGGTTGTGGGCTCAATACCTGGTAGGGGGCATGCAAGGATTCTCACATTGATGCTTCTCTCTCTCCTCCCTTCCTTTCTGAAATCAATAAAAATATATTTAAAAAAAGAATTGTGACTATAGTTAATACTTTGTATGCTTGAAAGTTGAGTAGATTTTAAGTATTCTCATCACGCACACACATGGAGTTAACTATGTTAACTATGTGGGGTGATGGATATTGTAAGAGGGGAGGGGGATTCTTTTCCCACTTCCCCCCTTGTTCTTCTGGAGGGTGTGATTACCAAATTGACATGAAATATTAACAGGAGAAAAAAGCAAATTTATTATGTACACAGGGGGTCCATATGAATGTACAGAGGATAGATACATCAGGCAGTCGAGGCTAATATGCTATGGAGAAAGTGGGGGTGGTGTGATTTGAGACTTCAAAGAGCAAGAAGGCAAAAAACATGGAGATGACAATCAGAGGTTTGGTAATCAAATGTTTGCTTAGTCATCTTTAACAATGGGACACAGAAGTGACTTTGGTCAAATGGGCCTTGTTGGGTTTCTCCTCCTCCATTACCTCCTATATAATAAAAGGCTAATATGCAAATAAACTGAATGGCAGAACAACCGAAAAGCCAGTTGCTGTGATGTGCGCTAACCACCAGGGGGCATGTATGGAACATGGCGGGCATTGGTCTCGGCAGGATGGTGGAACAGGAGAGTGGTGGTGCCAGAGTCAGGCAGGGTGAGCCTCTGGTGGTTACTGAAAACTCTTTGCTCCCTCAAGCCATGGTCCTGCCCAGCACTTGCACCTGCTGTTGGTACCAGCCTTTCTCCCACCTGCTGCCAGCACTGGAGCCACGGCTCACACCCACTGCCAGCACCCAGTGCCGGCCCTGATCACTCGAGGTATCAGTAGGTGAGAGAGGTGGCTCCTAGTCTCGATTGTCCCTGAGGGCTTCTTCACCTCCCACTGCCCCTGAGGGGAGATTGGGGCAGCAGCCCCTGCTTGAACCCACTGATGGTGCCAGCCCCACTCACACCTGCTGCTGGTGCCAGCCCCAATCGCTCCTCACTGTCAGTGGGTGTGAGTGGGGCCAGTGCCGTTGGAGCAGGGCTACTGGCAGACAGGAGACCTGGGGGCTGCAGTGGAAGGGGCTGGGCAGGAGCGAGGAGGATGGGCTGAGAACTGTCCCTGTGCCAATCACAGCTTCATGGCCCACAGTTCCTTTCAAGGTGCATGGATTCGTGCACTGAGCCCCTAGTTACACTATAATTATCTATGGTGGAAGCTCCCTAAATTCCTATAGGCAGTTAGCAGGAAGGTCAAAGGTTTTTCCTGAGTCTTTTGTTTCTTAAAAATAATTAGCAGAAGACCACCAATATACCTCCCAAAAGGCATATTTTGGGGGTGGCAAATTATGCTACCCTTCAATGTATTTATTATCTTGACTTTGGTAATCATTGTATAATGTATATGCATATCAAAAAGTTTTAAAAATTTTGTCTTAGAAGATCAAGCAGACAGAAAAGAATTAAGAGGTAAAATGCAGGCAGGTTTATTGTTAAGAAGTCTACACTTTGAAATAATACTTTGTTTTTAAATTCTGAATTTAAGTACATTGATATTGATTGCCTATTCAGGATTACAATACATTCTCATTTTAAGTTTTGGCTTAAGAAAGGAATCTTAATTCTTTCTAGACAGCTTTCACAGCTGACAGAAAGAGAGGTGTTATTTTCTTTTTCCATATTTCTCCAAGTTGAGAATATATTCTTTTTATAATTGCTTAAATCTTCAAGGGGAAAAGAGCTTTTCTTGTATGTGGGAAAAGGGGACACATTTTAGACTGAAGGGACCAAATCACAGAGCCTTATATACAAAAAGTGCTCAGCAGATTGGTTTGAATCTAATTGAATTAAGTTTAAGATGAAATATGAATCTCAAATGAATAAAATTAAAAAGAGCACTAGCTGATTTCGCTCAGTGGATAGAGCATCAGCCTATGGACTTCAATTCTGATCAAGAGCATATGCCCAGGTTGCAGGAGGCAGCTGATCAATGATTCTCTCTCATTGATGTTTCTATTTCTTCCTCCCCCTCCCTTCTTCTCTGAAATCAATAAAAATATAAAAAATAATAAAATAAAAAGAATATATGAATATGGAATATGGTAAACCTGGAATATAAATGTTCTAAAGAAGTTTTAGGATAAATAAAATGTATATTCTTTTATACACTAACTTTAATGAATTATTTACATAATATGCCAAAATGTAAAATTATTAAAAGTCATTTACTAACTTATTAAAGACTTAATGATGATATTGATGTTAAGGATTAGACAGATCCATGGAATCCATCATAAAATATTTTTGAGAGCTATATATTAGGTTTCATAAATGATACAAAGGCTTAAAGTTTTTCATATTGTGAAAAAAAGTAAC
>JAAGEH010002528.1:51464559-51598986 GCA_011751065.1 Lasiurus cinereus | reverse complement strand
CCCCCCACTCTCTCTAAAAAATCAATGGAAACAATATCCTCAGATGAGGATTAACAAACACACACAAAAGTTTAGGCTATATTTGTGATTTACCAAATAAGTTAAAAGAAACAAAACATCATTCTTTTAATATTTATAAATATGAGAGAAATTAACAAAATATTTGAAATGGGCTGTTGCAAAAATATTAACAAACCCATACTCCAAAACCTTAGCCTAATTACAATCTTGAAAGAATATATAGTGTTAAAGAGAGTGCACAATATCAGAATCAGATAGTCTTGGGTTAAACTCTATGAGCCTGACAAAAGTTATTCACACTTGATAAAGCCTGTTTTTTTCTTCTCTAATATCCCTGAAATCACATCACTAAATAATAACATCTATTATTGTAATAGGTAAATGAGATAATGTATAAGAAGTACCTTGAACAGGGCCCAAAGCACAGTAAATGTTAATCACAGTATTATTGTTTTTGTGTTATGATTCTTCTTACGTTTTGTGCATTTCTTCTTACTTTGAACAATAGGTGGCAGCAATGTTCTCCTAACGAATTTATATGTAAATTGTTAACTGTGGAATGGATGAGATCAGTGAAGGCTTACTCAATAGGAAGATATGTGTAAGACACCAGAAAAGCAGAGGGAGAGAGATCATGAAGAAAGGGAGAGGGGGGAAGAGGGTGAGGAGGGGAGGGGGAGAGGGAGAGGAAGAAGAAGAAGGTATTTCAGAAGTACTAAAATAGTAATTATGAGGGGGGAAATCAGGTCTTTATTGGATATTCTTCTACTTTCTAAAGGATTTAGTGTTGTTTTGTTTTTAAATACATGTGGGAGAGTGGTGGTTATTATATTTTCTCTGTTGACAGTTTTAAGGACCTTAACTGGTTATAGATGAGATTTAGTAAAATGAGCTGCTGCCCAGAAAATGTCTGTAAAGTATAATGTGTTTTTAAAAATATTTTTTAAAATTGATTTTTAGAGAAAGAGGAAAAGAGGGAAACATATGTGTGAGAGAAACATGAATCAGCTGCCTCCTGCATGCTCCCTACCACAGATAAAGACCACAACCCAGGCATAGAACCAGCAACTTTTTGGTGTATGGGGTGGTGTCCAACCAGTTGAGTCACATTACCCAGGGCAAAATTGAAGCTCGGTTGTTCACTTTAACCACACTACTAATCTCAAAATTATAAAAACATGGCTATTTTCCTCTATGCAAAATATTCTTTCTACACTAACACAGAATGGTATATTGGGTAACTGTTGCTCTGTTACGAATACCCCAAAGGTTAGGGCCTTAAAACCATAGACAATTATTATCTTTTATTTTCTGAGGGCCAGGAATCTTGGCGCAGCTTAGCTGGATGGACTGGCTCAGCGCCTGCCATGAAGTTTCAATGTAGAAACTGGAGCTTCAGTCACCTGAACGTTTGACCAAGCCCTGGTCTGCTCCCAAGATCCAACTCATGGTTCCTGGCAAGAGGCCTCTGTTCTTCACCAGTTGTTGGCTAGAGACCTCAACTCCTTTGCACATGAATTTCTCCATAAGGTGTCTTCTCAAATGGCACCTGACCTCCTCCAGGATAAGCGAGCCAATGGAGACTGAAAAAGGAAGTCCCCATACCTTTTGTGATCTCGTCTCAGAAGCCATACTCCGTAACTCCCACCATATTTGCTCAAAGTGAGTCACACAGGAGATAACTAAACACAATGGTCAGGATTATCCTATACGTATAATAAAAGGGAAATGTGAAAATTGATCCTAACAGTGGAACAACTGGGAATGATTGGTTGCTATGATGTACACTTACCACCAGGGGGCGCAGATGCTCAATGCAGGAGCTGCCCCCTGGTGGTCAGTGCACTCCCAGGGGAAAGGGTTGGGGGAACACTGCTCAGCCAGAAGCCAGACTCACTGCTGGCGAGCATAGTGGCGTTGATGGGAGCATTTCCCGCCTCTGTGGCAGTGTTAAGAATGTCCAACTGACGGCTTAGGCCCGCTCCCCAGGGTGCAGATCTAAGCCATCAGTCAGACATCCCCCAAGGGCTCCCAGGCTGCCAGAGGGATGTCTGACTGCCAGGTGGACATCCCCCCAGAGATCCCAGACTGTGAGAGGATGCAGGCCAAGCTGAGGGACTCCCTCCCACTCCCAGTGCACGAATTTTCATGCACCAGGCCTCTAGTATACATATAATTGGAGTTCCCACATGTAGAAACAAGATGTCTGTTCTCAGTGTGGTCCTGGGTCCATCCCATCCTCTCCCTGGATCTTGATTTCTTCATCTGTAGAAAGAGGCCAGGCCGTGGATCCAAGTGCCACTTCAACTCTGGAGAGAGAGAAAGGGGGAAGGAAAGAAAGAGAGAAACAGAGAGAAACTGGAGTCATAAATATCCCTTGCCTGTTTCTGCCCCCCTCTGTTAGTGACCTCAGCAACTCGGTCTCTGCGTTTTATCTCTAAAATGAAACTATCTTACACAGTGGTTTTCAAACTTTTTAGACCTACTGTCAGAAGTATACTTTACATTGAAACTGCGCGCACACACACACACACACACACACATGCGCGTGCGCACGTGCATGAGTGCATACGCATAACAGAAATGAAGGTTCCACAAAACAATATTTACACTTATTTTCGTGATGGACTCTCATCCCCCCTCCCCATTCTGTACTAATTTATTTTAAAAATTGAAGCTCTATTGGCTAAGATCAAAATCTACTGCATTGATTTCACAATCCATCAATGGCCTCAGTGTTCTTTGTGTTAAATAATACACTCACTTTTACTCCTCACTGCCGTTTTCCCCTTGGTAGTAGAATAGAAATGTTCAAGAGTGTTCTAGTCGGTTTGGCTTAGTGGATAGGGCCTCTGCCTGAGGGCTGAAGGGTCCTGAGTTCAATCCCTTTATAGAGGGCATGCAGGAGGCAGCTGGTCAATGATTCTCTTTCATCATTGATGTTTTTCGCTCTCTCCCCCTCTCCCCTTCTCTCTGAAATCAATTATATATATATGATGTTCAAGAGCAAGTGCGTCCTCACCTTCTAGTCCCTGGGAGGGACCAAAGCTCTGTCACAGGAGACTAATTAGGCAGGACCCACTATTAGAGGTAGCTGTCAGGGTCAAAAGGGCACCGTGTTTAGCTTTAAAAGTTGGCCCTACAACTCACTAAGCCATGTGACCCTGAGCAGTCCTTTAACCTCTCAGTTCATTCTTCCTCTCTAAAACTGGAGTCCTAAGTATCCCTTGCCTCGCTCATAAAATTGTGACGAGGCTCAAAATTAGATAATGAGGCACGCAGAGTTTATTGACACGAGATTCCTCACAACCACCCTGTAAGAGAGATGGAGTATTATTACAAGGCATACGGTCTGCGAGAACAAACTGAGGCTTAGGGAATTGACGCAGGCAAGACCTTAAAGGCAGCAAGTAGGCAGAACTGGAATTCCCCACCAATTCTGACTCCAAACCCCTCACGCCAAAGGGAAAGGTAAACTACTTTAATGGGATGCGGTGCGGAGCATCAGATGTGTTACAGATGCCAGTCCTCCAGAAGTACAACCGTGCAATGACTTTCAGAAACCGGCCACGTTTTCCGATGCCTGGCTTAGGGTTTCCAGCTGGAGCCTTTCAAGCGGCCGTGACCCACCAGGCCATTGAGCACCAGCCTTTGCGGCGCAGCGCCAGCGTCACAGTGGGCTCGCTCACAGTGAGTGGACACGTCAGAATGGGAAACATTTCCTGACCAGGGGCCCCCAGACCGTACCTGAACCAAGTCGCCAAGTCGCTTCCCATACTCTCCGGACACAAGTGTCGTTTTAAGGGGAAAAAACCCAGTGTACAGCCTTCTTTCGCTAGAGGGCTTTGTTCCTTCAGCGTGCGCAGGTCCCCGCCGTGTCACCCAGAGGTCCCCGCCCCCAGGGGACCCCGCGGGGCGCGCGTCTCCCGGGCCTGTCGCCCGCCCCCACCTCGTGGGTGGGCTCCCCACCACAAAGTTTCCCACGCGAGCAGGAAGGAGGCGTCCAGCTGGGGATCGTGACCCGCCTCCTCCGAGAGCTGGTAAGCAGGCGCGGGCGCCCCTTTGGGGACCAATCCCGGAGGTCCTGGTGGAGCGGGCGCGCCTGCGGGTGGTGGGAGGAGCGGGGCGCGGGCGTGGGAAGGGGGTGCGGAGGGAGGGAGGTGCAGAGAGGACCCCTCACTTGGCTCGGGGCCCCGGGGCGACCGAGGCCTCCAGGCGTCCCTGGGAGCTGGTTTTCACCGGAGGAACTGCAAATGCGGGCTGGTGGTGGGCGGGGGCGGGGAGGTGGGGTGTGCGGGGAGGAGACGTGCTCAGGAGATGTGCGTGCGAGGGCAAGTGGCAGTGGTGCTTCAAGGTGGACACTTTAAAAAAACTGATTTCAGAGAGGAAGACAGTGATAGAAACATTAATGATGAGAATCATTGATCAGCTGCCTCCCGCACGCCCCCTACTGGGGATCGAGGCGCAGTGGGGCTTGTGCTCCGACCGGGAATTGAACCCTGATTTGGTTCGTAGGTGGATGCTCAGCCATTGAGCCACGCTGGTCCTGCAAGGTTGGACACTTTTTTTAAGTTCAGATATTTCAAAGAGGGAAAATCTGAAAAAAGTTTGCCATTCCCCACCACCCCCAAAGGCTGGGACGGGGGACAGGACGGTCCTGTGCTCAAACAGCCTTTTATCATATAACATTGCCACCACCTGCCGCATTTTTGGTGATGCGATTTGAGCCAGTTTGGCAGGCTCCGGCAGAGACAAAATGCCAGGACGGAAAAAGGACGCTGTCCACCTGGCACTTTCTCCTTACACGACAGGAAGTGATGAAATGAGTTCCTGGAGCATAAAAGAACACTGTGCTACCTTAGGAGTTCGGCTTCATTGAACATTTTATTAGGGGCGTTCTGGCAGGCAGGAATGCTTTTTCTGAATCTTCTTATTATTTGGACATTAAAAAATAGTCAAGTGAAAGCCATCCATTAGGTGTGTTGCAATCGTTTCAGGCCAAGTGAGCAGAACATCCGCGTCATTACCACAAAAGGCACCCGTGTTGGGAAATTAGGCTCTAAAAGTTGGCCATGGCTTACGGCCTGCCAAGAAAGAACACAGTGAAAAACATTCTGCGGGGCAGTTTTACAGTGTAAGTATTTTCATGAGGGTAAGCATTGACTTGGGGTTGGGGTTGTGTGCCCTTGCTAAATAAAAATACTGGACACCCTTATGTTCCCCATGAAATAGATACTAGCTTGTATGAGCCTGGATACTGTGGAGTTTTTTTTGTGTTTTTTTTTTTTTTGTTGTTGTTTTTTTAGGGAACTGCTTTGACAGAAGTTTATAAATGATATTACTTGATCTTTTAAAAAATAATTATTTATAGTTTAAAGTATTACATATACTTTCCCCCCCATTACTCCGTCCAGGTCCCCCTCCCCCGCACCAGGCCCTCACCGCCCCACTGTCTGTGTTCAGGGCCAGGTGTAAATGCATACAAGGTTCTTGGTTAATTACCTCCTACCTACACACCCTCCTCTGCCTTCCCTCTGAGTTTCCCACTCTGTTCCATGGTTGTTACTTGATCTTTACAACAAAAGAACACTTCCAAATAAGAAAACTGAGGTTCGGGAAAATGGTTGGATCAAAGGGACAGGGTTAGAAGTCTCCTTACTCTAAAGCAGTGGTTCTCAACCTTCCTAATGCCGCGACCCTTTAAGACAGCTCATGTGGTGGTGACCCCAACCATAAAATTATTTCCATTGCTACTTCATAACTGTAATTTTGCTACTGTTATGAACTGTACTGTAAATATCTGATATGCAGGATGTATTTTCATTGTTACAAATTGAACATAATTAAAGCATAGTGATTAATCACAAAAACAATATGTAATTATATATTGTGAAATATTTATTTCTAATTACAAATAAATGAAATTTTGTCTTGAATCATGGTATAGCATGGGTAACAGTCTTAATATAACAACAGTAAACTACATTGCTACATTTTGCTATACGGAGGAGCGGTGTGTTGGTTCCTAAGACCATGGGAAATAGGTGTTTTCCAATAGTCTTAGGCGACCCTTGTGAAAAGGTTGTTCGACCCCCAAAGGGGTCATGACCCACATGTTGAGAACCACTGCTCTAAAGCTTTCTGCTGTTGCCCACCACCCTAAGAAACCTCTGTTGATAAGTGCTAGAATGTGTCTGTTGTACAAGATATACATACACATACACACATATATTCACACACCTGTCCTTATTCATGGGATTCTATTGAACTTTGCTCCCTACCCCACTAGATCTTGTAAAGCCCAGAGATTAAGAGCACAGATTCTAAAGACTGATTTTCCTTGTTCAAATTCCAGCTCATGACCGACAGCCTTATGATCCTGGGCAAGTCATTCTCTGTTCTTGTTCCCTAATCTGTAAAATGAGGATAATAACAGCACCTGCCTATTTAGTAGGGTTACTCTGGTAATTAAATGAGTTCATATGTGTAAACTCATTTAAACAATGCCTAGCTTGTAGTAAGTGCTAGATAAATGTTAGCTGATTTATTTTATAATTATATTTAAATTATACTAATTTAATAGTCATACCCTGAACAGGGTATGGCTATTAAGGATAGTCATATAAGGATATATAGATAAGCATATAAGAATAAATCTTACTCTGTCACTACATGTATGTACCACATTACATGTTTGTTAACCAGGCTCATTGATAGACATTAAAGCTATTTCTGTGCTGTGGTTTTTTTTTTTTTTTGACAAACTGTGTCAGTGAGCACTCTTTAGATGTCTTCGTGCACTTATTCAAGTCCATCTATAACAATTGCAGACTTCAAGTCACTCCTTAAAAGTTAGATGGTAAAGTAACAAGGAAGCTGGAGGTGGTAAACCGAAGCAGGACAGGTGTGTAATGCCCTCCCGCCTCTCCCTCCCACCGGAGCAGGTCGCTCCCCTTCCTCATGCACACAAGCTTACATTGACTGTAGATGAGAAACAGCTCCTTGCCTGTTGCTGGTATTTTACATTTCCTAAGTAGAATACATAACACGATCCAGTTAAAGTTCATAGTGATTATTTCAAGTATCGTCGTTTAAGGTGTCATCTCCTCCAGTTTTCTAAGGATTCTCTTGGCACTGGTGCTTCAAAATAAATATACCTAGTCTAGGTATCAGCTCTGGTTCTTAATTAATGAACTAGTGCAGTTGTCGGCAAACTGCGGCTCGAGAGCCACTTGCGGCTCCTGAGCCTCAGTTTGCCACTCTGTTGACTAATGAGTTTGCCGACCACTGAACTAGTGAGTCTCGATTTCTCTATCTACCTGTGTAGTGGCCGTAGGATTAAAATAAGATCACACACTCAAAGTCTCCGTCAATTCCAAGCACCCTGTTCAGTGTATGACTATTCCCTCTGTTCCTCCCCTAATGTGGCCATATTTCTGATCAGCCATAAAAGGCTACATCCTTTTAAAAGACATGGGAAAATCATACACCTATGGATGAGGACAATGGGGAGGGGGGAAGATAAGGGCAAAGAGTGGGTTGGGAGCAGAGTGGAGGGGAGCTATGAGGGGAAAAAAGAAGAACAATTGTAATAATCCAAACAATAAAGATTTATTAAATTAAAAAAAAAAGACATGGAAGATTGGATTGCCTCCAGGGAGGCTGAATTGTAAATAAAAGTTCCTGTCATTATAATTTATGAAAAATTTTTAATAAATCTTTACATTATTTAAAAATATAAGGATATCAATATAAAGCTCTTTCTCATGGCTAGATTTGCAAGTCTGGAAAATCCTGAGTTCCCCTCCCAGTAAACCAAAATGTATAGTGGAAATCAAAACTGAGAATTAATTAGATGTCTTCTATATATCCCATAGCAGAAGCTTAATAAATATTTGTTGAGTGAATTAATGAATTTTTGCTCCAGACAGCAACCTTGGGATCTTGCACTGCTTACAGAGACCTGGTACACAAAACTAAGCAAAATCAAATTTCCTTTCTTGGAAGAAATTACATATGGTGGTCCTGTATACCTCAAAAAGTCTAAAATCAGGAAGGACATTCTCCTTCCTTCTGCAGAAGGTATGTTCAATAAGAACTACTTTAATAAATGGCAAATTTTGAGTTTTGCTTATTATCAGATGTTTAAATATGTTCATTTGCACCCATACCCCTCTCTATATGTGTAGCCCTCTCTTCTTGTTTAGTATTCAAGAATGTGAATTGTGCTGGATGATAAATACTCAGTTTTGACTATACCTGGTAAAAACTGTCATTGGATTGCTTCATGTATTTTATTTTTTAGATATCAAAATTGAAAGGGATTTTGAAATGAAGCGGTTAAATAACCTGAAATGTCAGGAAAATGCAGAAAAGGAAATTCAGCTTGCCTTAAGGGAAAAACAATTTGGTTTGAGAAGACCTCTTCCACCTAAGTGATGATCGCCTCGAAATCCAGTCCGTGCTTTCTGTGTCTGATGGGGGACGGAGGGCTGTAGCCTTCCACTGTGTGAACTTCCATGCGGGCATCTGAATGCCACTGTGGATGAGCTGGCTCAGGTGGGTTAGTGGACAGCTCTGACAGACCTCCTGGGCTCCTGCCACCCACTTGTTCCATTGTATCTCAAGCAACAGCATGGTAAGTATTTGAAAAATGCATCTTGAATAGAGTCATTTTGTGCTGTGCATTTTAATTTTTGTAAATTTGCTCAAAGGGAAGAGGAAATTCCTTGTCGATACATTATTTTGAAGAACATTTAAAATTTGCATCTATGAGATCCTAAGGAAACACCAAAAAGAAGAAAGGAAAAAAAAATCTATATATCTCTATCTCTATCTATCTATCTATCTATCTATCTATCTATCTATCTATCTATCTATATGCTGATTGAGAGAGAGGGAGAGGGGGTGGGAGAGAAAGAAAAATCGACATGAAAGTAGAACATCAATCAGCTGCCCAGTGGAAGAAATTCTTTTAAAAATGATAAATTGAAAACTTTTGTTTGCTTAAGAAAAGTTGTCGATTTCTTTTTAGTAGCTCCCTAGTTCTCAATTTTCAGTGAAATTTCATTATTATTCTCACTCAGTACTTTAAAGTAGCAAGTAGAACTTGCTTAGGTTTTGTTCTTCTAAAAAATGGTCTTTTTCCTTCTGCCTAATTTCATATTGTGTCTCTGGAGCATGCAGAACACATATGTTAAAGTGATGTGAAAAAACAAAGACCTTATTATGAGGAAAACTCTTATTTGTACAGAGTAGCTAGAGAATAAGGAATGATTGACTGCAAAGAATTGGATTTGCATGAACCAATTTTCCTAGCATTTGAATTCAATAAAGTACACTTGAATATAATAGTTAAATTTAAGCACATGTTAGATGATTCAGTAGGCATTTTAGGTACTTCTGGTACCTTAACCTAATCATAAAAGGTGTTGTGGCATAGTATTTAAGAGTACATACTTTAGACCTGGCCATCTGGTTTCTTATGTTAGTATTTCGAGGACTATCTGAATGCCTAACTCATGTAGGCACTCAATATGCATGTATTGATTGTTGATTGAAAATTTCCACATGATCAAAAGTTCATAAGAGGAAGTACAGTACGTATGGAAATGGTATGTAATTGTGGTGATGGTGGAGGAAAGAATAGAAGCAAAATGCTATCTTCTATACAAGGAAGTCAACAGATTATGCCTAAAAAGGAAAAATCAAGAAGTAGCAGTACCAAAGTATGACTTAGAGACATGGAGGTAAAGAACAAAATAGGCGAAAGAGTTGAAATTGGTTGCCTCTGTAGAGGGAAAAATGAGTGGCAGGACTACTGTTTTTAAACACAAATATTTAGTTTACCCTTTAATATACATTTATAACTGATCATTTTAAAAAAGGGAAACAAAGTGAGTTCCACTGAAATTAAGAAATTTCTCAAGGATACACAATGAATCAGGATATCAGGGAAAGTGGGTAGAGGTCTAGAACTCAGACCCATGAACTAAAACCTAGAGTTTTCTTTCTACTACTGTCTTATGCAAATGTGTTTTTATAATAAATTAAGACAACAGCCCTGCTGGCATGGCTCAGTGGTTGAGTGTTGATTTATGAACCAGGAGGTCATGGTTTGGTTCCTGGTTAGGGCACATGCCTGGGTTCTAGGCTTGATCTCCAGTGTGGGGTGTGCAGGAGGCAGCTGATCAAATGATTCTCATCATTAATGTTTCTATCTCTCTCTTTCCCTTCCTCTCTCTGAAATCAATAAAAAAAATATATATTTTTTAAAAAGGTAATAGCAACAATGCTAGATCCTTGTGAGGTCAAAGTCCAACCTTTTCCCAAAACTCATGTTATTAAGCCACCTGCTTGGTCCATCTCTGGTCTGGCTGCTTGTACGGCCTATAGAGAAAGCTGATATTGGAGAATGTGGTTGGTATGGAGCTGGTAGGCTCTATTCTAAAGTTTGAAATGTGTTGGGTTTCCCCCTCTAATCACTGGCATGTCTGGGCCACAGCAGGTCGTCTTAGTAGCAGGATAATTTCCAGGAAGTGTTCTTTGTCCTGAGTTAAGAACACTTGGTTTATATAGGATGTCAGCTCCTAAAAGGAAGAAAGGAGGAAGGAATCAAGCCATGTATGTTCACTTTCTCTTTCCAAATCAATCAGCTCACTTCCCTTGGCGTGGAGTGAGCAAGGGGGCACAAGGAGACCAGGGGTGTCATGCTATTAGAACACTTCACATGGCAGGAAACACCCACCCTAGGGAAGCGTTCCTTCTCAACACCTTTATGGGTGATGACACACAAACATAAAGATCCTCTTGAGAAGGAAAAAGATAAAAGATGGCCTAAGTTCAGGAGGTAAGATGGAAGGACATTTCTTTTTATTCCCTCATTGACTCACTCTAGACTCCTGGACTTTCATCTGTATATTTGGACATTTCTTACTCTGGGTGGTCTTTGTGTGATGATGTATTGAGGCCATTATTAAATCCTTTGTGATTTTAAGAGAGTGGCTCTCAGATCTCGTGAGGCCCACAACATTTTAGATCCCCTACAATTTGGTATAAGAAACCCTGAGAGCCCCACATTCCTTCCATAAAGAGAGGGAACTTACATGTACTGAGTGTATCCTATGTACCAGGGACTGCTCTATCATGGCAAATGTCAAAAAGTGTAATATTCCTATGGAATGCTGGAATAAATAGGAATGAGGATGCTCAAGGCCAGAGGTGACTGGCCCAAAGCTCTGAAAAACCCAGAGGCTGAGGGATCAAATATTTTTATTGATTTCAGAGGGGAAGAGGTGAGAGACATTGATTGGCTGCCTCCTGCACACCCCACACTGGGGACTGAGCATGCAATGCGGGCATGTGCCCTGACCGGGAATCAAACTGTGAACTCTTGGTTCATAGATCAATGCTCAACCACTGAGCAACACTGGCTGGTCTCTCCAGATAATTTCTGATTGGTAGTTCATTTAGCTACAGTTAATTTCAACAAGAATTTATTTGGTTCTGATAATCTGTCAGCAGTGCTTGGTGCTGGGATCTAAAGATGATGAATGGACCCAGTTCTATTCATTTTTTTTCTATTCATTTTTAAATGATAAGTCTTTATCTTGTTTCCAGGTTTCAATATTACAATGCTTCTGTGAACATGCTTAAACAAGTCTCTTTAAGCACATTGTGTGGGACTTTCAATTCAGACTCTAGACCTAGAATATGAATTTCTTTGTCATAGGATATGTATTTTAGTTCTATAAAATAATGCCAAATTGTTCCCCAAAGTGGCTGTATCAATGCTTCTTCCAGTGGTTTATGAGTATATTGCACATTAGCTTTTTGTTTGTTTATTTTTGAGCTTCAAAGAATCTAATCTAATTTCTGTGGTTTTGTGAGCTGAAGAGCCAGATTTTTGCTTTGCCTGATCCTCAAAGCCTGGGCACAAGTCCATGGTCAAAGCATGCCAACTGGCTGCCTCCTCCTGGGACTTGGACTCTGGAGTGAGGCACAGGAGCCAATCTGGTTTGGAATTCATTTCAGTGATAATGGCCATGGTGTCCAGCTCCCAGTTGCAGGGGTGGAAGTAGCATCAACAGTGGTGTCAAGTGCATCTTACTAGACCCTTCCCATGACAAGATGTTAGCTGTGATTCTGGGTTTCGTGGAGTCCCCAGGCCTACCTGTGTTCTGAACCTTATTCTCTAGCCTTTTTATTCATATAGGTCATCCTGGAAGCTCTCCGATAGCCATCCAATGACTTCCAATTCTCCTATTAAAATTGAGTGCACTTTTCATACTGTCATTCACAACACTCTGGAGGGCTATGAAATCAATTTTGTGAGTTTAACATTTAAAAAATGAAATATGCCGAGACCGGTTTGGCTCAGTGGAGAGAGCGTCGGCCTGCGGACCGAAAGGTCCCAGGTTCGATTCTGGTTGGGGGCATGTACTTTGGTTGCGGGCATATTTCCAGTGTGGGGCGTGCAGGAGGCAGCTGATCGATGTCTCTCTCTCATCGATGTTTCTGACCTTCTATTCCTCTCCCTTCCTCTCTGTAAAAATTCAATAAAATATATTTAAAAAAAATTAAAAAAATTAAAAAAATGAAATAATATAGAATTAAAATATCAAAGTTCATGACTATTGTAAGGGTAAGGATTGTTTCATGAAACCCACCCCCCCACACATATAAACATACATAGATATGAGCATATGTGTGCCAGATTGCTAGGTAAAATGCTTTTCTTATTTTAGGTCTGGTTCAAACATTTGAAAAGTGGCAATACAGTGTTTAAGAATATGGGCTCTGCAATTAGACTACATTCCAGGCCCACTTGCCAGCCATGAAACCCTGAGCAAGCTACTTTAGCTCTTTGAACCTTGCCTTTTTCATTTGTAACATGACAATATGTGGAGACTGCTAGTTTTCTACCAAAATTCTTTCCCTCTTCTTTCCCCCTCCCCACTTTCTTTTATAGGTACAGTGTTTGTCTTAGTTCATAAAATACCAAAGACTGGGTGGTTTAAATAACAAACATTTATTTCAACCAGTTTCAGAGGCTGCAAGTCCAAGTCAGTGTCAGGATCTTGGTGAGGGATCTCTTGCTGGTTTAAAGACCAACCCCACCTCCAGATTCCATCACATTGTGGATTAGGACTTCAACATTAACTTTGGGAGGACACAAATATCCAGTTCATAGTAGTGTTGTAGCTGAGCACATGACTCTGCAGGGCACATTTGTTACTTGACTTATAATTAAGTGTGTCTAAGTTCTTGCCAATGGAATGTATAGCAATGATGTGTACTACTTTCAAATCTGAACCCTAAAAGGCATTGTGTATACCTCCTCCATTACCTTTTATTGGTGGATGGAACCCTGATGTGTTGGTCATTCAGCTTGACCACATAAACAGTAATAAAGTAGAACATGAGACAGTGATGGTGGAATAAGACAGAAGGGGCCCGGATCCTGAATACCTGTGTGGACTTTCCCCAACCTGGACAACTTATATCAAAACCGTTGAATATGAGAAAAATGTCTTTGTTTTCTAAGCCACTACATTGTGGGATCTCTTTATTACATTAATTTCATTTCATCTTTATCCTAACATATACTACCTCATAGAGCTATTGAGGATTATCCCAGAAATTCTGGTGTTTAATTAGTACTAAGTAAAACATGCCACTTATAGTGTTTTTGAAATAAAAAATCCTAGCTGGGGGAAAGTGGTCTAAAGGTACAAACTTCCAGTTATAGGGTAAATAAGTAACTGGGGATAACGTACAACAGGACGACTATAGCTAACCCTGCTACATAATATATGGGAAAGTTATTAAAAGAGTAAATCCCAAGAGTTCTTATCACAGGGAGAAAATTTTTTTCCTTTTTCTTTTCCTATTATTGTATTTATATGAGAAGGTGGGTGTTAGCTGAACCTATTGTGGTAATCATTTCACATCATATGTACACCAAATCATCATGTTGTATACCTTAAATTTGCACAGTAGTATATGTCAGTTATTTTTCAATAAAAATGAAAAAAATAATGTTAAAAAATAACCTTGACTAGTAAAATGAGAGATTAGTTTAGCTAAGTTATTCTCTATAAGGAATGATTTTTGCCTCTCCCCACCCCTTCATTTGGAAATGTTTTTGGTTATCTTAACTTTGTGGTATCATAAAGGCATCTAGTGGGTAGAATCCAGTGATGCTACTAAATATACTATAATACATGGGACAGTCCTGCACAACAAAGAGTTTTCCAGCTCCAGTAATGCCAAGGTTGTCTGGCCCATGTGGCTCAAAGGTTGAGTGTCAAATCTATGAAACAGGAGGTCATAGTTTGATTCCTGGTCAGAGCTCATGCCCGGGTTGGGACCTGGATCCCCATTAGGGAGCGTGAAGGAGGCAGCCAATCAATAATTCTCATCATTGAAGTTTCAATCTCTCTTTCCCTCTCTCTTCCTCTCTGAAGTCAATTAAAAATAAAATAAAAATGCCAAGGCTGAGAAACCCTGATTTAACTGACTGGTTTAAGCTACTCAGGACACATTGCTAAAACAGAAGGTTAGGTCTCATTTCATGGCAGAGAATCATGAGATGGGGCATTTCCCCAAAAGAAATGCATACTATTTTTACCATGACAAGAGGAAAACGGATGCTGGGGAGCAATGAACAGATTTCTCCAGTACCCATATTCATGCACACCCTTCTTTCCATATACATAAACCCACTCACTGATTCCTCAAAATATCTAACTACTGCATTAATCCAAGACCAGGATTGCAGGTGATATATATATATATATACCTTGTCTTTATTCTGGGTCTTACAACCAATGGTTAAATAATATGCCATTAACCCTAACACAATTGATGTACCATGACAGAGAGAGAATAGGATAGATATATGCAATGAAAAGATTGGGCCTCTAGTCTTGCACATGATCTTGGGCCACAAAGCTGGCTATTTCCCCTTGATTTTCAGGGGTAGAGTGGCTGCTGAATCTACTCAGACTTCACTGAGCCATCAATCCAGCATTATGGAGCCCAAAGTGAAATCCAATTTTCGTTTGCTTCATTTGGGAGACAAAGGGATAGGAACAAAATAATGGGGTCATTGACAAAGAGGTTTGGAGATATTTTCATTGTTCCTCAGCATGGGCATAATCTTTGAAAAGAGCCTCGTGACCTTGGTTTACTTAATGGTAATTATGGACAAAATCTAATATTCTTTTTTTTAATTCTTCTTAATTCATCCCTAGAAAAGGAAAAAGTTGCTAATGCTAATTTCTTTTGGAATTTTCTACTAATAGGCTCTTTACTTTCCTCTCACTAAGTGTCTTCAAATCATCTACCTCTACCCTAAAGACCTGCGTTTCACTTTGAAGTCTTCACAGCATTGGAATGTAGGTGTGATCTCCCTCCTGGACGTCAACTGCAGATGCCATTTCTTTTCGACGTCAAATCAACTCTCTGTCAAACAACTTCTTCCAAGGACCAGAAGCAGGCTCCCTCGCTCCTTCTTTTAGACATTGCTCACCTGATGGGCATGTGCTGTTGGAATTTAGTCTCGTGCTCTCATCAAGTATGTAGAGCAAGTAAGATAGAGATAAGCTGATCCCAATAAATGACCAAACATTTCCTGGGCTTCGTTGCCTGCACCACCTCCTTTCCCAGATCTGTTGCACCGAAGCTCCAGTGTTCCCAGGTGAGTGACTGTCAGGATTCTAGCACTGCAGTTGAACAATATTGAAATTACTTTACAAAAGTAGTGGAAATAGCTGACATCATTTTCTTCAAGAAGAGGATTATTTCCTAATGGTGGTTTTCTTTGATCATAGAATCACATGACTGTTTTAGGATTTGAAGGACATTTCTAAGTTTTGCTAATAAAAAGCTTTGAAAAAAATTACAAAAATTAGAAGCAGGAGCAAAGGAGAATTTATTTATTTTTGATACTTACATTGTTACTTTTTTGGGTGAGATGAAGAGATTATTAATGATAATAATAGCTAATATTTATTGAGCACTTCAAATGTCTCAGGCATGGTAGCTAGAAAAAGGTCAGATGGAAAAACTTGTACCACGTGCCTGAGTTCACCAGCACCCTTTATTTTGATTAATTTTGGATACTGTACTAGATGCATGTCCTCCTGGTCTAACTGTCAAGGGTGGAGACAAAATGCTTCTGACCCTTTCTGGCTATGGCTTTAGGGTTTAACCTCGTTGAAGGTGTATAAGGAAGAGACGAATGTCCACTATATTGAATGATACCTACATTTCAGTATCTGGTAGGGCATATGAGTTAAGGGTTTAAGTAGGTGAATATTAGTAGGTGATCAGAATGCGATACTTAGTTTGGGTAGCAAGAATAATGTTATTTGTTATTACTCATGAGTGGAACTCTTGGATTTTTATTATTTTATTGATTCTATTTATTGTTCATATATAGAATAGACTCTGGAGTTGACTCCCACTATGTTGCCTTGTCATTTACTAGCTTAGCCCATGGTAAGTTGTTTAACCTTTATAAGTCTCTCCACTCATGGGTAAATGAGTTTAATAATAGTACCTGCAGAGTGGAGTTGTTGAGAGGATTAAACGAGATACCTGTTGGGGAGGAACATAAATCTTTTCCTCTACCCATTTTGGGTACTCCCCCTGGGACCCTGTAAATTAGACTGAAAGGTGAGTTAATAGGAGAAAAACACAAAAGTTTATTAACATTTACACTGCATTTACACATGGGAGCACTTAGAGATAAGTAATACCCAAGATGGTTAGAATTTGGGCTTACAGAGAGTCTTAACCAAAGAACAATACATTTTTAGAGAAGGGACAAATAAAGGAAAAGGAGTTTGAGTTTCTGCGGATGGCCGATTGTGGGAAGACAAACCTGTGGGAAGACAAATATAAAGTTAGATAAGGGCTAGTGTTAGCAAGGTTTATATGTAGATTCCTTTGGTCAGACGGGTCTAGACATGTGCTCTGTGATTAATTTCTGTCCTTTCTGGTAGAAGAGGGGAGGGGGGACACCTTCACAAATTTACATCCTGCTTTTTCACAAGTGGGAAGAAGACTGCTTCTCAGTTGCCTTCTACTGGAAATAATCCATACACCAAAGAGGCAAGGGACCTATCCCAGGACTTGGTACATTCTTAGAACTCAATAAATGGCAGTTACTGTCATTATCCTAGAAAACCTGTGTCAGCAATTTGCTATTATGGATGACAAACCCCATGAACCTCATTTATCATAACTTGTGGATTTTCTTCTAATTCTAGAATTTAAACAGGCTATGAGAATTTATGGTTCTAATCTTAATTACATCTAATCTGATGAGTTGAGGCCAAAAAAAGATTGTTGGGAAAAGAACCACAAACACTATTATAAATAGCACGCCACCCAAGCAGGGTGAACAGGCCTTTCCAGTTGGTTTTGTTGACACAGTGCTTCGTTTTCCTTCCTTTTATTTTACCCTGAAGGTGGAGCAGGTTCTGTTGCAGGCTAAATTCCCCACCCTTCTCTAGGTCCTGACTTGGCTGGTCAGCCCTTCTCACACCCTTGCATTCCATTTTCTGCAGGTGTCTCTTACCTTAAAGCTTTGGAATTTATTAGGCTACCTTTTGAAAACAGGGGAACAGAGGCAACAATTGAACCATCTCAGTAGTCTGGCTCCTCATGGGGTCACCAGGTTACCAACATTTAGGGAGATGATTGGAATAACCACAATTTCCTATATCTTTATTCCCTTTCCTTATAAAATAATTATAAACTAGAGGCCTGGTACACGAATTTGTGCATGGGTGGGATCCAGCCAGCCTGCCCTGATGGAGGCCCATCAGGCTGGGCTGATGTGGGGGGGAGGGGTCATGGGAGTCGATTGGGGGTGGGCTGGTCAAGGGGGCTGCAGGGATGGAGATGATATGGGCTGTATCAGGCTGGTTGGTTGCTGCAGTGCACATCATAGCCACCAGTCATTTTAGTTGTTCTCGGTTGTTCTGCCATTCCAGTCACTGGGCTTTTATATATATAGATTATTATATGATTATAATAAAAATAGTAGATTATAAAAATAGTAAAACACAGACATTTCAAAGATACTAGATCATACAAAAAATATAAAGAAGAAAAACATTATCCATAGTCCCATATACAAAAGCAATCATTATGACAATTTTGCATCCTTTCCATTTAATCTCTTTCTGTGCTTATTATTTTAACACTAGAGGCCTGGTCCATAAAATTCATGCGCAGGTGATCAGGGCTGATCGGGACCAGGCCAATCAGGGCTGGACTAGAGAGGAGGCGATGGTCACTGGACTAGGTACAGAAGGAATGGATGCCAGATGCCAATGTTGCTATCATTGGCACCCCATCACCATACAGTTCCCCACCTCTGCCCCCTCCTCCTCTTCTTGCTGCCACACTGTGGTGGGTGGGTGGGTGGTGGGCCAATTGGGGCCCACTGACCGGGGAGAGGGACAAGGCACTGGAGGTTGGCCACAGGCCCTGAGGAGGGAGCCAGTCCTCGGCCCTCTGGGAAAGGGGCCATATCTGCCACCACCCACTCCTGGTTCCCCGTCCCAGCTCAGGGCCCAGCCCCAATCCGATGATTGGGGCCTGCCGGATGGGGGAAGCGACCAGGGAAGGTTGGCTGGCAAGGGGAGGTTAGCTATGGAAGCTATCTGACAACCAGGGGGCAGCTTGTGCATTGAGCATTTGTCCCCTGGTGGTCAGTGTAGGTCATAGTGACTGGTCATTCTATTCATTCTGGTTGCTTAGGCTTTTATATATATAGATGGCTAGAAGAATGCTATCTATTTTAAATCTTCACCAGAGGATATATTTCTACTGATTTTTTCAGAGAAAGAGAAAAGAAGAGGGAGAGAGAAAGAACCATCAATGTGAGAGAGAAACATTAGTCAGCTGCCTCCTGTAGGCCCCCTGTCAGGAGATTGAACCAAACCTGGGTATGTACTCTGACTGTGAATTAAACCTGAAACCGTTTTGTGCACAGGACAAGGCTCCAACCAGTTGAACCACACCAGCCAGATCAAGAATTCTATATATACCATTTGATCTTGATTGTTATTTTTGCTTAAATTTTCTAAGATACATATTTTTATTTCTTAAAATGTTTACATTTTAAATTGCTCCATAATATTTCATTGTATGGTTGTACTATAATTTACTTAAATTTTACTTTGGACATTTAAGTTGTTCCAGTTTTCTGCTTTTATAAATAATACTGCTATTATAAATGAGACTGTACATATAAATAACAATGCCTTTATATATAGGAACAAATAATAATACATTTAAAAAATATATTTTATTTATTTATTTTTTTACGGAGAGTAGAGGAGAAGGATAGAAAGTTAGAAACATCAATGAGAGAGAAACATCAATCAGCTGCCTCCTGCACACTCCCTATTGGGGATGTGCCCACCACTAAGGTACATGCCCTTGACCGGAATCGAACCTGGGACCCTTTAGTCCACAGGCCAACACTCTATTCACTGAGACAAACTGGTTTGGCTAATAATACATTTTTTGCCAGTATTGTAGCTTGTTTACTAAGACAGCTTCTTGGGCTTATTGTGACAAGGTCATTAGTACATATTGGCAAATTTTTCCAGAAAGGTTGTGTGAATTTTTGATCTTACCTGCAGTGTATGAGAATGTGTCTTTCACTCAACTCTTGTCAGTAAGGGATATTTATTTTAAATTTGTTTTTCTTTCTGATAGGCAACATATGTATTTTAATGTACTTTATAAAATGACTAGTGATATTGATTCCTCTGCCTGTTCATGATTTTGTGAATTTTCTTTTCAATTATTGGTCTCTCTCTTTTTTCTGTGAGGTGATAGTGGTTTTTGTTATTTTGGAGTGTTTTTTTTTTAAGTATAGAATTATGCTTTTTACCGCATGATGTCTGAGTAAACTCTGCTTCACGTCCTTATGATTAATTTCTTAAAACTTGTTTTGGAACCCAGCCTATAGGCTATTTTATGCCCTTCAAGCTCTTAGAAATTCCCCCTTGCTGTAATTTTCAATTTGGAGAACAACTCCGCAGACATATTTGATTACCTTTCCTTTTTATGCTTTCCCTTCAGGGTTCACATTTCCAGAATGAAGAGCACAGGCCTTCCCATTGGTTTTGCTGAAGATTCTCTTTCTCCCCTGATTCTCTTTGCAGAGAACAGAACTACATGAAATACTTCTTGTGATTTATAGAACTGGATCTCAAAATTAAGGTGCATATATGTTGTGCATGTTCAGGTGCCTTATACATTTATGAGCGTATGAGATGAGATGAAAGATTAGGGGTTGCTTGTTTTTTTTTCTTCACCTTTATGCCAAATAGTGTTTTATCTCTGCGTGGCTGTCAGTCTTTTGTCATGATTGTGCTCCAGACTGCTCTCCATTGCTCCCACTTCAGCGTGCTCCAGGGAAATGAGAGCAGGCTGAGCACCACACTGGGATTGCAATCCTGTCGTTATTTTATTTGCTTAGTAACCTTGGACCAATCACACAGCCTCACAAGGCCTTTGTTTCTATCTGTGAAGTGCGGAATCATAAGCACGCACCTCTCAGAATGGAGGAGAAGATTCAATAGGATCCCACGACCCGCCTCACCAGCTGGGGGTAAGGTTGTAACCCAAGGTATAGGTTTGCTCATACCTTTTTAAACTGTCTAATTAAATTTTGAATTCCTACATGCCAGTAAGTTTAGAATCCCTTACTTTAAATATCCTTTACTAATTAAGCAAGAACTCCAGGGGCTTACTCTTCCAAAGGAATCTTCTTCCCAACCTCAGATGGAGAGAAACTTGGAAAAGCCAGACCAGTCACCTGTAGGCTCTGGGTTCAGCTGCTATTGTTTTCTTAAAATATATGTATATATTGATATATTGATTTGAGAGAGAGAAAGGGAGAGGAAGAAAGTGATAGAAATATCAGTGATAAGGGAGAATCATTGATCAGCTACCTCCTGTGCACAGCAGGAGATTGAGCCCGAAACCTGGGCATGTGGCCTGACCTGGAATCCAACCGTGACCTCCTGGCTCATGGGTCAACACTCAACCACTGAGCCACACCAGCCGGGCTCAGCTGCTAATGTTTATGTTGGTACTTTTTTGGCCCCACCCAGTCTAATGGCCTTACTGCTGCCTCTGGTCCCAATGCTAGCACACAACATGGTTGCCAGGATGTGGCATCTTAAGGTTATTTCTCTTCAGGTTACAACCACTCGGTTATTGTGTGACATAGGGACTGGATCCAGGGGAACTTGTCACCCATCAGACATCCCTTTTATGGTGGGTTATGGGAGCTTGGTATCTTTTCCTGCCAATTCAGTTGAAACATTCTGATTACAATAAATTTCAAAAGGGTAATGGCCAAGGTCACATGTCCCTCTAGAAAGATCCTTCAGTGCAGAGTGCACATGTAGGCCCCTCCTCCAGCTTTCAGTGCTGAGTACCTGCTAGCACATCTTCTGGAGGTGCTGATTCCATATAAATTTGTAAATTCAAGTGACTCTCCCAGGAACAAAGAAGGTCTGCCAAGGAACTTTTTGACATTATCCAGAAAGAAATGTCTGATCCCTTCTCTTATTAAATAACCTAATGAAAAAGTTCTGCTTCATCAGATACAGGCACCTATGAATAAAGAGCTTTAGCGTGCTCCTGTCACCCAGTAGGTAACCCCCCAAATTAGTTCTCTCCCTCCTCCCCTCCCCCTTAGCTCTACCACACCTCTGCGTTATTGTAGCTGGGAGCACGGAGCTTTAACTGGTCCCTGAGTGTCCATTTCTCTGTCGCTCTGTGTGAACACACCTCAGATGGCTCTGGGTTGCCTCTGATGGGCTCTGCAAACTGGGCGTGAATGCTGGCTTGTTCTCAGCATAAAACAAAAGTTGGTGGTAGCCTGTCATCACTCTGACCTCTGGTGGCCTCCAGCAGCGTTCCACCTTCAGAGCTGCCTTTCGGGTGTTTTGGCCTAAGGCAGTTATCCTTTCTTCAAATAGATTTTGCTTTACATTTGTATTCAGCTCATACTTTTTTATACAGTAAACAAGCCTGTTTTGTCATGAAGAATTTGCTCATCAAACCATGAACAATGCATAGCTAGTCTCCCTTTTAAGCAGGTGGAGGCTCTTATAAAGTATACCTTGTCACCATCCCTTGCCCCACAAATAACCTCCTGCTTGCTCTCTGTGAGAAAGGGCGTGGCCTCTGCGTTTTTGGAGGTTTAGTTTCATAGACCCATGTTTTCCTCCTCTGGTTTCACCAGCGGTGCCTGGTTAGGACACACAGAGGGGCCCTGGGCTAATGTGGTCAGAGATTGACCTCAGAGGCTTCTCAGACTGGGCTCTTGACTGCATTCCCTCCCGTGTTCCCAGACGTCACCAGCAGGCCCGAGGGTGTGGTATCACAAAGCCACACTATCTTCCGAAAGAATATGACAGCTCCCTTGCATTATTTTGGGAACAGAAATGAGTTTCCTTGTTTCATGAGGCATAATCAGGCTTTATATCACATTATTCTTGCAGGCATTTCGTTATTGACTTCAGACACACACTAAGAGAAGTGGAAAGAAGAAAAAGGGAGACTAATTTTAAAGCACTTTTGAAAAGATCCTTAGTATTTCCTACCATTTCCTTAATTGGCAGCCTTTGGCTTTAATATTTTCAACAGAAATTCTTTGCTAATACTTTGCTAATGACACAGGGCTTTGGTTTAATTGCCTTTGTTTTTTTTTTAATTTTTTTGTTTGTTTTCTCCCAGAATTAGCCTCTCTCTCCGAAAAAAATTGCATCCTGGCTCTTTGAAATCCCCATTGAATTTGGAGAAATTACATGTTGGCATCCATCCTCCTTTCCTGGAACACAATGTGATGCTGACGACACAGCCCAATCACTCCACTTGACAATGAGTTTGCTTGTCTCATTTCTCTTTAATATTCAGTAGTGAGTAAGAACAGAAGTGGAAAGCCTTACTTAGCACAGTTTATTATATGTTTCATGGCCATGATAATTGCTTTTACAAAGTCATAAAGAAATTGATCAGATTAGGGTGAATAAATCTGGCTGGCCAATAGCTACTGGAATGATTCTCCACGCGTGACTTTATTGCATTATTACAAAACGTGGCAGGATAGACATGCCCAGCCGTCTCGGCAGATGTTCACTTGTAATACTGCCTTAAGGAGATGAAGAGATGAGGACAAATTGTTCCAGTGGCTCAGCCTGCACTGCCAACAGTTCAGAGGAGGAGCTGCCAGTGGGGCTGCGGGCACCTGGGAACCTGGAACTTGTCTTCACAGTGGTGTCAGCCGTGATGATGGGCCTGCTCATGTTCTCGCTGGGGTGCTCTGTGGAGATCCGGAAGCTGTGGTCGCACATCAGGAGACCCTGGGGCATTGCGGTGGGACTGCTCTGCCAGTTTGGGCTCATGCCTCTTATCGCCTATCTCCTGGCCATCAGCTTCTCCCTAGCGCCCATCCAAGCGATTGCTGTTCTCATCATGGGGTGCTGCCCGGGGGGAACCATCTCTAACATCTTCACCTTCTGGGTTGATGGAGACATGGATCTCAGGTAAGTTACCCCTGGGAGCTCAGTCCTCCCCTGGTAGCACTTGGCTTGGGGGTGGCAGCTAACTGATACCTTTCGTGTTGAAAACTCTGACAATGTTTAGGTGGAGATCCAAGTGGGAATATTTTAGAGACTTGTTTAGTCCTGGAAAGACTTGCCTTTCTGAGCTTAACATAGACTTTGCTGTGGTTGTCCTCTGTTGGACTGGCAACTACTTTTCTGAGTGGAGGGCTTTGGTTTATATCTCCCAGGACATAAGCTGAGAATCCCAAGAGCTAATGACAGGGGCTTGGAAGCTGTCATGGTGATGGTGATGGTAGCATAACTAGAGCCAGGGCTTGTAGCTCTACCAGAAAGTGTTGCAACTACTTCATGAAATCAGTGTTTTGGGGACTGAATGAAGGTGTTCGGGGCTATGTGGTTGATGTATCCTGGTTTAAGTGCTGGTATTGGCCTATGGAGTTGACTTGGAGAGCAACATAAAGATTTATGACTAAAAATGCCGTTTCTTGTTGCTTTTCACATGCTTAACATTCATCAGGAGAACCCCCTCCTTTCATGTAGACCAGTGACCTTATTCCCAATCATGGTGTAAACAAATACCCCTAGGAGACATTAGACTTTATCACTCACTTATGCTCATGGTGTAAAAAAATACCCCTAGGAGACATTAGGCTTTATCACTCACTTATGCTTTAATGAGGATAAGTTAATCGCATATATATTGTGATGGGGGAAAAAGAGAGCATTTGAGGAAAGAATACAGGAGTCACAATTGGGAAAGTGAAAGAGCTAAAAGCAGTATCTTTCTAGATTCTTAGCTTACTGATGAACAAACTGTTTTACGTCCTGCCCAGGGAAAGAACTACTTATAAATGTGCATCTTCATTTGATGTGCATGTCATTCAGTTGAGATTTATTATTCGATGAATGACTGAATCAGAGGTGCTGACTGTGCTGGGAGTTGATGTTGGTGAGTCAGCTGCACAGGTGGGTGTCGTATTTCCTGTGTGTGCTGAATCGGTAATGTGAAACATATTTCACGTATACATTTTAATGGGCACAGACCAATAATTAACTTTGATATGGCAATGTTTTAGTGACCCACTTATCAGAGATTTGAAAAGAATTACTTGATGCATTGCTAATTAAAAAAAAGTAAGTTGCATGAATATGCATTGCTAATTTAAATACAATAAAGATGATCATTAACATAATAATTGGGAAATGATAAATAGCCTTTATTCAAAGTCCACATGTCAGCCATAAGTTTTGGAATTGGAAAGTTTTTGGAAAGACAAAAGACATATTTATTGAGTACCCTGATTGGACATGAGGTAGATGCTTCCACGTGTTCTCTTTCTCTCTCTTTTTTAAGTCATCATCTCTCTTCAAGACAATATGAGTTCTCATCATTGATTCCTTTCATTTCTTTCTGGGCTCATAATAACCTTGTACATGACCTTTTATTATTCTGAGTTTTACAGCTGAGAAAATTGTGACTCAGGTGGGTTAAGAGCTTGCCAAATGCTACAAATAAGTATGGCAGAACTCAGATTTGAATTCACATCTGTTTCTCATCAGGCTGTAGTTGAGGCACTTTCTTCCATGCTATTTACACACTAGGTCTTCTGTTCTGAATAGAAGCGGAAATCTTTAAACAGAGCTCTCAACCACTTCTGTTCTGGGAAAGAGAACATTTACTACCTTCATCTCTTATTAGCCAACATTGTAATAAAAACACCAAAGAGTAGGAAGTCTATAAAATATAAAGCTCATTTTACTGCCCTTAATTAGCTTGAACTTTGGTCTAATTATTTAACCTGTAAGCCTCATCTCCTCATTGGTAAAATTGGGTTAAAATTACTCATTCCTCACAAAATTATGTTTTAAGGAGAAAATGTTCATGCAGAATGTCAGGCACATAGTGGGTATGCGATAACTATTAGCTACTTTACCCTTTTTCTTTTAAAATTTGATTTTGGTCTCACAAATCAAACAAAACAAAAAAACAAGCAAAAAAATCTATAAAAATCTGGCATTTTAAAACTGGGACTAAATATTAGATTTTCAAAAGCTTATAGATACAAGAATCATAAATCCTTAAATCTCAGTAAAAACTGCAAAAAGAAAATTCAGTATTATTGAGTGAAGTAACATCCAACTTCATTACTTTTCTTCCCATTAAAAAGAAGTTTTCAGCAAAACTCAATAGATTGTCATAGATAGAAATTCTGTTTTTTCATGCTGGATAAACTTCAGCATTTGGAACAGCTACTTCATTTTACATGAGGAAATTGAGATTTAGCTCTATGCAGATCACCCCAAACATGTTTTTCATGCCTTAACTGTGTTCATTCAATCTACGTGCAGTCCTCCACGTGTTCATCCCATGCAGGGCATTTCAGAATCAACATGTTTGAACCAGTGTCTGCATTCTGAGTATCTGATCACCACACCTATGATTTTCTGTCACCTGGGCTCACCATCTGAGCATTCCCCTGCGACTCCCTTCATTCTTCACCTTATTCACTCAATCTGCTGTCTTGTCCTGTAGCCCATCCCCATGCATGTCACCCACAGCTATTGTTTTCCATCTGTCCCCACTGCCATTACCTCAGGCCAGGCCCCATAATGCTTTATTAGCCATAATGATATGATACCTTTTCAATGTTCTCCCCACCTTCAATCTCTCCATCATGATTTTGTAATAAGTGGATAAGGCAGGCTCTGGGCTCCAACTGCTTATATTTAAATCCTGACTTGGGACCTTTTTCTGTAACTGGAAGTCATACTTTCTTTATGGTATAGTAGAAAGAAAATGAATATGTGATACATATAAAGGCTTCTCATCCTCTTAGGTGGAAACTAAGCCAGGTCTAACCTATTTCCCCAGGTCTATTTCTCATTAATCCTTTAAACACAATTGAGGGAGGGGGGGGGCGCTACTCACTGTTCTCTAACACACACCACATGTTTCCAACTTTCTTTTGTCCATGCTCTTCCCACAGCCTGGAAAGCCACCTGTTGGCCTGATTCTATCCCAAGTCAGATGTTTTTCTTCATTCTAACTGTTCTGGAAAGCAGTTGGCCCATATGAATGGAGAACTGAAGACATTAGCCTGCCTGTGGACTGAGCTCAGCTGATCTTGCTGGGATCTCTCACATGTTTGGGCCCTGGCTAATGTAGACTGGTCTTAGTGGCCTCAGATGGGCAACAGAGCTCCCTTTCCCCTGGTCTCTCATTCTTCAGCAAGCTACCCTACAACTCATCATATGACAGAGGCAGGGTTCTGAAAAAGAGAAAGCATACCAGACCTCTTGCGGCTTGGGCTTAGAACCCCTTTATCATCTTTCATGGTTTTCATTAGCCAATGCAAATTTCAAGGCCAGTCCAGATTCAAGGAAAGGAGTAGTTTCTGCCTCTTGATGCAGTAGGTTGCAAGGTCACACTGCAGAGGGCATGGATGGGAAAGGGGTGAATATCTGGGGACATTTTTGCAGTCTACTGTACTGAGGATGGACAGAATTCTTGTTTTTGAGGGTAGGATGGGACAACTAAGATCTAGGAGTGTAGTAGTGAAGTGCACCACTCTGGAACCAGTAAGTAGACCTGTTACTCATTGGGTCGTCTTAGTAGATTACATAAATTCTCTGTGCCTTAGTTTCCTCACTTCTGAAATAGGGAGAAACAACCTATCTCGTGGGTTGTTGTGAGGACTGAATGAGTTAGTACATATAAAATGCTTAGAATCTCACCTGGCACAATGTGTTATATGAGTTATTGTTATTATGTGGGCAGACAAAAGAGCATTGCAGTAGAGGTCTGTGTTTCAGTCTCTGCTCAAAGAGAAGCAGGATATCATTTCCTCACTTGTGAAATCAATGAGTTGACCAGTGGTCGGCAAACTCATTCATCAACAGAGCAAAATATCAACAGGACAATGATTGAAATTTATTTTGAGAGCCAAATTTTTCAAACTTCTAACACCACTTCTACAAAATAGACTCGCCCAGGTCGTGGTTTCAAGGGGCCAAAGAGCCACATGGGGCTTGCAGTTTGCCGACTACGGGGTTAGACTCTCTGAGGCCTATGATAATAAATAATACGTATCATAAAATTTACCATTTTAACCATTCTTACATGTAAAGTTCAATGGCATTAAGTACATGCACACTATTGTACAATCATCCTTACCATTCATCTCTAGCACTTTTTTTTATCTTCCATTAAACAATAACTCCCCCTTCCCTTCAGCCCCTGGCAACCACCATTCTACTTTCTGTCTCTATGGATTGGGCTATTTTAGGTATCATATATGTGAAATCACAAAATATTTGTCCTTTCATGTCTGGCTTATTTCACTTTGCATAATATCTTCAAAATGCATTAGTATTGTAGCATGTCAGAATTTCCTTTGTTTAAAAAGGCTGAATAACAATCCATTGTGTATCATCACTTTTTTTTTTTTTTGCATGTTGCATCACATTTTGTTTATCCATACTTCTGCCTATGGGTACTTGGGTTGTTGCCACCTTTTGGCTATTATGAATAATGCTGCTATGAACATGGGTTGTAAGTATCTATTGCAGTCCCTGCTTTCAATTCTTTTGGGTACAAACCAGGAGTGGATCTGAATTCTTTTAAATATCTTGTGACAACAGGAAAAGAAAAGCAAATGATAAAGTTTTTGTCCCCTCTTTCCACCCCAGTTTTGAATGTTTCTCCTGAAACTATTTGACAGAGATGCCTCTCCTCTCTCCCATAGCACCAAAGAGGTCATTCTTTCTTGTCATCTATTGGAAAGCCTGGCAATAGTTGGGCTGCTATTCTGCCTCAGCCACTAAGTCTGTAAGTTCCTTGAGGGTTTTTTCATTTTGATGTGCTCAGTGCCAGCCTGGTGGAGGGTAGGTACTTGATAAACATTGAATGAATGACAAGGAACATTTCTGATGCCTTGTGTGTGTTATACACTCTTCTCTTGAAATGCAATTTACTGGTGCAACTCAAGACAGCCCATGTCTTTGGTTTGATGTTTGATATCTGAGGTCTATTTCCCCCTTAAGGATGTATTTATGTCCTCAGTGCAGAGAAATTCTGATCTCTGAGCAGTTCAGTGGCCAGTTTTGACCTTTGAGCTTTAAAGGATCTTTTGGTTCTTCAGCAAAGAGTCTGGAAATAGAACTTCAGATTCTTCTGGTTTGTCTGCCATGGTCTGGCAGAGAACTGATCATCTTAAGAGATAGAACTTAGGCCCAGCTGCTGTGGCTCAGTGATTGAGCATCAACCTATGAACCAGGAGATCATTGTTGATTCCTAGTCAGGGCACATGCACTGTTGCAGGCTTGATCCCCAGTGTGGGGCGTGCAGGAGGCAGTCAATCAATGATTCTCATCATTGATGTTCCTATCTCTCTCTCTCTCCCTCTCCCTTCTCTGAAATCAACAAAAACATATTTGCAAGGGAGAAAAAAAGAATACCAAAAGTAAAAACAGACAGAACTTAGATTGAATCCATGTGACTTTGTGTAAGTTTCTGTAACTCTCCGTTCCTTAGTTTTCTGGTCTATTCAATGGAAATGATACCTACACATACCTAGAGTATAAGTGAGAAGAGAAAATGTATCTAAAAGCATGGGGCATAATACTTAGCAGGTAGTGCTCAATGAATGTTGGTTATTGTTACTGAGAGGTGGCAGACAGGAGCAACATTTCTATTTGGGGATGGAAAACCTGGCCTTGAACGCTTTTCTAAGGCCAAGTCTATTGACCCGATATAACATACTCCATTTCCATCTGGCTAGCAGATAATTTTAAAAAGTTTTTCAGTGAGGAAGTAAGTACTTTCATAGTTTTGAAGTTCAGAATTTCTGATTTTATTGTTTTAAAATGGAAACATCTTAGTAATTTAACCCCAGTATCCTATATAATAGAGAGGTAATATGCAAATTAACCCTTACACTCTCACAAGATGACTGCCTATGACCAGGCTGGTAGGGGGGTTAGTGAGGGATGACCAAATGACTGAACAAATAGGATGAATGGGGTGACCAGATCGGAAGGGGGTTAGTGAGGGATGATCAAATGACTGAATAGCAGGTTACATGGGACAACCAGGCTGTTGGGGGCCTGTGAGTAGCGACCAAGCTGGCATTGTGGGGGGCAATTGGGGGGTGATCAGGCTAGCAGGGAGGGGCAGTTAGGGGTGACCAGGCCAACAGAAGGAAGCAGTTGAGAGCAACCAGGTTGGCAGGAGGGGCAGTAAGAGGTGATCAGGCTGGCAGGGGGGCAGTTAGGGGCAACCAGGCCAGCAGGAGGGCCAGTAAGGAGTGATGAGGCTGTTGGAGGGGCTGTTAGGGGTGACCAGGTAGGCAGAGAGGTGAGTGATTAGGAGCCAGTGGTCCAGGATTGTGAGAGGGATGTCCTACTGCCAATTTAGGGGTTGGGCCTAAACCGGCAGTTGGACATCCCCCAAGAGGTCCTGGAATGGAGAGGGTGCAGGCTGGGCTGAGGGGATCCCCCTCTCGTGCACAAATTTTGTGTACTGAGCCTCAAGTTGTTACATAACGTGATTATATCTAATTTCCACATTTTAAGGGAGGTTCAGGATTTACTTGTTTGTCCAGACTTGCTGAATCGTCTCATTATTTATTCTTTATAACAGTTTGGGGATGGTGATGTCATTCTTAGTGCAAGTGGAATCTTGTTATATCAAAGTCAGATTTTGGCAACAATTTTTCTCTATGTGAATAGCCGAGAAACCCAGTTAGCCACATCCTCTGTTTATACTGCATTGGAATTTCAACTCAGTAAAACCAAATGTGGGACTGTCCACTGTACTCACTCATGCTCACGGTGTGCTTTCCCAGCGTTGTTGCCATTTGTAACCATTGGCAGGATACTGGGATCCTCTCTTGCCATTCCCACGAGCATGGGCTTGAAGACTTGTGCAAGGATGGAGGCAGTAACCTGTATAGTCAAGGATATAGAATCAGTATGATGTAAATCTCACACTTCCTTTTCCATAGTCATGAATCATACCTTTCTGCTGTTTGACCCGAAGCCATGGGGAGCGGGGGGAGTGGAATGCTATCCCTATTCTCCAGGAGTTCAAGTGATGCCATATGGAATTCTTTACAAGACTTGGTCAGATGCAGAGCCAAGGAATGTAGTGTTATCACAGACTCAGAGTTTGCAAATGCTTCCCAGGCGCACACTCTTCCTTGATCTGCTTTCTAGCTAGAAGAGGTCTTTGCTCAAAGCAAGCATTATTAACAGGATAAAATGATATTAAATGTCATAGGAACTGAAATATATGCAAGAACGGCTAAGGAAAGTTTGGAAAAAAATCTTATGTAAAAGTGTCTGCTCTATAATTTATGAAAACACTGTAATTTAAACAATTTGATATTTGCTAAGGAAAAAAAGAACATTTTGAATACACTTGAACACTTCATGCCTAATGAAGTTGGCACTTCAAGTGAGTGGACAATTGTTAATGTAGCAAATAGTGTGGACACACTTGCCTCTCAATAGGGAAAGCAATAGAGTAGCTTCATGACTTACACCATATATAATATACCTTTTAGATGAGTTAAAAAGAAGATCAATCTACAAAAAGCTGAAAAGTGGGAGCAATGTTTGAATAGCCTCAGGAGAAGGAGAGTCTTGAACAAGAAACTGAGAAACCATAAAAATAAGAGAGTTTTTTGCTATCTCGAGGTTAATATTTATTATGGCAAAAGCCATACGCATAGTCAAAAATACACAGTAAACCTAGTAAAGATATTTGTATTACAGATGATGATATGTACCCTAATTTAAAAAGAGCCCCTACAAGTTGAGAGAAGAAATCAGACAAGTATGGCTGTTTAGAAAGGACCTCCAAGAGGCCAGCAAGCATGAAATATGACCTTTTTGAGAGTCGGGTGTGTTACAAAATAACAGCAAGATGCATTTTTCAAAGTTCTCATGGGAATTACAAGGGACCAGTCACATCCAGTGGAGGCAGGATTATGAAACGCAGCAGCCTTTTTGGGAAATAATCTGGTACTATCTTAAAGTAAAAGACTTTTGACATAGTAATTCCACTTTTGGAAATGTATTCTACAGAAATACTGATAAAGGAATTATTTCAAGTGAAACGTGTCAGAGAATGTTTATTACAGCATTGTTTACAATGCAAACACATTCAAGGCCATTTATTCATCATTAACAAAGCGACTGAAGAAATATGGCATATTTATAGTGTGGCATACTCTGAAATTTTTAAAAAGAATGAATTTAGTCTATGTGTAATGTCCTGAAAGGATGGATGTCTATGATGTGAAGAGGGGAAAAATAAATGCAATCTAGTTGCAGAGCAACATGTATTATGTGATTACTCCAAAAAGAAGAAGCAAAGAATAAACCTTTACTCATTAAACAAACATGTTTGAAACAGGACTGCTTAATAGAAAAATAAAAGAGGGGAAGGGATGCTTACAGATTCTTGTGAATGACCTAAGTCTGGATTTCTAAAAAGGCCATCAATCAGATAAATAGCTGCTCCTTAAAATGTTACATGTGGCTCAGCCGGTGTGGCTCAGTGGAGGAGCGTCGACCTATGAACCAGGAGGTCACAGGTCGATTTCCAGTCAGGGCACATGCCCAGGTTGCGGGCTCAATCCCCAATGAGGGGTGTGCAAGAGGCAGCTGGTCAATGATTCTCATCATTGATGTTTCTATCTCTCTTTCTCTCTCCTTCTTTCTCTGAAATAAAAAAAAGAATATATAAAAAACATTAAAAAATAAGATGTTATATTGGTACTCAGAAGAGCATGATTTTAATTACCTTTTCATAGAAAGTTTCCATTTCTCTAGATTGCTAGAGGGGGCATCTACCATTTAAATTCAGTTTAAAAGAGCCATGTTGCTAAGATTTTCAAGTCTCATCTGTGGTCACGTGACCCATGAAGGAAGAAGCAAGAACATTTTCCAGCACCAATGTATTAACATGTTGGTTCATCCTTTGGTTCATGAATTTATTCAGCAAGGATGTAGCGAGCTCCTCCAGTGTTTCTCAGCACGAGGCTCTGCCAGGTTCCTAGGGGTGGGAGGTCAATAAGGCCCTTGCCCTCTAAGAGCTCACAGTCTGGACACGGCGACAGGATGCAGCTCTTACGCATGTGCAGAATGGGTGCAGCATGTGAGTGATATCAGAACAAGGGTGTCCTGAGGGCAATGGCCGCCATGCCCGGAGGAGAGCAGATAGGTGGTACACAGCAGTGCTGAGGCCAGGGTTGATCAGGAAATGCTTTAGATGCCCGCATGCAGTGTACGCATAATGCTAGATGTATGTAGGGCAAAGCCCACCCAAGTAAAATATGACAGACAAAACCTTACCTAACCAGATTGGGAGCAATACTGCACAGTCCCCCACAAAGATGGAAGAGACACTAGTTTACAAGAGGCCCGGTATATGAAAATTCGTGTACTCAAGGGGTCCCTCAGCTTGGCCTGTGCCCTCTCGCAGTCCGGGACCCCTCGCGGGATGTCCACCTGCTGGCTTAGGCCCACTCCCCGGGGGACAGGGCCTAAGCTGGTAGTCAGACATTCCTCTGGCAGCCCGGGACTTTTGGGGGAATGTCCAACTAGGGAGCAGGCCTAAGCCGTTAGTCGGACATGCTCCTGCCGCCACCGCTGCTACACTGGTCCACCATGAGCCAGCTTCTGGTTGAGCGGCACTCCCCCCGTGGAAGCGCACTGACCACCAGGGGGAAGCTCCTTCGCTGAGTGTCTGCCCTCTGATGGTCAGTGTGTGTCATGGACACCGGTCCTTCTGCCGTTAGGGTAAATTTGCATATTACCCTTTTATTGTATAGGATTATTATTATTTTAGAAAATTCATTGTTTGAAAGTATTGAAGTATTGCAGGTGTCCCATTTTTTCCTCAGTGACCCCCTTCATCCCACACCTTCCTCACTCCAGGGCTTCACCACACTTATTATTTTTATTGTAGAAAACTTCAAATATATAAAAGTAGGTAGAAGAGTGAACCCCTATGCACTTCACCCAGTTTTGGAGGGGCCCCCAGCAATTACCAACATAGGATCCACTCATTCCCTCTCTGTTCCCCACACGGCCCTGGACTTGGGGGCCTGGAGTTGGAGAGGATGAAGTCTGACTTTACCCCTGGGTTGCACGGTGTGGTGTGCTGCTTGCCTAGGTCATTAGGCAGAGCAGCATTCACAGTTTCCAGAAATAGTTCCTAAGTGCTTTAGCAGATTGTGTAACATTTTCCCAATAGTTCCTTGGCCCAGAGGATATCTCATTTCCACTCATTCTTCACGGGTTCTATCACCTAGAAAGGGAGGAAAACACCTTGGGGGTTGCAGGTGGTGGTGGGGGGTGGAAAGGGTCAATTTGGCAGAAATGGGACAAAGTTGGGCGGCATTAAATCCACTTCTCAGGTTCTCATCCTGCATTTCGCCTTCAGTTGGAAGCTCTCTCTTCTTAGCTTTCATGGAATGAGCCTCCTGGCTCTCACTGCATCTCTGAGCTTTCCCTACATGCCATGCGTTCTTCTCCTGCTTCCCAGATCAGAGTGGGGCTCAAGGGGAACCTTCCAAAGCTCTGCTCCCAGTTCCCATTATACATGTTTGTGCATTTTATGTATTCACTGGGGCCCAGTACACGAATTCATGCACCTTGGAAGGAACTGTAGGCCACAAGGCTGCGGTGGGTGGGTCTTGGCCCATCATCCATGCCCCTGCCTTGCCCCTCCCACCATGGCCCCTGGTCCCCTGTCTGCCTGCAGCTCTGCTCCCGCTGCTGCCACTCCCACATGCTGACGGTGCCGCCAGCCCTGCTTGTACCTGCTGATGGTACAGAGTGATTGGGGCTGGCGCCATCACCCAGTGAAAGTGGCGGCTGCTGCCCCAATTGTTCCTCAGGAGCAGGGGGAGGTGGAGAAGCCCTGAGGGGCAATTGGGGCTGGCAGCTGCCTCTAACACCCGCTGACGGCTTTGAATGATAGGGGCCAGCACCAGGCGCAGTAGCAGGTGTTAGCGGTGCCTCTGGTGCTGGCAGCAGGTGCGAGCACCTGGTGGGACTGCGACACATGGGAGCAAAGACTTTTCAGTAACCACCAGAGGCGCTCCCAATGATAGTGACCAGCACCCACCTTGGTCTGGCACCCCTTCTCACCTGCTTCACCATCCCATGGCAGCTGATGCCCGCCATGTTTCATGCTTTGCTGCCTGCTGCTGATGCCCACCATGGTCCGAGTGTGCCCCCTGATGGTCAGTGCACATCATAGTGACCAGTTATTCGGTTGTTACGCCTTTCCGTCTATTTGCATATTAGGGTTATATATATATAGATGCTTATGTATTTCATGTATGCATGCTTCTGTATTTTAATGTGTAACCAAGTGCTTTTCTCCAGTTAAAATAAGTGAAAACAAAGAATAAGACCTTACATATTTGGGAAAAATGAAAACAATGTATTACAAAGGTATGAAGCAATAATGTATTTCATACAAGTGTAATAAAACCATAGTAAATCAAGATAACATTCCATCAGAAAAAAGTCTGAACTACTGATACATGCTAAAACATGGATGAATCTTAAAAACATGACAAGTGAAAGAAGCCAGATACACATGTAATTAAATTTATAAGAAATGTCCAGAATAGGCAATCCTATAAAGATAAAAAAATAGGTTAAGTATTGGTTGCCAGGAGCTTGGGGAAGAAGGGTGTGGGGAGTGACTGCTACTGGGGTGGCTTTATTTTGTTTGATGAAAATATGATGAACAGTGTATGTTATTGCCCAATCTTGCAAATATACTAAAACACTTTATTTTTATGTATTTAGTTTTAAATTTTAGTTTATTTTTTTTAACTTTATTTTTATTGTTGACACTCTTACAGATGTCCCCATTTCTCTCTCCTCCCTTTTCCCACCTCCACCCAGCCTCCACTTCCCCTTCCCTCTGGACACCACACTGTCATCTGTGTCTGTGGGTTATGCATATACATTCTTTGGCTAATCCTTTCACCTTTTGTCCAACTGCCCTGTCTCCCTCCCCTCTCACAGCTGTCAGTCTGTTCCATGTATCCATGCCTCTGTTTTTATTTTGTTGGTCAGTTTATTTTGTGCACTAGATTACATATATAAGAGAGATCATATGGTATTTGTTTTTCTCTGACTGGTTTATTTTGCCTGGCATAATTATCTCCAAGGCCATTGCAAAAGAAAAGATTCCCTTCTTTTTTTTTATGGCCACACAGTATTCTATCGTATAAATGTACCACAGCTTTTTTATCCACTCACCTACTGATGGGCACTTGGACTGTTTCCAGATCCTGGCTGTCATAAATAATGCTGCTATGAACATAGGGAGGATATATTCTTTTGAACTGGTGTTTTGGGATTTTTAAAGAAAATTCCCAGAAATGGGATCCCTGGGTCAAAAGGTAGTTCCATTTTTAAGTTTTTTGAGGAAACTATACTCTTTTCCAAAGTGGCTACACCAGTCTGCTTTCCTACCAATAGTGTACTAGAGCTCCCTTTTCTCCACATCCTCTCCAACATTTGTTTGTTGTTGTTGTTGATTGATTGATGGTAGTCATTATGACAAGTGTGAGGTGATACCTCATTGTGATTTTTATTTGCATCTTTCTGATGATGTGACATTGAGCATCTTTTCATGACTTTTGGCCATCTGTAAGTCCTCTTTGGAGAAGTGTCTATTCGAGTATTTTTAAGTTGGATTGCTTGTTTCCCTGGTGTTGAATTGTGTAAGTTCTTTATATATTTTAGAGATTGCCCCTTATCAGGTATACTATTGACAAATATGTTCTTCTATACAGTGTGTTCCCTTTATTTTGATGATTTCTTTTGCTGTGCAGAAGCTTTTTATTTTGATGTAGTCCCATTTGTTAATTTTCTCTTTTGTTTTTCTTGCCCTAGGAGATGTATCTATCAGCAAACACACTGCTATGAGAGATGTCTGAGATTTTACTGCCAATGTTTTCTTCTAGGATTTTCATGGTTTTATGACTTACATTTAAGTCTTTTATTCATTTTGAACTTATTCTTGGGTATGGTGTGAGTTGGTGATCTAGCTGCATTTCTTTGCATATATCTGTCCAATTTTCCCAATATCATTTTTTTGAAGAAACTTGCTTCCTTTGCCAAATATTAATTGACTATATAGGCATGAGTTGATATCTGTACTCCTTGTTCTCTTCCATTGATCTATATACCTGTCTAAAAACACTTTAAAAATGATGAATTTTATGGTCTGTAAATTATACCTCAATAGAAAAGAACTGTATAAGGAAAGAAATCCTTATAACTATAATTAGCAGACCATTTAGGACAAGTATATCCTCAAGTAAATAAGAGTTAATTGGATAAGTGGTGCTGGAAAAAAATGAAATGAAAATAAAATTTTAAAAAGAGTTAATTGATGGATGTCAAGAACTGCTAGAAATATTTTTCTAGACTACAAGTACCGTCACCATTTGTTGAATAATAAGACAGGAGTGAGCCTCAAGTAAGTTACCTCATGTAATCTCTAAGAAGTTGGGTCCAATAGTTACCTTTGGTTAGGGAGCTAACTTCTTCGTTCCAAACTCTCTCTCTTACACATTATTTTAATTTTACTTTCAGCATCAGTATGACAACCTGTTCCACAGTGGCTGCCCTGGGAATGATGCCACTCTGCCTTTATCTCTACACCTTGTCCTGGAATTTTGAGCAGAATTTCACCATTCCATATCAGAACATAGGTCTGTATGAGCTTATGAAATGAAGGAGTAACAGGAATGGGCATGGTAAGGGTAATAGCTGTTATTTACTAAGTGTCTCCTGTAGGCAGCGTTTTTTTTTGTTGTTGTTGTTGTTTTTTTGTTACCTAATTTAACTCTCTAAGTAACCCTACAGTACAGATTATATTATTAGTGCCATTTCCTAGATTTTCAGGATTAGAGAGATTAAGTAACTTGACCAAGTTTGTGCAGTTAGTAAGGGCAGCACTAGAATTCTGACTCAGGAATCTGACCGCAAAGTTCAAGCTCACTAACCCCTATCTAAGCTCTTTTGAAAATAAAGCCAGAAAACTTATTAAAAACGTTTATATAGTTTATTGTAAGGCAACTGGACTCGTCATGACCAAAAGGTTACCTGGATCGCTGTGGCTCTAATGAGACCTCAGTTCCCACAAGTCCACCTTTCACATCACCTGTGAGCCTTGACCTCTTTGTGGACCAACAGAAATGATTCCTATTGATAATTGAAGTGTGTCCACTTGTCACAGCTATTACTCATATCCTTTTCGTTATCTCTCTTCCTGAATATCATGTCTCATCAAACTGCCCAGCTCCTAGAGATCTCTGTGACCTCACTAGACTTGAAAGAAAAACTGGGTAAAATGATCTGCCTGTTCTAGTTTGGTCAGAGTCTTTGGAGAATTGGTAGAAATTAGGACTTTTAAAAGTCTAACATGTCAATCTGGAGTTTCAAGTCGGCCCTTGGCGGGTTTACAAGCCACAGTCCATGTTTTAAAAGCATGACTAGCGCCCTCTTCTGATAATAGTTGGAGACTATTGACAGTAAAATTTGAGGGTGATCTTAATTTAGAGATCATGATCTTATGTACAAACTTTCTGATTAGTAAGTTACTTAATATATTTTGTTTTGATAACATATTCTGGAAGACATTCATAAATAATTAAAACCCAAAATGTTAGGAGCAATTCATATACCTTTGGATTTAGTATTGCAGGCATTGGTAACTAGCATACAGATGCCGCTGGCAAGATGACCAGCTCTACTGAGCCTGCCTTCAGTGTGTTATTCGCTTGTGTTAACTAAAAGGCATTTTTTCCTACTTGCCGTTGAGTTACCTAGCTACAATTGGAGATTATGAGAAATGGCTTTGGTATGTGTAACAAGTGCTGTTTTTTATATTCTTACTTTGTGAAGCAAATAACACATTAGCATCCAAAAGGGAACAATAGCTATGGTTGTGGAGGGGACCCCATACATAGCACCAAAGATGATCACAGATTAAAGAGCATCCTCCTGTTTGCTAACTTTACATTTCTAGTTGTCCCTAAAATTCCATGAGGCTGTCAGAAGGATTCTGAGAGAAATGATGGACCAAATATGGTGGCAATCAGTAATATCATACACTGAGTGGCCAGATTATTATGATCTCTGAATGTATAATAATCTGGACACTCAGTATATATATATTAGAGGCCCAGTGCATGAATTCCTGCATGGAGGGGGGGATCTGGCCACCCTGGCCAGGGGGATGGGACATGGGCAGTTGGCTGGCCTGCCTGCTGGTCGAACTCCTGGTCAAAAGGACAATTTGCATATTAGCCTTTTATTATATAGGTTATACACTGAGTGGCCAGATTATTATGCATTCAGAAATCATAATAATCTGGCCACTCAGTTGATACCCTTCAAAGACCATCTTCCAAAGATTGAAGAAAAAATTGGAGGTAGATGCAGAAGCAAAATGCAGCTTTAATGAAAGCTTTTATCTAGTTGAAATAGAAACGGTTGAGGCCTGAGGATTAGGGCAATGCCGCCTGATGGATTTCTCTTCTATTCAGGGATTTCCCTCCTGTGCCTGACCGTTCCCGTGGCTTTCGGTGTCTATGTGAATTATAGGTGTCCCAAACAATCTAAAATCATTCTCAAGGTAAGCAGCTCCGCCTGGCAGTTGGCACATTCTCAGACTCAGAGACGTAATAGATGGATGTAGCAATGACTGAAACAAACAAGCCAGTCACATGCGGTCCCACACCCAGCAATTTTCCCTGCCTGTCCTACATTTTTGGATCCCCCTCCAAGTTTCCTCCGCTTCTTTGAGCCTTGCTCATAGACCCATCAGCCAAGGCTTAGGACATCCCAGAAAGTGTGGGACTCCTGCTGGAGTGACAGAAAGCTGAGGCCTGAGAACCCCGGGCCCATCCACTCACAAGGCTTCACACAGTGGCTGCTGTCCAGGTGTGCGCACAGTGGAGCCCAGCATTTAGGGAGCAGAGCTGGTTTCATGGAAGAGCGGGACCAAGGGCTGTCTTTCGGAAACCTTCCTGGGGGAGCTCCCAAGGTTGTAGTTTGTACACACGGGCAAGGGCTGCCGACCACGTGAGACAGACAGAGCATCCAGAGCACGTGGAGGAGCCTGGCCATGGACTAGTGGTAACTGCAACTCCCTCCTTGTGTTTGCCGGAGAACCAAGCACGTGTCCCTGTTAAATGGCTTGCAAAAGTGATTAGCTGGACAGAAGATATTCTCAATAAGATTGTTAACCTCTTTGGTTGCTTTCTGATTTCCCAGTTACATGTTATTTATTTTTATATGCTTATTTTTAGTGTCTATGTTCTTTTAGTTTGATATATACAGTATATATATTGATTTCAGAGAGGAAGGGAGAGGGAGAGAGAGAAACATCAATGATGAGAGGTAATCATTGATTGGCTGCCTTCTGCAGGCCTCCCACTGGGGACTGAGCCTACAAGCTGGGCATATGCCCTTGACTGTAATCGAACCTGGGACCCTTCAGTCTGCAGGCCGACGCTCTATCCACTGAGCCAAACCAGCCAAGGCCATCTACTAGGATTGTTTTAGAAGACAGAGAAATGTAGTGTGTGCTACTTTCATGAAGTGTTTAAAAGTGTTGTGGTTATAGTTTACATTTATAAAGAAATACACACTGGAGGCTAACCGGAGGTTCCACAACTGAGTTCATTTCAGTTGAAGGTGTACAGTTTGGTTCAGTTTAAGCGCTTGTCCTTTGGCTCTACCTGGCAGACCATGGCCGCTCCCTGTGCCTATACAAATGGACGCTGCTTTCCTGGTTTGGCCTCAAACCATTCACTGCCATCATCCCTCTGATGAGACCAGGAATATGAGAAAGGGAGACAGGCAGACAGGTCAGCAGCACAGCGCTGGAGGAAAGCTTCCATGGTGACTTAAGAGTGACTTTGTTACTTTGGTAGGAGACAATGTCTGATGAGACAGTTTATGCTTATAATTTTGTTTATAAAACAAGAAAAGAAAATATGATTATTGGAACCTCTTACTTTTCAAGTACTCTACCCTGGATTATTTTCTAACAAAGAAAGTCATGATTTTGGTGTTTCTAGATCGGTCAGTGACAATGGGGAAATCAAATATATTTTCTGTAGGTCAGCTTCACTTCTGTAAAGGTTAGATTTAAAGCCCCTTTTCCTTTGGCTATTCCATTGGATTTGTGGCAGAAATTATTTAGTAATATGCATAGATATTCTAGAGCACCTTGATTAAAAAAAAAGATGGAAAACTTAATCATTATTTTGGTATATCTTCAATCTGTTCTTCATCCTCTTTTTTAAAAAAATATTTTATTGATTTTTTACAGAGAGGAAGGGAGAGGGATAGAGAGTTAGAAACATCTATGAGAGAGAAACATTGATCAGCTGCCTCCTGCACTCTCCCTACTGGGGATGTGCTCACAACCGAGGTACATGACTTTGACCGAAATCGAACCTGGGACCTTTTAATCCGCAGGCTGATGCTCTATCCACTGAGCCAAACCGGTTTTGGCCATCCTCTTTTTTTTTTTTTTTTTAAATCTAAATCACGGTTTTATTTATTTATTTATTTTTTAAAAATATGGAATGCTTCATGAATTTGCATGCCATCTTGGCCCAGGGGCCATGCTAATCTCCTCTGAATCGTTCCACTTTTCATATCTATGCTGCCACAGTGAGCACTGTGATTCATCCTCTTTTAATTTAAGATCTGATTCGTTTTCTAAACAAATTGCTTTCTGTGAATTTTAAACTTTCAATCCTCATTTTGATAGAAAGATGCAGAGGGATTTTTATAGTCACAGGCCTTCTCTGTGTGTTCCAGCATCTTCCAGGGAGGTGAGGACGTCTTTCCCTGTGTTTGGGCAGTAAAGGTGACTCCTGGAACACATCTATGGCACACTGAGTTGTTTTTGTTTTGTTTTGGTTACCCACGGCTACCATCTTCTACACCCTCAACATTTCACATCACAGTGGATGCTGTAACTAGTTTGCTGTCAACATGGTATGAATGGGAGCTTGCCAAGATCCTGATCTTTCCCAAATTTTCTAGGTCTTGCTTCTTTCCTATCTGATGTAAAACTCAAACCTCTGAAAAATTTTCTGTTTTTTGTTTGTTTGTTTCTGACAGACAACAAAAGAGATAGTATTCATTTGGGAGAGGGTAAAAGTATTTGTCAGTACCTCTGATATCACATTAATTAGCTCAGATTGTCTTATGAAGAACGGGTAACTTTCATTTGGAGGAGAGAAGGGCAGGGACCAAAGCAATAAGAAGCTACTGGTGGGTGAAGGGATGGTGGGAAGAGAGTGGGGGATGGTCAGGCAGGAAGGATCTCAGATAAGAGGTTACCAGCGAGGTATCTAAGAGGTGTGTGTACAGGTCTTGAATGCTTATTGTCAGGTTTCACTTATTTCACAAATATGTTCTATCTACGAAAATGACTACACAATTCTTCTGACCAAATCCTCCACTTAAAGAGAGAAGTTACAGTTCATAATACAAGAAGACTGAGATTCGTGTTGAGCCTTACCAATTCCTAGCTTAGCCAAGTCACTTGACCACTTTGGACCTTAGGTTTATTCTCTGTAAAATGATGGATTTGGTGGTCTCAAGGTCCTCTTTTTAGTCTAAAACTTCTAGGTTCCACGCTTCTTAGAGCGGTGATAGACTTTGCATTGTAGAACCTACAGACCAAGATGTTGATGTATTTGTTTTATTGGTTTGCTTTAGATTGGGGCCATTGTTGGTGGGGTCCTCCTTTTGGTGGTCACAGTTGCTGGTGTGGTGCTGGCGAGAGAATCTTGGAATCCAGACATCACCCTACTGGTCATCAGTTGCATCTTTCCTTTGATTGGCCATGTTTCGGGCTTTCTGCTGGCACTTCTTACCCACCATTCTTGGCAGAGGTACAGTTAAACTATCCATAAACTTTGTTGAGAAGAATAAGTTAAACACATAGCCTTTGCTGTCTGGCTGTGTCTGGAAACTAGGGTTTTGACTTACAAGGTGGATGGAATAGGACAGCTCATCAGACAGAGGGTGAAAAGTTCACAGTGATTCTTTTTTTTTAATATATTTTTTTATTGATTTTTTACAGAGAGGAAGGGAGAGGGATAGAGTTAGAAACATGGATGAGAGAGAGACATCGATCAGCTGCCTCCTACACGCCCCCTATTGGGGATGTGCCCGCAACCAAGGTACATGCCCTTGATCGGAATCAAACTTGGTACCTTTCAGTCCTCAGGCCAACGCTCTATCCACTGAGCCAAACCGGTTTCGGCCACACTGATTCTTTATGTAAATAAACGCAAAGGCCAGATTGATGGACATTGTAATCTATGAAATTAGGATCTTGGTGTTGATACCACTTGTAATCTGGACACCTTGCTCTTCATATTATAGTGGTTAAATAGGAGGGGTGAGATAGTTTCACTACATATAGAGATCATTCCAGGGCATGAGCAAGTTCAAGAGATTAAGCATATATGCCTTGTTTGTGCCAATTTTTAAAAAGGTGCTACTTATGAGAGGCAAGAAGAGAAAGAGCAAACTTGAGAAATATAATAGAAATTTACCTTAAATATTATCGTTACAAGTAGGGAATATAATTTATAAATGCTGTGAAATATTAAAAATGATAATATTCCATGTTATTGGGATAGATAAGATGAGCATTATTATACACTGTTGGGGGTAACATAAATTGGCATAAACTGTCTAAAAGACAAGTCATATTAATAGCCTTATAAATATTTATAGCTAACAGTGGTTTTAGCTCTAGAATTCTGTCCTGAAACTATCAGATAAATGCACAAATATTGATATGCAAATATGTTAATTGAAATGTTATTCATAAATATAAAAAATAGAAACAATTTAAATATTTAACAATACAGAGATTTAATTCATGATGTGGCTATGTGATGGAATATGATGTATCAATTTTAATTCTTTTGAAAATACTTAAGAGATAAATTTGAGTTAAAAAAGAAACAAAACAGTATGCATTTTGAGTCTCATCTTGTAGAAGGAAGAAAAAGAATTTTATACATAGAAAAATACTGGAAGAAATATACCATATGCTAATAATGTTTATTTTGAATAGTAGGATTAAGACTAATTTTAATTGCTTAACATTTTTGGTATATTTTTTATGTTTTTCATTGAGTATGTAATTCTCAATTCTTTTAAAATCAGAAAAGAATTTTTGAAGAAAAGTAAACTATGCAGTTGAATTCTAAAGGTGGAGTTTGGGTAAAATGTAACTGGCCTCATGCTGTTTCCAGTTCACTTGGGAACATTTAGGGTTGTACAAAGTACAGGGTGAGGCTTTACCAAGAGTATCTCATTTACTTGCTACAAAGCCTCAGAGATATCCTCAATAGTTTGCAGATGAGTGAACCCTTCAGAGAAATGAAGCAACTTGAACAAGTTCATTGAGCCAGAATATGGTAGAGTTAGGATTTGGACCTGAGTTTGCTTCCAAAGTTAGGAACAGGGGCTGTTGAGCTGTTGAAACATAATTGGATCTGGAGAGAAAGTATTCCTATAGCAAAGTGTAGTCAACAATCTCATTCCCCCCACCCCTCCACCCTGACAGCTTACGAAAGATCAGAACTGAGATACTGCATGTGCCCAGTGAATGAATGGCCCAGATGTGAGTCCAGCTCGTAGCATAGTTGTATGAAGGTAGGGTAGTCTGAAGAAAGCATAGCAAGCAATGGGGTCACTATAAATAAAATAAGAGCCACAGAACTTGTCCTGTGACAAGTGATGGCATTTTCACTCCCACATTCCACACCCACAGTCCAGTCCAGCTTACCTTCTGAACACCTCTCTTCTCTTCCAGCCATAAAAACCTGACGACTCCCCTTATCACCTGGAGACAGGAAACTGCTGACTCCGGCCCTCCAGGCCCTGCCTCTGTCTTTTTTCCTTCCTCCTGCTTTTTCTTTTTCAAGTGAGGTTGATTTATTTATTTTCTTTTTTCTCTTTTTTGCAATGAGAAAACGAATAAAATGTAGGAAAGTGGAAAAGGTTTTTGTGTTTACTTCCAGGTGTTGTTTAGTTTGTACTGTTTCTAACTCAACTTTCCCTTCTCACATCCCTAAGCCTCAGCTCTTCACAGACTGGCTTACAGCACGTGCAGTGCCTCCGGGCAGGCCAAATGCACACCTGTCCCTGGAACTTGCATTTCAGCCATTGTCCCACTGTAAATGCCTCTTCCCCTCTCCCTGTCCTTTAACCCCATGCCCTCTGTGAAGCCTTTTCTAACCACTGACGCCCCTTTTCTACGTGTCTACAGCATCTCCCTGATTTGTCCGGTGGCGGTACTGAATTTTCCTGTGTGTATATCTTGACTTTTCAAGCAGATTTCTAGGGTGGGGTGCATAGGGCCCTCCTCCCAACTGCCTCTTAGGAGACCATAGTAAGTCTCAGTGATTGCTGATATAGTTCAGCAAGTAATGATTGAACGAGTCAACATTTTTAGTGGCCTAAGCCCACAGCTTGCATTTATTGCTATTTGTAAGAGAACATGTAAGAATAGTCCTTACGGCTATTATGTAACTCTTGAAAAAAAATTTTCATTGTAGGTGCAGGACAATTTCCTTAGAAACTGGAGCCCAGAATATTCAGATGTGTCTCACCATGCTGCAGCTCTCTTTCACGGCCCAGCAGTTGGTCCAGATGATTAGCTTCCCCTTGTCCTATGGACTCTTCCAGATGTTGGATGGATTTCTCATTGTTGCAGGTGGGTAAAGCCCTGTTGGGTACACTTGACTGAAAATTGTTGGCCCACCTTACCAATTCCCTTTCAGTCCAAACATTCACGGGCTGTCCTTGTAACACTTTTTTAGCCTGCCTTTTTTTTTTTTTTGCAAATAAAATGCACAAATGAGATCCTTTGCAACAAAGTGGAAGTTTCACAAAAAAATATAAAAAACCATGGGAAAATGAGCCAACGAAGATAAACAAGTATACTTCAAAACAAAACAAAACACACACACACACACACACACACACACACCAAAACAGTGCACGATCAGAACTTAGATTTCAGGATTGATCAGTCTCCAGGAGCAATTATTTATTTCAAAACAGACACTATGTTTCATCACGTGCCAAATGTCAAGTTATTTCACAGTGTTCTTGTGGCAAAGAATTGTGCTGAACGGCTGTGACATATTTTTCAAATATAATACATACACATATTTAAATTAATTATGTGTGTGTGTGGAGGGGGTGCAAAATAGGTTTACAGTTGTTTGTATGGAGAATAATACAAATAATAAACGACATACTGACAACTATACACCTACTTTTGCCCCACCTTTTGCTGTCTACCCATAGAACCAAATATATGTCATTTTGGAATCAGTCACTATTTACACTTATAAGGTAAATTTGAAAACAAAATATATAGATGGATAGATATGAACATACACATGCATTTTAATCTTGGGTCATGGTCAATTTTTATTATTGTCAGGGAACAGGCGCTGAGTAAGTCTCAGTGATTGCTGATATAGCTGACTATAAACTGATTTCTGATAGAACAATCAATATAAGAATACTAGGGGTTTAATTTTCCAACAAGGTAAGAGAAATCCTAAGAGACACATGGACTTCAACTCAAGCTTGAATTCCTTCTCCTGGTGAGACCATGAGGGAAGGAACAGGGGATTCCCAACTCTCCTCCCGCACCCAAGGGAGTGCTCATTGGAAGCGCTCCATGGGAATTGCTGACAGACTGACAGAATAAATGGATGAGCTGTTGGTGAGCTGATGACTAAGTCTCTTTCACAAATGGTCCAGTCCAGACAGAGTCACCATTTTGATACACTAAATTGTTTCGTTTCATAGTTTCCTGCGTGTTAATGCACACATGACCCCAAACAAACAAATTCTCAAAGTACGGACAAGCGCACAAGGTCACCAAATTATAATCCTTACTGACATGATTTTTAAAATGACTTGTGTGTTTTCACATCTAGCATATAAGTTGTACAAGAGGAGACTGAAGAATAAACACAGAGAAAAGATCCGCGGCTGTGCAGAAGGCTGCCGTAACAAGAGCTCCACCTCTCCCCAAGAGACCGGTGCTTTCTTGGAGGTGAATGAAGAAATCACTGTAACTCCTGGGACGTCAGAACCGACAGACCCCTCTGTGGCTCTTGAGCCAACGGGCCCTCTCTCCTCATGTGCACAGTAGGGGCTTGCTGGCCCCACTGGATGCCGGTTACCTCCACAGTCAGTAAAGATAGTGCAGGGCTTATGCATGGATCTCATTGGCAAGGCCTGTGGGAATGTCTACATTTTTGTCTGGATTGTAAATTGTCCCAGAGTCCCTTTTTGAGAATATTCTGCCTATTTCAGGGAGTTCTTTGGGGTCTACACAACATATTTACTAGCTGCTGTGTTCTTGTCTTCCCATTGTTATGTGTGGTCGTCCTCACTTGTGGCTTTTAACCACAGGAGAGTAGGGACTCTGTAGAGATGCCATCTCCTATTTAGGGCAAGGACAGTCTGACCGCCCTTGGCTCTGGGAAGGTTCTGTGGAGTCCTGGGGAGGAAGCATTCAGGTCTTAGAAAAAGTGGGGTCTTTTCTCAAATGATCGTTAATTCTTAAGGGCTTGAAAGTCTTTTTTTGGGTTCTAAATGTAATACAGATTTAGAGGAAAGTTAATGAACACTTGAGGTTAAAAGGTGAACGTCCCATATTTTCACTCCCCAGCGAAAGGGAGTGAAAATTATTGTTTATACATTATATCACTTTAAAAATACTGGGCTTTTCCCATGTATACTATCTAGTAAGTCACTTAATGATACATTATGGAGCATCTTCACACGTCGGCCAGTGTTGACCTGCCTCATTCTTCAGAACAATGGCTTTGTAGAAGCATCTCACTGCATGGAAGGACTGACTGATTTCACCGTTTCTCATTCATGGGCATTTTGAGAGCTTTCAACTCACTGGCATTACAATGCTGCCCCTCTGGGGGCATTTCTGTAGGGCCACTTTCTACAACTTGAATCGCCAGACCAATTGCACAGGAACACGTTGGACTCTGCTCTCTGGCAAGGCTGTGTGTGCTGCGGTGCCCGAGAAGGCCTGGTTTCCCAGTGCCCCAGCCAAAGGATGATCCATTTTGATTTGTGAGAGCATCTATCTCATTTAAAGCCGCATTTAATCAATTCTGAGTAAAGCATTTTTTTTCATGACCACTTGCCTATTCATGTCCTTTGCCTGCTTTTCTATTTTATTTGTCCTTTTTGGTTGACAAGTTTGAACACTTTATGGATAGTTACCCGTTACCCCGTTTTGTCAGTATTTTACCCACTCATTTATCTTTTGCTCTTTGGTAATGTCTCTTGCTGTACAGTTTTATATTTTTTACAGATTAAGCAGTATTAGTCTTTTAAAATAATGTTTTTGACCTTGATCTCTGTCCAGTGTTGGACATTTATATTTTTATGTGATTGTGAATTGTGAAAGGATTCCTTGTTGAGAATGTATTTGGCCCCTTTTCAGGGAGTTCATTTGGGTGTTTACTAGCTGCTGTGTGTACTGCCTGGCATTATAGGACCATCCTCCTTCTCTATTCTCACATTAAATATGTTTTCCATAACTTTTATCTTGATTTTATGAAAAACTAAGTATGTACATATTTTATCCCATCTTGAATGTATCTTTCTGTATGGTGTGTTAAGAATGAAATCTTTTTATTTATGATTAATTGTCCCAATATCACATATTGACTCATTCATCTTTACTGATTTGAAATGCCTCCTTTATCACCTAACTTCCTATATAATATATATATTATTATTTTTTTGGTCGGGATTTCATTTGGTTCCATTTTTTCCCCTGTCTATTCTCATTTGTAAGTTTTTAAATGTGTAAGAAAGTGTGTTGTCTGAGATAAATCTTTACAATTTTATTTTGTCAGATATTCCCCAGTACTCGTGGGTTAATAAAATGACCATGATTATTGTGATAGTTTCACAACAATTGAGCACACCTTTGTGATGGCACAGAAAGAGCCCCATGGGGTGTCACCGGTGTATTTACATGGAAAAGAACTCCACAGACCTTTGCCCTGGTTGTTAATTCTCAGGGCTGCCTGGCCCGTGGGGATTCCCATTTACCCACCTGCAAATGGGAGGGGCTGAGAAGCTGGTCCGCGTTGTGCACAGGCACAGGGCACAGCAGCAGTAATCAGGCAGGAGGTTCCTGTTCATGGGGAACCTTTTCTCTGCCAAGAACCATCTGGATGTTTATCACATCATTCGAGGGCCATACACATTATCAACTTAAAATTACATTGGGATATTTGGTCAAACATTTAATTAACTCACCCCTAATGTCTCGGCAGGGCCAGACCAAGCGGTTTTGTGGGCCTTATCAGCCCTTGGACTGCACGTTCCCCACCCCTGGGTTACAGTCCAGTGGGGACTAGATCATTGCACTGAGCGTTAACAGAGGTCCCAGGTCTGAAATGAGCATGACCAGGAGTTTTAAAGACTGCACCAAAAAGTGAATTTCTAAATAGTTTCTCTGCGGAGGAACTTAATGGTAAAATCCAACACTCTGTTCTGAAAGGATTAACTAGCTGGTCAGCATGGTCAGCATTTACCATAGTCAGGACACTACGGGGACAGGTCTACCAAAAGCCATTCGCTAAGACAGAAACAAAACGCCCATCAATGCAAGAGTTTGAAAGTAGTTCTGTCAGAAGCCTTCATCTCCAGGGAAGACTTGTCCATGTGCTATTGAGAAGAACTGGACACAAGTAGTCCGGAGGCTTTAGGATGTAACTATGAAAAAGCTCTACCTGAATAAACTGTATTCTAACAACTGATCTAAATAACTACGAGTTCCTAAAAGCCAAGGCCTATAAGAAGCTCAGAAGAAGTGGGGCCAGGGAAGTAAGGTTAAGCGGACTGAGCCCAGCTCTCTGCCTGGAAAGGAGCCAGGTGGGTGGTTAGGGCTGCACGCTGGGAGGAGCACAGGTGTGGCCAGGGCTACCTGCCCAATCCATGTGAAAGGCTAGCCCCCCTCTGGAGTTGTGGGTTGAAGGCAGACGTGGAATTGACAGCCCCTCTGGACTTCAGTTCCTTTTTTGAAAACAACAAACAAACAAAAAACCCAAATGAACATCCGGAACACTGAAATGTAGGTAGTGTGAAAACAGCTGTTCTGATACCTGGGGAGTGAGCAGTAAGAGTTCTGCCCCCTCCTCGTCCCTGTGCAGTCACAGTCCTAGTGTAGAAAGTGTAATTCAGCCTCACCAGGGTGATGCGTCGCACCTTCGCCTCTAACCACCTCTGACCAGTCTGAGTGTGAATGCACTTTCCCTCCTGGAGGAGCCCGGCCTGCCTGTCCAGGCTTACTGCTTCTGCTGGAGAGCCTCGGCTAAAAAATTGGCAACATGGCCTATCAGGGAGTGCACTGAGTTTGCTTAACCTGACCTTTAAGATATATCTAATTTTGGACAAATGGATAAAATTATGTTTCTAAACTTACAAAGCTGAAGACTACTTTCAAATACTTCTCATCTGTGAATCTCTTCTCCAAGTTACACATTCAGATAGCTCTGGGGTCAGGAAGGTTTTAAAGGTTGACCCAGTGTTCACTACTGCAGAAATGATGTCAGCTGGCAGAAGTGGAAAGGCGCACACTGCTTGCTGCTCTCCCGTATCTATTGTTTCCTTTGATTCACGAAGGAAACCAAGATTCTGTTCAGGGCAGCAATATGCCTGCCTAAAAGCTGTTTTGAAGCTAGAGATGGCCATGTGATGTAGTTCTTGCTAGTAAGTGGAAGTCTACTTGTGGTTTCTGGAAACGTTTGTTTTCTTACCCTAAGTAGGCACGTACTAACCCTTTTTCCTGTCTTTTCCCATTTCCTTTCTGCAATGTGGTTGTAAAAGCTGGAGCTTCAGCATCCATTTCCAGGCCATGGAGGAAAGGCCAGGATAATTAAGTATCTGTTGATATTCTAGAAGCTGCTTACTTCTAAACTTTTTTTTTTTAAGGAAAGAAATCTCTAATTTATGCAAGCTCATTTGGTTGGTTTTTGGTTACTTACAATCAAATACAACTTCTAATTGACATATTGACATTTAAATTAGCTTAAAAATATTATGCAGGTCAATTCATAATGTTACCTACATTTTTCTCCACTATCACAAAATATCTTGGATACTTCTGAATTATGTAAAATGGGAACACATTCTTTTGCAGTCAAGGTATCCATGATGAGAGGATAGCTTTGGTGAGCTGTTTTTTTTGTTGTTGTTTTTTTAAATTTCTTGTATTCATCACATTGCATATAGATAATTAGTTATTTTAAAACCAAGAGATATGTCCTAGCCAGGTGGCTAAGCTGACTGGAGCATTGTCCTGTATACCAAAAGGTTGGGGACTCGATTCCTGGCAGGGCACATGCCTAGATTGCAGGTTTGATCACTGATTGGGGTGAGTGCGGGAGGCAACTGATCAATATTTCTCTCTCATATTGATGTTTTCTTTCTCTCTCTCCCTCTCTCTCAAATCAATGGAAAACAAATGAACAAAAAGCCCAATGGGTCTAGCAGGGTATTAGGAACCACAGATGTAAACACCTGTTTTTTTCTCAATAGCCGTTTCACTCCAGAAGTCTTAATTCATCAATATTTCTATTAATGACACCTACCAAAGTTTTGATTTGGAGAAAATGTTTCTAATCCTGTAGTACTCAAGACTATACTAAGATACTATTTTTTAAGAAAATAGCACTTAGTTAAGTTTTAGAAATTATTCCATCACAATTTATTTCCTCTTCTACAGCAGAGTGGCCTTCCCCCCCATCGCCAGCCTCCCCCTCACCCCCCCATCCCCAGCTTGCATGTACGAGGGGCACAGTTCCACCAGTTCTTGCTGGTGAGTGGCAGTCATATATGTTCGGCTGCCAGGGCTGCCCGACTCACATAATCCTCCCCCGGATGGCCCTCCACTCACTTTCCCTTTTCTGGCTGGGGGAATGGAGAGGATCCCTGGATGACCTTGGAAGCTATGTATGGTTTACAGAACCTCCATCCTTCTGGGTTCTTGGGAATTGGAGGGAGGAGAGCCGACCTGCTGAACTCTCTCCTGCCCAGAACTGTTAGACTAGAAATGATGGAGCCATTCTGTTGGGGTGTATATTTTACAATACTCACCACCCCTGGGTTACAGTCCAGCGGGGCAGAGCTATCTAGTGGGGGTGAAGAGCGCTGTTGCATTTATTCACTTGTTTGACATGTGAATGCCTCCCTGTACCACCTGGCTCTGTGGCCTTGCCATGCTTTGGGACCAGCGTGGTTCTAGCAAATGGCCAGTCCCATCCCGTGACAGCGGAGCCAGGGCCTAGAGCAGTGGTTCTCAACCTGTGGGTCGTGACCCCTTTGGGGGTCGAACAACCCTTTCACAGGGGTCGCCTAAGACTATTGGAAAACACCTATTTCCCATGGTCTTAGGAACCGACACACTGCTCCTCGGTGTAGCAAAATGTAGCAATGTAGTTTACTGTTGTCATATGAAGACTGTTACCCATGCTACACCACGATTCAAGACAAAATTTCATTTATTTGTAACTAGAAATAAATATTTCACAATATATAATTACATATTGTTTTTGTGATTAATCACTATGCTTTAATTATATTCAATTTGTAACAATGAAAGTACATCCTGCATATCAGATATTTACATTACAGTTCATAACAGTAGCAAAATTACAGTTATGAAGTAGCAATGGAAATAATTTTATGGTTGGGGGTCACCACCACATGATGAGCTGTCTTAAAGGGTGGCGGCATTAGGAAGGTTGAGAACCACTGGCCTAGAGGGTGGGGATGAGGGAGTTCCCAGGGGCTGTAATCCGAGACCTGCACTTCCCTCCCAGTTTCCATTTCCTTGTTGCATTCTTTTCAGGAGAGGGATCTTGCCTCAGCTTTCCCCACTCCCATCTCTGCCGACTTCAGATGGTGGCTAATCACCTCCAGCTGCACTGGCTCCTGCTCCGCTGATCTCCTTGCCTGTGCTTGTGACAGAAAAACAAGGCCTCAGGACTCCAACACACTCAAAAGGGGTTTCCAAATGTTCTTAAAAGGCTTTTAAAACTGATTTTTAGACAGGAAGGGAGAGGGAGAGTTTAGAGAAACATCAATGTGAGAAACTTGGATTGGCTGCTTCCTGCACACCCCTTACCAGAGTGAGCCCCACACCCAGGCATGTGCCCTGATTAGGAATCGAACCAGCAAAGGGATGGCACACCCAACCAACCCAGCCAGGGCTCCAAATAACTTGTAAAGCCATAGAAACCTTTAAAACAAAACTTCAGCTATAACCCAAGTTATAAAAACTGTCCTTAATGAGATGGATTGGTGGCGGTGGTGCTTCTTTTGACAGATTTGAAGCCACTTCTTTTAAAAAAAATATATTTTATTGATTTTTTACGGAGAGGAAGGGAGAGGGATAGAGAGTTAGAAACATTGATGAGAGACATCGATCAGCCGCCTCCTGCACACCCCCTACTGGGGATGTGCCTGCAACCAGGATGCATGCTCTGGACCGGAATGGGACCTTTCAGTCCACAGACCCACGCTCTATCCACTGAGCCAAACCAGCTTTGGCTGAAGCCACTTCTGAAGTAGGGTTCCAACTTGCTCCTTGGTGAGGAACCAGACAAGCACCTGGGGCTTTGTGCATTGATTGACATCGGTTTCTACCCCCAGGGAGCCTCAGATACAAAGGCGCACATCCCAGCAACCCGATGTGCCGGGGTATGATGAGAAATTTGAGGTAACTAGCCCAGGATTGGTCAGGCCTCTGGGGATGAACCAAACAGCTGGGTCCTGGGAGGCAGCGCTGAGGAGAGGAGCCTGTCAGAATTAGGAGTTAGCAACAGACATTCAATAATGAGAATCTCTTCCCCTTCTGGCAAAAACAATGATAAATCTCCCAGGTATGTGACAGTGTCATCTTTCATGACTCCTTGTCATCTGAGATATTCTGAGCTTTATCGCAACTAGAAAATAGTCTGGTTTAGGCACCATCAGCGGGCACCACCCACAGGGAGGCAACAGGAAGGGAGCCTGAATTTCTCAACTCCTGTCAGTCAGTACCTGACCCTTATGTCAGATCTCGCTGAAGATCCACCAGGTTCCTGACAGCACTCTGGGTCCCTGTGGCTGGCACCATGGGGCCCAAATGGGGAGATGGAAGTCTGGGGTCCACAAGACCTTGCCTTCTCAGGGGCCTGGGTATTGTCAAAAAAATAACACACTAAAAAAAAAATCGACCCTCCCCACCCCCAATACACACACTGAAGATGTTTAATTTGCACACACTTTTGGTTTGTTCATGTTTTAAGGTGTATTTTTATTTACAAAGTGAGATGATGCATAACAAAGAGGAGATGCAGTTACAAACATATCTGCTCACTCCATTTTTCATGAAAAAGTATATAAATATATTACAGTAAATTCTATATAGTAAACATTAGACATTGATTCAGTAAATATCTGCTACTTTTTCTATGCCAACACTATTGCCATTTAAAGCTTAAATACTGGTTTTAAGTATCCCCTATAAAATAACTACTTTATTAAAATACTGGAAAAGAATTTCTCTATAAACAAGATTGGTACATTAAAAATAAGACTCATTGTGTCCTTGTAACAATGTCCACCATAATCAAATGCTGCCTTAATGGTTACTAAGAGCTGTGTTATCCAGTTAGTATTAAAATTTTAAAAAATAATTATCATGGGTTAAAGTAGCTGTAAAAAATACAGCATTTCAACGTTATTTGCTGCTATGAAAACCTTCCTAAGGTAGAGGAGAACGAGCAAGATGCTATCATGTGGACTTGCTGCCCTGTGGTCTTCATCGTTAATGGATAACAGGAGCGTCTGCTGGGAGTTAAGGCGAGAACTTAAAGTTCACCCAGAAGGCTGTTCTTTCCGGGTCACTTCAGAGGCTGCGGCTGCTCTTTTTGTTCTTCTTCAGCTTGAAGACGTGTCAAGACATAAAGGATGACTTGGTAGCAGAAAATATATTGATCCTATGAAGGTGGACACACAGAGAGAGATTTTAGATGCATACTGTGAATGTTTTATAAATACAGCTTCACCACTATTTGAGGGTTGAGTAATTTTGGAAACAGAAAATATTTAATGTGAGAAGAAAGATAAAGAATTGTGCAGTGTCATAGAAATAATGAAAAACAGAAACCAGATTGATAAAATGAGAAGGGAAGAAGCCTTGGGATGGGGGGTGGGCAGGGTTAGAAATATGCCAGAGTGCTAACGGAAGTTGTCTCTGATTGGTGGACCACTTCCATTATTTTTTTGTGTGTGATGTGCTTTTATAATGAAAAAGAAATTAAATAAATAAAAACTGCCTACAAAATTTCTTCTGGATTTATTGATGTTTTGAAATGTCAAGAAACTAAAACCAAGGAAGCTACACAAAATACTTTTCTTTAAATATGTGGAACAGAAGAATATGGAAATCAATGTTTTCTGAATATTAAAGTTTTTGATGAAATTATTCTCTATTAAGCTGATGGTGCAGGGGTTTGAATTTTCTTATTTGACAAAGACTATGTCTAAAAATAAGTTGAACAATTCACAATATACTATATGGAAAGTATAAAACAATAAATATAGCTGAGTCACAGTGAAAACAGTTTGTGTGTGTGAGTATACACACCTGTGAGTGAAGAATATAAGAATGTTGCTAAAACATTAACAACTCTGAAGAGTAGGAATAAAAGTAAACTTTTTATTTACTTTTTGCTCATCTGTCTTTAACTTGCCTATATTTTTCACACATTCATCTTTAATCTTCTCACACACACCAAACAATCCATTATCAAACCCACTTCTCCTTTTTTTTTTTTTAAATATTTTATTGATTTTTAGAGAGAGGAAGGGAGAAGGGGGAGAGAGAGAGAGAATCGTCGATTGGCTGCCTTCTGCATGACCCTTATCAGGAATCAAACCTGCAACTTGGGTATGTGCCCTGACTTAGAATTGAACCAGCGACCTTTTGGTGCATGGGATGATGCCCAATGAACTGATCCATACTGGCCAGGGCAGAAACCCACTTCTATTCTCCTTATATCCACACCTACTATTCTAGTCAGCGCCACCACTGCTTGCCACCTACCTGACCTTCCTGCTTCTAATCTTTAATCCTCCTCTCCAAATTGGGCTTTATTTTAAACACAGCAGCCAGAGTGATCCTTTAAAATGTGAGTCAGACCATGTCACTTCATACTAACAACCCTGCCATGGCTGCATTTCACTCAGAGCAAAGCCTAAGCCCTGGCTCTGTCATCTCCTCTCTTACCCACCCCTCCTCCCTCCACCTCAGCCACCGACTGAAACCTTCCTTAAACACATAAACCCACTCCCATCTTGACAAACCATGGCTTGTGAGCCACATTTGGCTTGAGAACTGCAGTTTGCTGACCAGTGTTCCAGGTAATGCCATCCCTTTGAAGGTCAGTGAGTGAAAAACTGGTCTGATTTCAGGTGAGTGAAATGAAAATGCTTTAAAGAGAGGACAGATGACCCACCCATTCACTGTCCCTAAGAGTGCCTCATCCAAGTTAAGCAGCCCAGCCTATCTTCCTGACTTATAGTAGATGCTCCTGAATCAATTCCCTCTTGGGAAATTTCTGTAGCAAAAATGTTGCCTTCTATCTTTTTGGTTGGATATGGGGAAGAAATAGCACTAACTATGAGCTATTTTGTACCACCTCCCCATGTCTGCCCCCAACATGTTACCCCATGCTATGTAATCTATTCAGTGTAAATATTGCATTTCTTCATTTTTAAAATTAAAAGGCAATATTTGAAAAAAAAATAGCCTAAAAATATCTTCTTTTTTTTAAGAAAATATTTTTATTGATTTCAGAGAGAGAATCATTGATCAGCTACCTCCTGTACTCCCCCAGCCCCTCACTGAGGATTGAACCCACAACCTGGGCATGGGCCCTGACCAGAATCAAACCATGACCTCCTGGTTCATAGATTGACACTCAACCACAGATCTATGCTGGCTGGACTTCTTTTCCTTAAATTAATCCTCATGTTTTATTTATTTATTTATTTATTTATTTATTTATTTATTGTCCATCATTACTATACATTTTTTAATTTATACAATAATGTGGGAACCCTCAAAAAATGATTAAACTAAAACTTTTAAAATATCAGAATCTTCATGAAAATCCTTACTAGAAGACATCAAAACTTACCTCTGTCTGAACCATCCCATGTCTTTGTAGCCTCATGCAGCGTACTAAATCAGAGATGTCAAACTGCCCAAAACAAAACGAAGCAGAGTCTATGTTAGGTAAAAAGTATATCCCAATTTGAATGCCAAAGATTCACAGAGTCACGGGCTTATACATATTTCTGTACCCCATTTTCTTTCTTCTTCTAGCAGTCTAAACTATTATGGACAAAATAAGTTGGTAACTGACTTTGCCATCATTTGATAATTTCATTTATGATCTTTCAAGAATTAAGGAAGGTTATTCTATTTGAAAATCCACAAAAGAGATTCTTGAAATTTGACTAATTTCTAATGAAAAAAGAAAAAAAAAAAGGAAAGGAAAACTAAATTTTCTATGTTTTCCTTTTTAGAATAAAATTCCTGATCTTTTCATTTTCACTGATATTTAAATTTGAAACAAGGGGGAAGTAAACTGTTTTGTTTTGCCCCAATTAAATTATTATGGTAGATATAATAAAGTGTAAGATAGAACTTCTTTTAACAAAAAAAAATTTTTTAAAGACAAATATTGTAATTACGTATTATGAATAGTTCAATATTCTATCATTTTAAATAATGTTTATACTAATTTAGATATTAAGTAATATTACACTTTATTTTGTAATAATTTTTAAATTGGGAGTAACTGTTTAGAGACAGACTATTTAACACCAATTTATTTAACAAAATATATATTTTCCACCAATAGGTAACAATAAGAGTATAAGCCTGTTCATTTCAAAATATACTTTCTTTTGTGCTTTAATATTTCTATCCCTAAAATCATGATAACAATATTAACTTTATTTTATATAAGCGTAAAGAACCTAAAGAACGAAATGTTTAAGGGGCTTTTGCACACATGGCTAAAAAAACAAATAGTAAGACAAATATAAAGTTGAAGTATTATTTCTTTTTCATTATGGTCCTTGCAGGGGACCATACAAAAAACAATTCTGCATAGTAAGAAAATTAAGGCATTCATACAAACTGATAAAAAAATTTCCAAAATCCTAACATCATTAAAAAGTTAGATTCCAAAGAACTATATGGAACTTACTGAGAACTATACCAGCATGAAAAAAAGAGGTAGAAACCATGAATAAGAATCAAATAGAAATGAAGAATGACATAGCTGCAATAAAGAATATCCTAGAAGGGCCCTACCCAATTTGGCTCAGGGATTAAAGCATCGGCCTGCAGACTGAATGGTCTCAGGCTCAATTCAAGTCAAGGATACGTAACTCAGTTGCAGGTTCAATTCCTGTCCTGGTTGGGGTATGTGTGGAAGCAATCAATCAATGTGTATCTCTCATATTGAAGTTTTTCTCTTTCTCTCACCCCTTTTTTTCCACTCTCTTTAAAAAGCGATAGAAAAAATATCATCCAAGGTATCATTTAAAAAAATAAAAATAACCTGGAAGAAATCATAGTAGACTACAAGAAGCAGAGGACCAAATCAGCAAATTTAGAAAACAGAATGGATAGAAAACACAAACATTCAGAGCTACAATGAGAAAAAGGAATTAAAAAGCAGGAAGAGAGTTTAAGGGAGCATTGACAGAATATAAAACTTAACAACATCTGCATCACAAGGGTACCAGAAAGAGAAGAACCTTAGCAAGAAAAAGAGAACCTGTTTGAAGAACTAATGACAAAATCTTCCTAACCTGGTGAAGGAAAAAGCCACTCTAGTTCAGCAAACACAGAGAGTCCCAATCAAGATGAACCCCAAAAGACCCACACCTAGACACATCATATTTAAAATGGCAAATGTTAAGGACAAAGAAAGACTCTTAAAAGCTGCAAGAGAGAAACAGAAAGTTACCTACAAAGGAGCTCCTATTAGACTATCAGCTTATTTACTGATAGAAACACTTCAAGCCAGAAGGGACTGGAATGAAGTATACAAAGTAATGAAAAGCAAGAGACTGAATCCAAGACTATTCTATCCAGTGAAGCTATCATTCAAAAATGAAGGTGAAATAAAGAGATTTGCAAACAAAAAAGGCTAAGAGTTTATCATCACCAAATAGCACTTCAAGAAACACTAAAGCAGCAGTTCTCAACCTGTGGGTCGTGACCCCTTTGGGGGTCGAACGACCCTTTCACAGGGGTTACCTAAGACTATTGGAAAACAGCTATTTCCCATGGTCTTAGGAACCAATAGACCGCTCCTTGGTGTAGCAATGTAGTTTACTGTTGTCATATGAAGACTGTTACCCATGCTACACCACGATTCAAGACAAAATTTCATTTATTTGTAATTAGAAATAAATATTTCACAATATATAATTACATATTGTTTTTGTGATTAATCACTATGCTTTAATTATATTCAATTTGTAACAATGAAAATACATCCTGCATATCAAATATTTACATTACAGTTCATAACAGTAGCAAAATTATAGTTATGAAGTAGCAACGGAAATCATTTTATGGTTGGGGGTCACCATCACGTGAGGAGCTGTCTTAAAGGGTCGTGGCATTAGGAAGGTTGAGAACCACTGCACTAAAGGAACTGTTATAAGAAGAAGAAATAATGAGAGAGAGAGGAACATAGACATCCTATCTAATAAAAGAGTAATGTGCAAATTAACCATCACTCTGCAACATCACCAGCCAATCAGGAGTGAGTATGCAAATTAACTCAACCAAGATTGCTTCGGCCATGGAGAGAGCAGGACGGAGGCTTGGATTTCCCTGGCAATGGAGGAAGCCAAGCTTTCCACACACCCTGGCAGGCCCAGGTCTCCACTCCATGCTACAAAGTTTCAATTATAGAAGATAAATAAATCCCAACAAAAATGGTGGCAGCCATAGAGCTGGGGAGCAAGAGGCTAGGGTTTCCCCCATCGATGGAGGAAGTCAAGCTTCTGCAGCCCTGGCCTGTCTTGGTCTCTGCCTAAGGCTACAAAGTTTCAATTGTAGAAGATAAATAAATCCCAGATACCAGGGCCTCCGCTTGGGTTGTCATGGGACATGGCCAGTCTGCAAACCACCATAGGCCCTTTGCCTAGGCTGCCCCACACCCCAAGGGAACCCCACCCTGATCCGGGACACCCTATAGGGCAAACCAGCTGGCTCCACTCATGCACCAGGCCTCTATCCTATCTAATAAAAGAGCAATATGCAGATTGACCATCACTTCAACACACAAGATGGCTGCCCCCATGTAGTCAAGATCCTGCCCCCATGTTGACACAAGATTGCCACCACAAGATGGCCAGCAGGGGAGGGCAGTTGGGGGGAATCCAGGCCTGCAGGGGAGAGCAGTTGGGGGGAACCAGGCCTGCAGGGGAGGGCAGTTAGGGGTGATCAGGCTTGCCGGGGAGGGCACTTAGGGCAATCAGGCTGAAAGGGGAGCAGTCAGGCATCAATCAGGCTAAAGGGGAGTGGTTAGGGGGTGATCAGGCTGGCAGGCAGAAGTGGTTAGGGGCAATCAGGAAAGCAAGCTGGTGAGTAGTTGGGAGACAGCAGTCCTGGATTATGAGAGGATGTCCGACTGCCTTCAAGGGGTCCCAAATTGGAGAGGGTGCAGGTGGGACCCCCCCATGTATGAATTTCATGCATCGAGTCTCTAGTAAAGAATAAAAATAGCAACAAATAAGTACCTATCCTATATAATAAAAGCCTAATATACTAAATATCTGGTCGTCTGGTTGTCCCTTCATCCAATCAAAGCATAATATGCTAATGATATGCTAAGGCCACTCAACTACTCGCTATGATGTGCCCTGACCACCAGGGGACAGACAGTTGACCAGTCAACCAGTCGCTATGATGTGCACTGACCATTAGGGAGTAGACACTACTACTGGTAAGTTAGGTTGCTGCTGGGGTCTGGCTGATTGGGACTGGGTAAGAAGGGCTTGACACACCCTGTAGCCCTCCCACAATTCCTCCCTGGTTGGGCAACCTCCCACGTCCCTGCCCAGCCCTGACTGTGCACCTGGCCTGTGTCCTCTCACAATCTGGGACCCCTCAGGGGATGTTGGAGAGCCAGTTTTGCCTGATCCTGCAGGCCAGGCTGAGGGACCCCACTGGTGCATGAATCTAGTCAATAATAATCTTAAATGTCAAAGATTTAAAGGCTCCAATCAAAAGACAAAGGGTAGATGAATGGATAACAAAACATGACCCATATATATGCTAGAGACCCACCTCAGAACAAAAGACTCATGTAGGATAAAAAGAAAAAGATGGAAAAATATTTTTCCATGCAAACAGAAATGAAAAGAAATCTGGGCTGAGACTGGTTTGGCTCAGTGGATAGAGTGTCAGCTTTCGGACTGAAAGGTCCCAGGTTCGATTCCGGTTGGGGGCATGTACCTTGCTTGCAGGCACATCTCCACTGTGGGGCGTGCAGGAGGCAGCTGATCGATGTCTCTCTCTCATCAGTGTTTCTGACTTTCTATCTCTCTCCCTTCCTCTCTGTAAAAAATCAATAAAATATATTAAAAAAAAAAAAGAAATCTGGGATAGTAATACTCATATCTGACAAAGCAGACTTCAAAGTGAAGACCATAAAAAAGACAATGAAGGCCATTTCATAATACTAAACGGATCAAGACAACAAGAGGATATAACCCTAGTAAACATATATGCACCCAGTACAGGTATACCCATATATATAAGAAAACTTCTGGAAGATTTTGAGAGATAAATAGCAATGCAACCATAGTAGGGGACTTATGAATACCCCACTGACACCAATGGATAGATCTTCTAGGCCAGTGGTCGGCAAACTGCGGCTCTCGAACTACATGCAGCTCGCAAGCTGCGGTTTGCCGCTCTGCTGACTAATGAGTTTGCCGACCACTGACCTAGACTCTCGATTCCAATAATTAGAGAATATTGCTGTTCCTTGTGATTAAGTCCCTATCCCAGTGATCGACAAACTCATTACTTAACAGAGAGGCAAACCACAGATCATGAGCTGCATGTGGCTCATAAGCCTGTTTGCCGACCACTGTTCTAGGTGAAATAATTAATAAGAAAACAAAGACCCTAAAAGACACACTAGATCAAATAGATTTAATTGACATTTACAGAACATTTCACCCCAAAGTTGCAGAATATACATTCTTGACAAGTGCACATGCGACATTCCCAAAGATAGACCACATGTTAGGACACCAACTAAGTCTACAAATTCAAGAAGATTGAAACCATATAAAGCATCTTCTCCAATCACAAGGACATGAAACTAGAGCTCAATTACTAGTACAGTCACTATGGAAAATAGTGTGGAGTTTCCTCAAAAAATTAAAAATGAAACTGCCATTTGACCCAGTGACCCCACATCTAGGAATATATCCGAAGAAGCCTGAAACACCAATCAGAATAAATATATGCACCCCCTACATTTATAGTAGTGTGGTTTATAACAACTAACATCTGGAAACAGTCCAAATGCCCATCAGTAGATGAACGGATAAAAGAATTGTGGTACATCGACACCATGGAATACTCTGCAGGAGTAAAAAAGAAGGATCTCTTACTCGTTGAGACAGCACAGAAGGACCTGGAGAGTATCATACTAAGTGAAATAAGCCAGTCAGAGAAAAACAAGTATTACATGATCTCATTAATATGTATAATCTAATGAATAAAATAAACTGATGGATAAAATAGTAGATCCAGAGACATTGAAGCATGGAACAGACTGACATATGCCAGAGGGAGGGGTGGAGGATGGGAAGAGATTAATCAATGAACTTACATGCTATATGTGCATAGCCATGAACAGATAATAGAGGAAGGCCTGGGGAGAGAAAGGGAGCAGAGTGGAAGGGGTCAATGGTGGGGGGAAAAGGGGACATTGGTAATACTTTTAATAATAAAGATAAATAAAAAAAATAAAAACAATTAGATTCTACCATTATTTCTGGTCAAATGCTCCCTTAGCCTATCCTTGTCCTCACCTCAAGATCTTGACTGATTAATCCTAGCACCACATCTATGCATATCAGAGTCCCTGAACGTCCGATGCCAGCGCTGCAGTGGGTGATGATTGGGCCTGATCTGTGAACGTGTCTCATATAAGAGATGAAAGTGAGCAAGTCGTCTGGCTGAGAAGGTGTATCGTGGTCCGGCCAGGCAGTGAAATTCAGATGGGAAATATGTCGCACCTCTCGTGTCTGAAATTACAATAGAATAAGAATAAAGGCATGCTATAGTGTTCACTTGTAGTTACTTCTTAATATTATTTTGTTCTTTCACATGTAGCTATTCCATCAGATGAAATGAAAGAAAAATGAGAGACAAAAAGACTCCATCAAACAACAAACACATGGAGGGCCTTTATCAAGGAGGATGCTAGATTAACATTTTAAAATAGTCTCTCTCTTTTTTTTAATTGATTTTTCTTTACAGAGAGGAAGGGGGAGAGATAGAGAGTTAGAAACATTGATGAGAGAGAGACATCGATCAGCTGCCTCCTGCACACCTCCTACTGGGGATGTGTCCGCAACCAAGATACATGCCCTTGACCAGAATCGAACCCGGGACCCTTCAGTCCACAGGCCGACACTCTATCCACTGAGCCAAATCGGTTTCGGCTAGATCCACATTTTAAATATTGGTAAAAACTGCTTTTTGGAAATCCTAAGAGAAAAATATGTTTTGATAACAACTTTTTTTTTTTAATGGCCCCATTTCAAATTGACCCTGGATAAAAGCCAGTTATTGCAATGGCTTAAAAACCCTACATAATTTGGCCCAGCTATCTCTCAGACCTAACCGCCTTCTTCTGGCCACCTTGCTCCAGCCACAGGGATCTCTCTATGGTTCTTTAAAAACACGAGGCACAATTCAGTCTAAGGGCCTTTGCACCCCCTCTTCCTGACTGAAATGTCCCCTACCATGTCCATGTGGCTCATTCGACACCTGCACGGTTTTTCCACAGCATCAGTATTCTCTCATCAGAGGGTGAGCTCCATGAAGTCACAATTTCTTTTTTGTCTGTACTGCTAATTGCTGAATCCCTTAATTCCACAATAGGGTCTGACCTCTATAAACATGTGTTGATTAAATAAATATTTAATTTTTAAAATTTAATTTAATTAAATAAACATTTAATTGAATATTTAAGACATATTGAAGAACAGTGCTTGCATAGGTAATGTAAGCTGGTGTAGATGAACTGGGAGGTATAAAATTTAATTATTTGTAAAAATCAAAAATCACAAAAGAAATTCTCAGGCTACATTTACATGTTGCCAGCAGAACTGAGTGAATATGCTCATATGCTTGTTTCTGAGAAAGAAAAACTACTTTTTTTAAGAGAGCTAAAACACCAATAGGAAACACATTACTCACTCCTAACTAGTATTCCTGGTACTGGGGGTGGGGGTGGAATAGGGAGGGGGGAAGCAAAATCAAGTGTGGAGGTGAAGAAACAGTAGCTTTACTTAAGGTCTACCCAATTGTCTAATTCAAACTAAATTTATTCAGTGGTTAGGTGGCCACAGTAGGAATTACTGGAATGACAAACACTTAATGCTATAATTGTCCATGTATTATCCAAGACGTCTTTATGGAGGAATATCTGCTACTTAAAAGATTTTTAAAAAACAGTTTTACTGAGTCTACTTTAAAGGTTTGATTTTTAAAAGATGAGTTTCCAGTGCACAGCCTCTGAGCCATTCTATGCTATCACTAAGCAAAGATGAATGATCACATGAAAAGCCCAGTGTTCTCATTTTCATATAGTGCGTCCTGGAGGAAACTGGCAGAATTTAAGAAGAGGGTCACATTTAAACTTATATCAGATAAAAAATAATAGGTAGCATTAGTTCTATTGAAATGGGAACTGAGAAATCACTGGCTATTTTTTTTTTTTATTTAAGAAATACATTGATATGATCATGGAAAGGGTCCGGGCTGCATTCCAACTAGGAGATAAGCTTTAGAAAATGGAAAGATTTATTTCCTCACCTGAATATCTTCTAGGGTCATTGCTCTTACTACAAAACCCTTCAGCGTCTGCATTTTCACCAGTGCCAGCCGAAGCCTGTTGTTGACCATTGTTGTTTTGCCGAGGATGTTAGGCCAATAGCGCTGGCATTTGACTTTTTCCCCTTCTACCTCTTGGGTCATCATGGCTATCACTGTGGATTTTTGTTCCCAAATCATCTGCCAGAAATCGCCAACAGTTGTAGGGAGAGGTCCTTGACAGGCAATATAAATAAACTCTTCCTTCCCTACTGGTATCTTAATAAAGCTGGCATTGATATATCCACCTTCATCTCCGAGAGGCACTCTTGTAGCATCATCTGTGAATTTACCACCACAAAACAGTCATTTATCTTATGCATTTTTAAACAAGAGCTTTATAAACGGGTGAGTCAAACATGATGAAAAATTCCTCATAACCACAAAGGAAATCACAACATTTCAATAAAGGTATATTTTCAAATTGTAGGATAAATAATTTTATATTTACTCAAACATTTATGCTACAAGTTGCCATCTTAACTTGAAACATGATATTATTTACATAGATCTGGCTGAAGATACTAAAATTAATAAATTAATGAATGCATTTAGAAGTTCTTAATAACTAACTAGAGAAATAAATACAACTTTGGTACTTCTTTTCCATTCTAATTTTTAATGATGACAATAATAATGAATTTAATAATGAATGACAATGCTGAAAAATTATTTCATAAGACAAAAATTAGTATCAGAGTGAAACTATTAAAGTACTTATTACAAATAGAGGGTGTCCCCCCCCAAAAAAGGCTGATAGCTCAGTTGATGTTTCTTTCTTTTCAACCAGAATAAGCTTTGAACAAAGGAAATGCATCCTAAAAGGCTACTGGAAGTTTGAAAACACAGTTGAAGTACAAACACTATCTTTATAATTATTCTAAGTGTTTATGCACTTCTTTTTTTTTGGGACACAGGGTATCCCCCAACAATATATACACACTTTAAGAGATGATAACTCACTTAATTTTCATTTCTTTTCAGATCTCAGTGATTTGAAATAATGAGTGAAGCCAGATTAAGCTACGAACAAAGACATTTTATCCATTAGACTTTTTAATGGGGATATATAAAAGATAAAGTTTATGGTACAAAACCAGCAATAGTTGATGGATTGCGGTGCACAAATATGGAATGAACTGATTCTTGATATTTTCAATTCCATTGCTTCACATTATCAGCAGTGCCTGGACCCGAATGGTCATCAGTTTGAAAACAGGCATCATCAAAAAATAAAAATAAAAAAAAATACTACTCACTCCTGTAGATTCTTTTACATTTTGAAAATGAACTGTATGTTAATAAACACCAATTTTGTAATCATTCAAAGTGTGTATACATTTTTGGGACACCCTATGTAATTGGCAAAATTAACTCTTGCTCATGCAATTAAGCTATATATTTTTTTTAAATAAGCACCCAAAATAACAAACACAATAAAAAGGGAGCTCACTTTATTCGCATACAGACTCTTGTCTCTGTCTAACTATAATTTTATATAGTCAAAATATAAACTTTCAAAACAGGCTGCCCCAGTGAAAAGTATATATAAGCTATCTTATCCAAGGTAATTAATTTGTATGTATTTGGACATTAGAAGTCATTTCTACTTCAAATATTTATAAACTTAACTGGTAATTTCTGTGACTCCCAAATTATGACTCTTAGTAATGGGTTTCAAACCCTCCATTGATTGTCTTTCTATTCCTTGACTTATACCTTTCAGGCCCAGAAACAAACTTACTCAGTTCTGAGCTCATGACTTATCCCACTCTGACACTGAGATAATAGTCTGGCGCCCGCCCCCTACCCCTCTCTATGCCTGAAATAATTCCCATATACTTTATGCCAAACCATAATCTATTCCATTTTAAAGTGCTAAGATTCACTTTTTAAAAAAAATATAGTTTTATGATTTCAGAAAGGAAGGGAGAGGGAGAGAGAGAGATAGAAACATCAATGAAAGAGAATCATTGATTGGCTGCATCCTGCACGACTCCTACTGGGGATTGAGTGTGCAACCTGGGCATGTGCCCTTGACCAGAATCAAAACCAGGACCCTTCGGTCCATATGCCAGCACTCTATCCACTGAGCCAAACCAGCTAGGGTCTCAGATTCACTTCTTAAAAGAAATTTCCCAAAATGAATTTTGTGTTCTCTATCTTGATAGAAAAAATACAACTGTATTATTATTTATTGCATGATTTGTCATTATTGGCTCAGTTATTTCTCTTTGGATTTATGACTTCCTGGCAAAGATAGGGTCAGTGTGTCATGTGGTATAATCTATTGTGCTAGTATATATACAAATATGGCTGATATTTTTTATAAGATATTGCTAGACATTAATATTTTGGCTACTTACATACCTACACATATTTATATATAATTAAAAAAGCAAATGTTTGATAATAAAAGTCAAACATGGGTAAAAAGATTTTTTTTCTTCTGCTACCTGAAATAATGCAAGCTGGTGCTACCATTATGCCACATGCATATACTAGTACATAGCGGTTAGGTACCACAAACATTTCTCTAAACTTATAATAAGTGGGATAAAGAGATGTTGCTTGTGACATATGAACTAAGAAATTGTTCAACCAGAAGACAATTTATATTGTTAACAATTTATATTGTTAAAAATACTGATTTAGCATCACTGATTATTTTCTAATACAATGCGAGTAATAATTCACGAGTGTCTGAAGAATTATTTAATATTCCTCTAATTGATTTTCAGAATACAGAGATAATTTTAAAAGGAATTCACACTGTATACCAAAACTTTCTTTGTTACTAATATAAATCTTTGTACACTTAAGTAAGAGAGAGGCTAGTATGAAGCCAAATTAGAACTTACAGGGCAGTATATTTTTATATCGGTTCTTCCTTCTGTTTTCCTTAGTTTGTCCAATTAGACACTGATCCAAAGGTTTTAATTCTTGAAGATTCTGAAGGCAAAAAGGAAATAAGGTTAAATTTGTTGAGATTAGCAAATGTTCGGGTATAAAATGGCTATTGATTGGGGAAGACTTGGAGTGTTAAAAAATAGATATGTCTTGCTCAACCGGAGTGGCTTAGTGGTTGAACGCTGACCTATGAACCAGGAGGTCAAGGTTCGATCCCTGGTTAAGGCATATGCCCAGGTTGTGGGCTTGATCCCCAGTGTGGGGCATGAAGGAGGCAGCTGATCAATGATTCTGTCTCATCATTGATGTTTCTATCTCTTTCTCCCCCTCCCTTCCTCTCTGAAATCAATAAAAATATATTTTCAAAAAAGAAATAGCTATATGTTGTCCAGACAAATAAGCCTAAATTACCAATACTAATTGGATATACCGGTTGTTAAAATATATTGTTGGAATTATCTTTCACATGTTGTAGTCAACTAACTTTATGAGATAGCACTTTATACCTTATTTTAAATTCAGTTTAAAGATGTCTATAATTATAATTTGGAAAAAATACAACTTATAAAACCAACTTTGGCTTAAAGCTGGAGCAGAATTTCTTGAAAATATTGTCTGTGGGGTCATAGAATATTCCATACAGTAGAGTTGTAGTTAGACAGTACTATGTTCTAAAGTCAACTTTTTTTTCCACTTTTTATTCCAACCACTATCCACACATTCACCGAATATATACTGAAAATGCCCACTGTATATGTAAGGCACTGTAATAAGTATTGGGAATATAGCTGTGAGAGAAAAAATATGGTTTGGCTCTTCTGGAGCTTATCTCCTATTGGGAGAAGAAGGCAGTAAAGAAGTAAACAAGCAAATACTGTGATCTATGCTATGAAGAAATTAATAAGCTACTGTGATAGAGAAAAATAAAGGACTTTATAAAATAGGGTTGTGATGGAAGATCTCTAACATTATTTATTTTAATTGGTCTTAGAAAGGAAGGGGGAGAGAGAGAGACAGATATAGATCGGTTGCCTCCTCCACGTGTCCTGATCAGGATTGAAACCATCACCTTTTGATGTATGGGAAGACACTCCAACCAACTGAGCCACATCAGCTGGGCAAGGTCTCTAACATTTAAATTTAAGACCTTAAAAAAGAAATATTTTCTGGGAAATGGATGGGAACAGTACATTCTTGGAACTCTTAAATTAGAAATTGTTGCTAATGATGAACCACATTTAAAATGTATTAATTATGAAGTCTAGTGGGTGGTTGGACTTAAAAAAACACCACCACCAAAAATACTTTATCTCTACATATGAGGCGGGAAGAATAATCTTTAGGGAGACTTATCAAGCTCCAAAGTGGCTAAAGAAATCCCTTTAAACCAATACTGTGTTTGGGATTCTAATTAAAAAAAAATTACTACTAGATATGATGAAATAGTGGTGCTTTTAAATAAAATTTAATTTTTTAATTTATTGTTTATAAAAATTTACATATGTCTCCTTCCCCCTCCCCTAAACCCTCCCAGCCATTCCTACTGCCTCCGTGGATGGTGGTGCTTTTATGGTTAGAAGTTAAGTTGTAAAATAACAGACATTATCAGAATTTTCAAAATTTTTTCTAACCTTGAATACAATTTTGTTTGAGAAAGAAAAAACATTTGCATAAGCTACTTACCTCCAGCTCCTTAGAAGGAATTCCTTGATCTAATAAACCCCGAAGCATTCGAATGACTGATTTCAACTTGGTACCAGTGTATTTACCAGAGGGAAGCACTTTGACGATGGGAAGTGCAGTGAGCTCCTCATTTGTCAGAAAAGGATGATCTAACAAGAGGTCAGCAGTTGATTTTAAAAAAATAAAAAAAAACCCTGCCCCCCAACTGATTTAGCCAATAAGGGAACTAAATTTAGTATATTTTCACCTCATGTATTTTCACATGAGAGAATCTTTGGCATTAATAAGGCATTAGAATTATTCAATAGGCAGGCAAGTATAATCAAGGACAATCTTGGCCACAGCAAGGCCCTTGTACTCAATTTTGAAGGAAATACCTCACTGACTATTCAGACTCAAATGGTACTGTTTTCTTGACGAAAATGTATTTAGTTCTACTATTATTTTACATTTAAATGAGTTTCCTAGCACCGGAGGAAAAGAGGAAGGGAGGTTCTTCAGAAATTCTTTACAATGCGGCAATGCACTAGTTAACACCAATCCCCCATCTACCCACTCTGGGTACTTAAGTGTCAGTGTCTCTGGTATTTGATAATTTTCTTCATGCAAATGAAGCTTTGGAGTCTTCAGGAGTTTATCTAACAAGTGCTATCAGTGCCTTAGAATAGGCATGTGTCTAATTTAGCATCTGGTCTATGAAAAGTGCTTATAACAGAAGGTAGTTATCCTGAAAAAGATGCAGAAATATCTTGCAACAGACTGCACAAGTGTAGCTTTAATTATGTCAATCAGTTGATTAAAGCATTCTGATGATGCAGCTAACACACAGGCAATTGTAATTCCAGGCACCGTGCGGCACACAAAGCTGTACAAGATACCTCAAGAAGCTGAAGATCTGGTTGATGTGAAGGCTAATTCACTCATATGAAATAACCGTGAGCCTTTACAGATGCTGAGTGTGAGTGCAACAGGAGCTTAGAGGCTAACGAGCACCGGCTACAGGAGTTGATGAGCTGTCACCAACAATAGTTTACCTAGGTCCAAAAGTTACTTATTCACTTCTTCAATTTCTTTTAACTAAAACTTCAAATTACAAAACCATGGTATTTCATTGCATCAGTACAACATTTCCTTATATGAATGAAGAAGAGAAATACAACTCTGGATAAGAACCTCATTTCTCCACTGACTCAGTTATAAATGAGAGAAGTAGTGATAGGAAGGGCAGACCAATGGATTTTAAGAGCTAGCTTTAAAAAATGAGGTTGAGATTCAAGCGTAATACATTCCTACCTTTGAGCCATCCTACCTATTTTACTGTAAATAAAATGTGCTCCTTCTCATTCCAGAATGCGAAATTGTGACTCTGTGTTTCCATTTATAGTTATGTATACATTTATTTGTTTGTTTTACTCCAAGCCACTGAGGATTTTCACCTACAACTGTGTAAACTTCTGGTTACATAAATAAATGTTGATGTTTGCCTATGTGATTTAACTTTATGTATAGAACCAAGTAATGTTCACATATGGTGAAGTAACACATCCATATATTCTGAAAATATAATTTTAAATACTTTTTTTCTACCCACTGAGTTCAATAAAAAAAATTTGCTAATAAAATTCTTGCCTTTATTGGAATCTTCATGGTTTATTGTTTCGATTGGCAATTCATCACTCCCCCATGTTATTTCATCATCATCAGTCCTCCTTTCTTGTGAATTTTGAATTAATCTATGAAAATAAACACATTTACAAAATTCTCTTCAATTCTGTCCAAAATATGTATAACTATTATGTCCTAACACCATTCATTTCCTCTATAATTATTATGGTAGTTAAAAATAAATTATCTGATTAAAAGACCCAAATCCACAATTTTTAAAATTTCCCCTCAAACAAATCCCAAGTCTCTGAACCTCAGACTGAAGAAGACCTTAAAGGGACAGAAAAGGTGGTGGTTTGTTCTGCCTGGATGACTGAGCACACCTGTGTCAGTACAGCTCTTTCATTTTCCAACAGCTGCACCACTGGGCTGTATGGATGCACCTTCCTAACTTACAGAAGTCCCTACTGATGAACATTATTCTTTTGCTCAGCCAGTAGCCAGAAGGACACTCTTGTCTCTGGGCACTTGCTCAATGCTATAAAGCTCAGCACAGTTCTCATTATTTTAGGGGTGCACAGTAGATGCTCTCTCCTTGGTAAGGTAAACGGGTAGAAAGACAAATGAGGGAGGAGAATAATGCTTAGTACTAAGATGAGGTGAAAAAGGATAATGTAAAAGCCTGAACAAAGTACATTTGTCTAGTGCAAGTCAAAATGTCAATGACCGGAAAGTATGCTATTTAGGGTGAATGTTTTCCTCTGCTTCAATTAGTGGGGGTCACATTAACACTGAATTTGCAAGTACTGTGTTCATGAGGTCTTCTAGAAGTACATTTTGTCTTCAAGGATGTATTTTGGAGATCAGTCCATTAGCAGTCTATTCTCTTCTTTCTGATTTTTTTGAATAGCTCCTTAGCATTTCATTGTGGAATATACTCCAGTTTATTTTGTGTCTATTATGGTTTTATTTTACTGCTATAAACATTATTGCAAAGAATATTATCTTTCCATACAAATTGGTAGTAGGACCAATTCCTAGAAATAAAATTGTTAGGTCAAAGAGTATGTGCCAGTTCTTTGAATTAAGACATTCATCATTTGTATGCATTAAGAAAGAAATAATATTGTGTATTTTAACTGTAGAACCTATCATGATTTCAGAGATGTTAAAATAAAAGTATATCTAAGAATTAATAACATGCAAATAAAACTTTTATGTTAATAGTGTTCCCAATTACTACCTAAAGTACATTAATACTTCTTCCTCCCCTTACCCTGACCACGGGGTGGAACTGGTATCTACAATTATTGGCAGCTGCCCCAGATATTTGCTAATCTTTTAAGTATAAAATTATATACATTTCTATATTAATATGCACCCCTTTAACTTTACAAAGTGAAATATTCACTATCGATTTGCCTTTCTAAGAAAATACAAATATGTAGCTCCCTGTGGCTATTTAGTTATCACCTGGTATGAAGCAAAATTTATGTACAACCACTATGTTGGCTAACAATATATACAACTTTTCTAGATCCATCATTTAATGTTACAAAAAATCTTATTTTATATTAGAAATTGTTTTAAAAAAGAAAAAAAATAGTGGAATTTAAAAATGTTCCTTCTTTGGTTTTGTTTTCTTATTAAAGTAAATAACTTATTAAGTATAGGAAAACAGAAGCAGAAAGAAAAGTTACCTATAATCACACCAGCAGATAATCAAATGACATTGTTGGCATATTTCTTTTAGACTCTTTTCCCACATGCTCAAGAGAATACTACTTTTTTGGAGCAATGTTATAACAAATACATTGTCACATGTTACTAGAACCTCTTATTAAAACTATTTCTAAAATTTTATTTATTTTTTAATTTTTACCCAAGGATGTTTTTATTGTTGCTTTTTTGAGAGAGAGAGGAATGGGCAGATAAAAATATTGATTGGTTGCCTTCCATATGTGCTCCAAGGGATTGAACTTGCAACCTAGTTACGTGTCCTGAATGGGATCAAATCTGTAACCTTGCCAAAACCGGTTTGGCTCAGTGGATAGAGCATTGGCCTGCGGACTGAAGGGTCCCAAGTTTGATTCCAGTCAAGGGCATGTACATTGGTTATGGTCACATCCCCAGTAGGGGGCGTGCAGGAGGCGGCTGATTGATGTCTCTCTCTCATCAATGTTTCTAACTTTCTCTTCCTTCCTCTCTGTGAAAAAATCAATAAAAATATATTAAAAAAAAATCTGCAACCTTTTGGTGTATGGGCCAACACTCCAACCAACTGAGCCACCTGGTTAGGGGTTATAACAATGTTTTTAAAACATTCTTAATATTCGGCCATAGCTCCATAATTTACATAACAATTCTCATTTTTCTGGAAAAGAAATATTTAATTTAGAAATAAATATCTAAAAGGAAATCTTCAGAGCACTTCTAAAATAAGTATGGAATTATTATAAATACTTAAAAATTATTTTCTGACCTTTCACTATTTTCTTTTTCTTCACAATAGTCTTCACAGCCATTCATTTTGGTAGACTACAATAAAGAGAAATCAAAATCACATTAGCCCCATGTAAAAGAAAAATTAAACACTCTCAAATGTTCACATTTTTTTCTGTGAATTATTTCCTGTATGTACTGTTATTCTCATTTTCACGTTACAAAGTCACTTATAAAAACACAATTTATGGAGTGACGTCAGAGGAATGGCAGCATGAGTGAGAGTATATCTCTTCCTCTCCCCCTGAAATTTTAACAAGTTAACCAACTATAATTCAACAGAAAAATCCCTCCTCAACATAGATGCATAACTGAGAGACCTGTGCACTAAAACATCTAAAGGTGGGCAACCAAGAAAAAAATGGGAAAATGAGAAAGGAGGAAAGTGCAGATAGCCCACAGAAGCAGCCTTGCAACTCGGATATTGAGCTTGTGGCTCAGCTGGCCTGGAGAGGGGAGAAAGCTGGTGGCAGTAGACGCTTCCTTCAGCTGGGAGAAACAGAACGCTGTGGGGTAGGGAGGCAGCCCAGCAAAGAGAGTGGCAAGGGAATGAACAGTGACTGGGCCAGCATAACAGAGCATGGGGTTTCTCCACTCTCAAGGTGGCTGTGATGTTTCAGACAAAAAAATGGAACCACTTGACTCCTCCAAATCGCCTCCCATTGCTCTTGGAGTCAGATCCAAGAGAATATTATCTATAAATCAAAAGCTGTTGTGGCAGAACCATTATTTCCCCCTCTGACTGATCCCCAGGAGGGTTGCTTGCGGTGGACCTATAGAGGTCAGGGATTACTATTATGGTGAAGGCAAACAAAACACCACCCCCAAGCAGCACGGCTGTACTGTCTTAAGAAAACTGTGGAGGTTCAAGACTGGAAGACCTCAGAGGTAAAAAAATCGTGTGATTCAGCATCATTTACAGGGAAATAATAGAATGACCTCTTCAGAGATAAATGTGTAAGCAAAGGAGGACAGCAAATGCCATGGAGAACCACAGCAATGAGGATGACCAGGAAGAAAATGAAAAAAACTCCAGAAAGCAAGCTGGAACACATGGAAATATGTGATATAAACGACAGAGATTTCAAAATTGCAGTTCTGAAAATACAACGAGATGCAAGAAAATACTAACAGGCAACCGAGTGCACTCAGAAAACAAATTCATGAACAAAATGAATGCTTTACCAAAGAGATTAAAACTCTAAAAAAGAAACAATCAGAAATCCTGCAAATGAAGCATGCAATTAAGGAGATCAGAAATACTGAACATAGAAAACTAAACTAACCAGATTGAGGAAAAAATTAGTGATATTGAATATAGAAATCTAGAAATGATGCAGAAGGGAGAAGAAAGACCTGAGCATAAAAAAAGTGAAAGATATCCATGAGACCTATCTGATGCTACCAGAAAAATCAAGAATTTTAGGCACAGCAGAGGAGAAAGAGAGGGAGCATGGAATGAAGAGTCTATTCAAACAAATAGTGGATAAAAGAACTTCCCAAATCTATGGAGAAAACTAGATCCTAAAATCCAAGATGCAAACAGAACTCCTAGTTACCTCAATACAAAGAGGTCCTCTCCAAGGCACTTGGCATTGAATCTGTTAAGATTTAATGACAAAGAAAAAAATTCTCACAGCACCCAGGGAAAAGAAGAAAGTAACCTACAAAGGAAAATCCATCAGAATTTCATCTGGATTCTCATCAGAAACTCTACAAGCCAGAACAGAGTTTAACCACATATTTAAGGATCTGCATATAAATTACTAGCCAAGATTAATATATTTAGTAAAATTGTCCTTTAAATATGAAGGAGAAATAAAGACGTTCCTAGACATACAGAAGCTGAGGGACTTTATCACCAGAAAACCTCCATTGCATAAAATACTCAAGGGAGTTATTCTACCTAAAACAAATAACATAAGGTCACAGTAATATAAGATCACCAAAAAACTTACAGCATAAAAAGGGATAATTTGTGACAACAAAAACATAAAAGGGGAGGGAGGGAAATATATGAAACTGCAAAGGAAGATGAAGATCAGATGCACTCAAAAGGAAAAATAAAACTATGGTATATATGGAACTTCTTTTTTTTTTAACCTAATGGCAACCACATCAGAACATATAAGTAAAAACAAACAAACAAACAAGAAACAAAGAAAAGATGTATGGCAAACCACCAAACAATAACAACAGACAGAAACATAAAGGAAAAGAACCCTTTGAGGCACAGAGATACCAGAAAACAAAAGATAGCATAGCTATGGAAATCCTCATACATCAATAATTACCCTAAATGTGAATGGTCTGAATTCACCAATAAGGAGGCACAGAGTAGCAAGTGGATCAAAAAGCAAAATCCAGCTGAAACTGGTTTGTCTCAGTGATAGAGCATCGGCCTGGGGACTGAAAGGTCCCAAGTTCGATTCTGGTCAAGAGCATGTATCTTGGTTGTGGGCACATCCCCAGGAGGGGGCGTGCAGGAGACAGCTGATGGATGTCTCTGTCTCATCAATGTTTCTTTTTCTTTCTTTTTTTAAAAAAATATATTTTATTGATTTTTTACAGAGAAGAAGGGAGAGAGATAGAGAGTTAGTAACATTGTTAAGAGAGAGACATCGATCAGCCGCCAAAGATTTATATATATATTATTGATTTTAGAGAGGAAGGGAGAGGGAGAGAGAGATAGAAAAATCAATGATGAGAGAGAATCATCCATTGGCTGCCTCCTGGACTCTCCCATGAGTGATAGAGCCCACAATCTGTGTATGTACCTCTGACCAGAATCAAACTTGGGACCTTTCAGTCCATAGGCTGATGCTCTATCCACTGAGCCAAACCAGCTAGGGTCCTATTTCTTTATATGATACTATAAACTCAGAATCCACAAGATAAATTGCTATGACTATTTCTCCACAGACCTCACCATTTCCTATTTTCCAACCCTACTATCCACTGTCACTCCCAACCCCAGCATTTCAAAGGTTTTTATTATTTGTCTAGTTTCTGCAAACCAAGGAGAGAGGTCTCACAAGAAGCCAATTTGCTGGCACGTTGACCTTGTACTTTTAGCCTCCAGAATTGTGAGAAAAATGAATTTCTGTTTTTTTAAAGACACCCAGTTTATGGTATTTTGTTATATAGCACAAGCAGAATAGGACAGATTTCAAACTCAACTGTTTGCAATGGATGATTCTCTCTCATCATTGATTTTTCTATCTCTCTCTCCCTCTCCCTTCCTCTCTAAAATCAATAATATATATATAAATCTTTGTTGCTGTTGTTTATAATAAATATAGAATTTATTAAAATTCATTAAGGTATATCTATGCAGTAGAACACTGGAAAAACATTAGAAATTATGAGAGGTTTTATGTACTAATGTGGAAAAAGGATACTAATTATCAAGTAAAAACCAAATTTAGAATTATGTGTTATAATTTATATTTAACATAATCACTTCTCTCTCTCTCTTTCTTTCTTTTTTTGATGAGGAAACCTGAGAAAAGATTCTTTCACTGGGGTTGGATGACGCTTAAGTGTAACAAATAATATTTACCTCCATTTTCACCCTAAATGTAATGTTTCAGTGAAATAGGCAAATAATCTCAGATGATGTCAACTTATGTTTTTTTTTATATTTTTTTTATTCAGCAACATTTTATAATATACCAGAGACCCAATGCAGGAAATCTGTGCAAGGGGCTCCGCTTTCACTGCTGCAGCAGCTGCCTCAGCCCTCACAACCCCAGATTCATCTGGAAGGTCATCTGGAAGGTCATTTGGCTGTCTGGTCTAATGAGCATATTATGCTTTTATTATTATAGATGGACACGGAACACTAATTCTTACACAGCTTATTCTTACCAGTTTGGATCCAACTATTTCAATATTTTATAAACCAATCAGGTGTCTAAGTCTTTTTAAACAAGTCTCAATTGAAATCTCAAAGTAATCATACCAAAAGCCACAGAATAATTGGAAGAATTAGATGTTTCTGTGCTAATTAAAAAACCAAGAATCTATGAGGGGAAGAAGGGAGCATTCAAAGATAAAAGACAAGTTTTTTACCTAGGTGAAGTATTAATTGCAATGAGACCCTGGATTTCTCAACATTTTATTTGAGGGAGGGAGGGAGAGAGAAAGAGAGAGACAGAGAAAGAGAGAGAGAGAGAAAGATTTGTTGTTTCATTTATTTTTCATTCATTGGTTGATTCTTTTATTTTTATTGATTTCAGGGAGGAAGGAGAGTGAGAGAGAGAGAGAGACAGAAACATCAATGATGAGAGAGAATCACTGACTGGCTGCATCCTGCACAACCCTGACAGGGGATCAAGCCCGCAACCTGGGCATGTACCCTTGACAGGAATCAAACCTGGGACCCTTTAGTACGCAGGCCAGTGCTCTATCCACTGACCAAACTGGCTAAGGCCATTGGTTGATTGGTTCTTGTATGTGCCCTGACTGAGCAACCTTAAGGATGATACCCTTAACCAACTGAGCTACCTACTTGGCCTGGGCCTCAACTTTTATTTGATGTAAAAATAATGACATAAGAAATTATCATTTGTTTGTATACGTGTTTTTTTAAAAAATATATATTTTATTAATTTTTTACAGAAAGGAAGGGAGAGGGATAGAGAGTTAGAAACATCAATGAGAGAGACATCGGTCAGCCGCCTCCTGCATGCCCCGTACTGGGGATGTGCCTGCAACCAGGATACATGCCCTTGACCAGAATAAAACTTGGGACCTTTCAGTCTGTAGGCCGACGCTCTAACCACTGAGCAAACTGGTTTCGGCTGTATACGTGTTTTTGTGTGTGTGTGTGTGTGTGTGTGTGTGTGAAACCTTTTTTTTTTTTTTGAATGAGAAATTTCACCAAAAGAAGTTAAAAGATTTAAAGGTAAATTCTTTCTCTAAAATGAGTAAATGACATTAGTTCTCATTCTTACTGAGATTACTAAGCAGCCATCAGGATATTATCTTTATCTCATGTCTAAAAGGGAAATAAAAGGGAAATTGGGATAGAGAGAAGTGAGGCCTCAGCAGAGAAAGCAAGTTTTAAAGTAAGGAGATATGTAATTCTAACAAGATCCTACCGTGTTTATGTCGGTAGTTTCCTTACCTCTGTAAAATCTTCAGGTAAAGGTGATCCATCACAGTCTGTATCTTCTGCTCTCTCTTCAGATAACTTTCCATTGGTTTTCACTGCACCTAGGAGAGAAATAAAGAAACCAAGAGGGGTTACAATGCTCCCAGAGACCTTCTTGCACTCCTTAGTGTACCAACTGATTCCTTTGGGCCCATCTACCTGGAACACAGGCACCTGCTGCCGCATTAGTTTGGTTTAAAAGATTCTGGGCTTCCTCATCCACAACATCCAGCAGAGACTGGATAACTTCAGCTTCTTGAGGGTCGTCATAAATTTCATCTTCCTGTATATCAGATTCTTGAAAAACAGCAATTTACATGGGGTTTTATTTTTAAAATATTGATATAAGAAAAAGACAATGTTTCAAATAGATTAAGGCAGGTCTTTCCAATTTTAAGCATCCAATTTGAAAAGTAGCCATTAACAGGTAAGTAGTTGACACCAATAGGGGGTTAATCATTTTTAGTTCTAGAACTACTCTGGCTGCTCTGGTAAAAGATCACACAAATGCACCCAACAAAGAATAAAACAATATTAGTGTCAACAAATTATGTTACAAAGATTAAGGATATGATAGAGTAGCCTAAATATCCCCAAGAAAAAATTTCTAAATTATTAAGTAGCCTGTAAATTGTTACTTGTGAGAAACACTATCAAATAAAATAGCTATCTTTTCAATCATTTAAAAATAGTTTTAATCTTAGATCCGAGAACGAATCCTGGACATTGGTACAGTAATGTAGTTAACAATTACTATTATATTGTCCTTTTAGTTCTTCAAACAACATATGGTCCTTTGAAAACCAACTATAAAATAATAAAACAAACAAGAGAGACATATAAGGCAAATAAGAGAGGATACCTAATCTTTCTTTATTATCTGAATTATTAGAGCATTTAGAGAAACTGGATGACTGATTTTGAAAACTACCTTTGGACAGAATCAAATTTGCTGATTCCTTCATCTGATAAGTAGAGCATTTTCCTTCAGGGTGCAAAACTTCATCACCATTAATCTAAAGCATAAAACCAAAGCAAATCATTAGTTTAGGATGTTATTAACTTTCAGGGTTAGGGAGGAACTATATATTGCCCTTCAATGTCCTTCTCCCCCTTTCTTAGTATATAATCCATTTTATATCTCCTCATCTTAGATGTGTTTTTAGGAAGAATTAGTGCTATAAAATGTGCAATAGAAACGGAACTTTCCATCATCAAATGTGTCTGAAAATCCTAGATTAAACATTAAATCAATATTTTTACTCTAAGAATTCTTACAATGCTTACTGATATAAATTCTGGATTGCCAAAAGAGAAATTTATTATGCAGTACTTCCTAAACTTATTTGACTACAGAAATCTCTTTTTTTGAGGCATATTTTATGGGACTTCTTTTTCCCAGAACTTTTTAGAAAAGTTTAATAGGATTATTAAACTTAGAAGTTAAAGGAGAAAATCCACCCTTTAAGTATTTGTGAAACTGTTACATTGACATAAATTTCAGTTTAGTGACCTGATCAATTGTTAAGTATAAAGATTTCAAATCTAGTCTAAATCTCATCTCAATTTAAGAAAAATAACAATGGGCTCATAACTATAAAGTAATTATTTATAAGCTATAACTTTCTAATTCAAGGTAACTTGTGAAACACTTCCTGGTAAAAAGCCTTTTGAAAAAATGACCTGGTGCCTTAGCTTGTTTGGCTCAGCAGATAGAGCATTGGCCACCGGACTGTAGGGTCCTGGGTTTGATTCCTGGTCAGGGCACATGCCTGGTTGCAAGCTCAATCCCCAATAGGGGGCATGTAGAAGGCAGCAATAATGACTCTGAGCATTGATGTTTTTATCTCTCTCTCCCTCTCCCTTCCTCTCTGAAATCAATAAAAATATATTTAAAAAAATGATTTGGCAAAAATGCATAATTGAATAATTAGAATAAATTAAATAATTTTATGCAAATAAAGGTGCTTGTTCTGAAGATTTTACTCTTTTTACAAAGAAAAAAGTAGAGATGATAGATGCAATTTATTTCTTCATAAATAGTAGTTACATGATATCAAATAGTTTCACTGAATTGTGAAATTCTTGAGAATTTCATAGTACAGACATTTGTATTCAATGACAGAATATTGTTTGAGCAACTTTCTGGAAGATTTTAACTATAACAAAATGTGTTTGCAGCTATGAATAACAAAACTTGTAGTTTCTAGGGTTTTATGTTAATATAAACAGAAATTATACCCTTCTCCCTTTCAATAACATGCCAATATTTAAAAGGAAAATAAGCACTATGCAGCATGACTAACACTCAGAACATGTAAAAATTCAGTTGCTTCAGCTACGTGAAATTGAAGTCGTTGTGGCTAAACAAAGAACTAAATATTGCTGTACTCAATCCATAAACATACAAATACCAGAAATTTTTATGTGTTCCAATCATTTCTGCATAATTATTCTTCTGCATAATATCCTTTCAGGCCTGAACTATGTCGCAAGTTTGAGATAAAATAGTGAGATGAAAGGTACAGAATTTTGGACTTCTGACCACTAAATTAATTTTCTTCTCCTCTACTCAATCTAGTTCATGTCCAGAAATTTTGTGGAGATAAGATTTTCAGATTATGAGAAAAGCAATGCCCCAAGATCTGGATTGTACATGGAAAGACATTCAAACAGAGAGGTTCAAAATACATTGTATGGAATGTATATGGGATGAAACAATCTCACAAAATGAAGATCCAGCTGTGATTATTTTATTATTTTAATGCTCATGTGAGGATACGTTTTCTATTGATTTTAAAGAGAGGAAGGGAGAAGAAGAGAGAGAGAGAGACAAACATTGACATGTGAGAGAAATATTGATTGGTTGCCTCTCACATGCACTCAGAATGAGGATCAAACCTGAAACCTGGATATTTTCCCTAACCAGGAATTGAACCCACCACCTTTCAATGCATGAGACAACACCCCTACCAACTGAGCACATGGATCAGGGTCACTGTGATTATTTTAGAATGTACATTACATGCCTAAAAATCAGGGCCAGCTGTTGTTATTTTAGAATGTACATTACATGCCTAAAGAAAATCATTAAGCAAAATGATAGCCAAACAAATAGGCATATATGTTGCTTCCAAGAGAGAGCCTGAAGTAGAATTTACTTATATGATAAAATGGTTTTATTAAATCACCACCAGGTTTCTCTGTGCTAATCTTAAATGATTTAGGCTCTTCCATTTTATCATTGGTAAAGCATTTCCTATGTCTTTTAAGAAGCAAGTAGCCACTTGCTTTTGCCATTAATGTTTTTTCCTTAGTAGCAACAGAGAATTGCCACTTGAGAGTCACTGCTGATCAACATTAACCCAGAGGACAAATTTCACTCTTAATTACATTCTTCTCCTCTGGATACCTAAGTCAACCAAAGGAATTGTGCATATTCATAAAACACTCTGGCTCAAAAGATATCTACTTAAGTAATTATCTTGTTTAGAAGCCGAGTGTGTGCCAAATATAGGAAGGTTACTTATGTGGGGGCTTGACTATGTGAGCTCTACTTAGCAAGGCCTATTAGTTCACTGAAATATATTCCTATTATCAATATGTTCCAGAAAAAGGCAAATATTTAAATATGAAATCAGTTTGGTTCAAGACACAAACAAGCGGGTTATTTAGATAAGGAAGTAAGACATGAAGAAGGTGGCCTCTGACTTACCTTGGAGAACGAGTCCTTAGGAGTGAGGGCAGGCTTGCTGCAAGGATCCACAGTGTGATGACCTCAAAGAGACAATATAAAGAGTCAGGGATGAGCCAGTCAGGACCACAATAGGCACACCAAAATGATGAAAGAAAACCAACATTATCTGTACATGATCTTGTTTTTATTAGTACATTAAGAGGTCATGACATAAAATGATTTGATGCAATCAAATGTCAGAGAAAGATTTATCCCAAGGAAAAAGCCAGTAGCTTAAAAGAAAATAGCTTTCATAAAAGCTCCATTCAGTCTGATCAGTCTGGTCAGTGGTTGAATGTCAACCCATGAACCAGGTCACGTTTCAATTCCTGGTCAGCACACATATACATGGGTTGTGGGCTTGATCCCCAGTGTGGGGCATGCAGAAGGCAGCTGGCCAATGATTCTCTCGCATCATTGATGTGTTTTTTTCTCTCTCTCCCTCTCCCTTCCTCTCTGAACTCGATTAAAAAAAATACACACACACGTGTGTGTATATATATATATATACATATATATAGTCAAGCTGAATGGTTCTAGGTTGAGGTACTGAATATGAATTATCACAAAACAAATGGGAGAGATATCACAAGCCATGAACTAGATTCACATTACTATTTAAGAGAAGATAGCAAGTCTTTTAGACTGTCAGTTTCACATAGTAAAATAAGTTTTGGATATAATTAGACAGGAATTTTAACATATTGGTAAAACTAAAGGTTACTTTGAACTCTTAGCTGTAGTACAAAAATTCAAACATATATTAAAATAAGATTGTTTCTCTTATAAAGTCATATTTAAAAATAATTTGCTTCACTAAATTGTATTTTAAGAGATTTTTAAAGACATGATAGCGTTTGAAAAGTTAAAAAGAAAAAAGAAATACAGGTAAGTGTATTCAAGGACTTCCATTTGACAATGACCTAAAAATAATTTCACCTGGAAAGATGAAGGTTAAGGTAAGTTTTTAGGAATAAATTTCTATAGTTTTGTGGATAATGTTACAAAGCGTCCAAGAATTGCTTTTAATATTACTTTCAGAAGTTACAGTACATTATTAAACTTCTAGGAAAAATAATGAAAAAAACCCAACATACTAATAATGAAGCACTGGTTCAAAATAATCATATTAGAATAGTATAAAACACAATAGTTTATTATGTGTAATTGCTCCCTCCTGTTCCCTGAATTGCCCCCTCCCCCTTTATCTTCAGGCAACCACTGACCTGCTTTCTGTCACTATAGATCAATTTTCATTTTTCTATAATTTTGAATAAATGGAATAATACAGTTTGAACCCCCCACTCCCTCCCAACCCCCACCCCCGCAGTCTGGCTTCTTTTACTTAGCAGACTTATTTGAGGTTATTTTAATTATGTTTCTGTGTGTATCAACAGACTATTTTTATTGTTAAATAGTTCTGTTGTTAGGATTTGGATATTTGAATGTTTTCTGATTTTTGGCTACTACAAAGCAAGCTGCTAAAAACATTCCTGTACAAGTTTTTGTGTATGGATAAATATTTTCTATTCTCTTGAGTGAACAAATACGAATGCAATGGCTACATCATATGACAGGTGTATGTCTAAATTTGTAAGAAACTGTCAAACTGTCTTACAAAATGGTTGTACCATTCTACATTCCCCTCAATGACTACGGGAGTTATTATATGATTTTTCAGAATTCATAAAGAATTAGTTCTATGGGAGTCAAGTAAGAGAACCCAATAAAGACAGATCACTAGGCAGTTTCTACAAGGGAGACAGGGAGCATGACTTTACTCTGTTTAGCTTAAAAAGTTACAAACAGGAGTCTTTCCAGTGGTCACCAGAAAAATGCTCTCTGGGTTGTTCTGATAGCCTGACCCTAATGTGAACTGAACTATTCGAGAGCAGATAGAAGGAAGGCATTCAAGATAACAGAAGAGGAGAGGAACAGATCTGCCAGATTTCAGAAGATAAACTATGACTGCTACTTTGGGTACTTAGGTACTACTACCCGGTAACCTAAAAGTTTAATTATGTGTGAAGTACTGAATTTACATTTCATATACACTAATTCTTTTCTTTTTTTTAAAAAAATAATTCTTTATTGTTGAAAGTATTACATATGTCCCCCTTTCCTCCCTATTGGCCCCCTCCAGCCTGCTCCCTGCCCTAAGCCCTCACCGCCCCATTGTCTGTGTCCATGAGCCATGAATATATGCATACAAGGTCCTTGGTTGATTACCTCTCACCCACCCACCCTCCCCCATATTCCCTCCGAGATTTCGTACGCTGTTTCATGCTTACATGTCTCTGGGTCCACTCTGCTTATCAATTTATATGAGTGAGATTATGTGATACTTCATATACACTAATTTTTAACAACATTTCCCTGTGCCTAACATTCTTATTATTATATTAATGCTAGCATTAATAACTACATTTGCTGACCCCAATTATGTAAGTGAGAGCATGGAGTCAGACATCTTAGGTTTAAATTCTAGCTCTACTGGATATTAACTCTATTATGAGTTTGGGCAAGTTATCACACTTCTCTGTGCCTCAGTTTCCCTTTTATAAAAGGAGGATAATAATAACACTAGTGTGATAGGGCTATTGTTGCAGAGACTAAAGAACCTAAAAAAAATACTTAGTGCAGAATAAGCATCAAATCAACATTAACTGCTGCCAAAATTACGAATTCTACAATTTATATTATGATGCTAAAATGTAAGACATACTTTGCTTACTCATTGCCATATTCACAATGCCAGAACAGTGCCCAGCACAGATAAGAAATGAAGTAATTGTCTGAATAAACTATTATGTGACAATTAATGTGATATTTCACATATATTATTATATTAATGCCTCATTACAACCTTGCAAGGCATTAAGAATATTTTAGTGATAGTGTCCATACCTGTTTCTGGAAAAAACAGTTATGTCTCCATCACTATTTGTATCATAAAGTGAATGTACCCTTACCATTGGCTTTGGCTGACTTTGGAGTTGAAACAGCAGACTTCTTGGAACTTGGGATCACTGGCTGACCATTTCTGTGTTATAAAAAAATAAAAAGACAACTGCAAATTACTCAAGATGTTTGTTTAAGTATCCTTTGAACCATCTCTTAATTAGACTAAGAAGTTTTATTTTGGATGGACTTCAGGAGGCCTAGGCAACCCCTAAAACTGAAAACAAAATTTTATCGTCTTCATCTACAGTATTTTCTGAAATAGAGCAATATTTTCTGAAGGGAAATATTCTTGACCAAAAAAAAGAATCACTTCTTTATATAATCTCTTTGGGTTTCAGTTCAATAAAGCACATTATTTCCCCTTTCATTTCAAACACTGGTAAAATTTCATGATCTAATAACTTGGTTCTCTGTCACTTAAGTAATAGTTCAAAGATAACTTAGAAATCATAGATCACTGTTTTATGACCCTAAAGCCCTTGATATGTGTTTTACTTTTAAGTTAAAGTGAAACTCTAGACAAAATAATATATATTCAAAGGATTATGAGAAGAATGATACCACCCAATATGAAAAACAGTAAAAAAGCCCTAGCCAAATTGGCTCAGTGAATAGACCATTGCCCTGCAGACTTGAAGGGTTCAGGATTTCATTTCAGTTAAGGGCACATGCCCAGGTTGTGGGCTCAATCCCCAAGAGGGGGTGTGCAGGCAGTGGCCAATCAGTGAATCTCTCTATCATTGATGTTTCTGTCTCTCTCTCTCTCTCGTCCTTCCTCTTTGAAATCAATAAAAATATATATTAAAAAAAAAAAGAAAAACAGTAAAGAAGATAGCATCTTGGAAACAGGGTTAGCATGCAATCTTACTACTGTTAATTCTTGAGAAAAAAGGAAGGCTGCCTAAATTATATAATGTTGAAAGAGGCAATTTGCCATGGGCCCTACGCATTCCTGCATATTATTCCTGGGTGACCCAGAAAGATCACTTTTTATCTGGGACAACTCTCAAGGCTATGTTTGTGGTGAGAAAGCTTGAGGGATGACATAACTTCTTTTTCCACACAAAAAGCAGGCTTTCTAGTAGCCACCATGAAGGGGCAGGTTCCTGGGCTCTTCTTAAAGTGTTCCTCTCCTGGAATACAATCCACTAGGAAAGTACAGGAATCCACTAGGCCCACATATGTCATCTCTGTGGGCCTCAGGGGACATGTGGAATTGACACCAATATCATTTTCAATAAGTATTTTGTCTTTAATACATGAGTTTCATAATTTCTACCAGCATGCAAAAAATAACAGGCTAACTTATTAGTTTGCAAGTAGGGTAAAATCACAGACTCTTTACCATTCTTGACATAGAGATAATTAGCATAGAGATAATTAAATACATACCCCTCCATTACTGCTCTCCTGTGGATAAGGATAGCGGATATATCAACAGAGGAGAGAGAGCTGGAAGAACAAAGAGGAAAGCAATTGGGACTGCCACTATTATATCTTTAGTGACTCCAGAAAAGATAAAAGTAGAAAGAAAAGAGAAAGCAATTTCAGAGCTAGAGCAAAGGGTGCTCTTCTGATTATGAGGCAATCCTATATAATAAAGATGTAATATGCAAATGGTTGTTACACCATGAAGCATAACTACCAACCGATTAATGACTGGATCTCGGATCAGCAGGAGAGTGGGGCAGCGAGCTAGGAGCAGAAGGTGGAGAGCTACAGGAGGGGGCAGGGCAGCAAACTATGGGGGTGGGGGAGTAGAGGGAGTTACAGGAGGGTAGAGCAGTGGGTGGAGAGCTACAGGAGGGCGGGGCAGTGAGCTACTGGTGCATGGATTCATGCACAGGGCTACTAGTAAATAAATAAATAAATAAATAAATAAATAAATAAATAAATAAATAAAAGTCAGCTAAATCTATAGTTTACAGAGATGTTAATTTTCACAAAAATATTTTCCAGGTTGTTTGAACCCTTTCCTTCCCCACTAATTAACATTCAGCTACAACTATGAAAATAACTCTATGCCCAATCTATTTTAAAATATATGAAAGAAAACAGTCAAAAATTACATTCAAGGAAAAAAGTACACATTCTGACTTAGATTTAGAAGGAACAAATAAGTTTACTATCAAATGATTTAATTAATAGTACCTATATTTTGAGAGACACACTCTGTAAATCTCATTATGTATCAAGATAAAAATGTGAAGTTTCTTTTTGTTTAAGAGAAGCCTGTAATCTAGAAGGTCTGAATTATGTACACTGTGGGTGACAGAATAATGCCCCCTCACCTCACCCCATGTGTACATTGTAATCCTTTGAGCCTGTGAGTATGGAATCTTACAAGGCAAAAGGGATTTTGTAGATGTGAGTAAGGTAAGGTTCTAGAGATGAGGAGATTATTGTGGATTATCTGGCAGGGCTTGTAATCACAGGGGTCCTTATAGATGAAAGAGTAAGGCAGAAAATCAGAGAAGAGCTGTGATGATAGAGCAGATTGCTGGCTTTGAATATAGCAATTTCATTAAGCAGGCCATTAGCCAAGGAATACCAGCCATCTCTAGAAAGTGGAAACAGCAAGGAAATGGATTATCTCCTAGAGAAGGAATGCAACTCTGACTTGATTTTAGCCCATGGAGACTCATTTTGTATTTCTGATCTCCAAAACTGTTAAGACAGTAAAACTTGTTGTTTCAAGCCACCATATTTGTAGTAATTTGAAATAATACATATATATTTTCAATTTATTTCATTTTTAAGTGAAAGAAAAGTTATTATTAGCATTTCTTATTACGTGGTATTGTTGTGAGGTAGAGTGGGTGTGGTGATTCCATGCCTCACTGGTTGTAGACATGAGGTATAGGCAGGACAGTCCCGACATGACACTAGTCAAAACTGTCCTAGGCCAAGCAATATGTTCCTATTTCTTTGCTTCAATTCAGGGACTGGCCTTAATTTAGGTCTAAGATAATCAGCACACATTCCTTGCTTTACCACGCTGATTGGTGAACTTTTGAAGACTACTCTAGATGACGTAATATGCAGATGTAAGTGTGAGCCTGATACAGATGTGACTTTTGTGTAGGAAACATGCACAGAGTAGAGAATAAAAACAGCAAAGAAATGAAGCCAGAGGCCTAATTAAATTTACCTGACTACTACATAACCTTTTTAACCATAAATGACAGTAAATCCCCTTTCTTGTTTAAACCAAGTTGAGTGGTATTTTCTGTTACTTGCAACTGAAAACATCCTAAAAAAAAAAAAAAGCTTACAAATGTAGTAACCATTCTATTAATAACTGCAAATGTATATCCATATATCCAAACATGAATCTGCTTAAAGTGCTCTGAGAATCTCTTGTCGATCAGGAAGTCTGTTTAATTTAATTAAGTTCTGCCAGTTTAGTCTGTGAATTGCTAATTCAGGAATATATCTTTAAGAAAACATAAATAAAACCAAGAGCTGGAAATGTGGATGCATACACAGACAAAACCCACAAATAACTGCAGAGTAAGTACCTTGTTGCTTTTAACACCAAGGAAGGAAGTGACATGTCTAATGCTCTCTCAGCTGCTTCCAAGGTCATGCCTTGTGTGCTGACTCCATTCACATAGTGGATGATGTCTAATAGCTGGAGATTACCCTCAGTCGCTGCAACTGACCTTGGATTGACATCACTAATATATACCACTTGATGAAGGCTGTTGTGACCTCCAGAGATGGAAAAACCTTCAGGGAATAAAAATATTTGTTTCCTTAGCCTTAGAGTATTATTTTTAATCCAGCCAAGAAAAATCACACTGCATAAAGCTTGAAGTTTCATTACCCAATTCTTCTTTGTTGCACGTTAATGTAATGTCAGGTAGCAAATGAGGCGGCACTGGCATCCTGGGTAATTCCAGAACTCTTCCAAGAACTAATCTGACTGTTTTCGGAGCAGCCCGTAGCAGATTCACTGCATCTGTGTGAGTCATGTTTGTAACATCTGTATCATTAACCTACACAAATGAGAAAGGGGAAAAAGTAAGATTAAATTTTTGGAACAGAGAAGTTGCCAAGAAAATATATTAATCCCCCCTAATTCAGAGATTTTCAAGCAGTGTACTGTGGCACACTGGTGTGCATGCAATGTTTTTAAAACATGTAATACCTGACTATTCAGGGGCACTGACCTCTTTTTCCCTTAAATTAAAAAAAAAAAATCAGCCAACACAACAGTAGCTGTCCAGTGTGAATAAATAAAAAATTTTTTGATACCTATTTTTTGTCTGATTTTAAAAAAATATAGTTTTTGGTGTACCACAAATTTTAGCAATTAGTTTATGAGTACCAGATGAAGTAGGTTGAAGATTGTTGTCCTAACTTTTTTACATATAATATATATTATCCAGTAAGAGATTCACAATCAATACTGGTCTCTAGCTCTGACCGGTGTGGCTCAGTTGGTTGGACATTTCCTGTGTACCAGGAGGCTACAGGTTTGACTCCGGGTCAAAGACACAAGTTAGGATTTTGGGCTTGATCCCCTGTAGGGGGCATGCAGGAGGCAGCTCACCAATGTTGTATTCTCACATCAATGTTTCTCTCTCTCTCCCTCTCTATTTCTCTCTCTCTCTAAAAAAAAAAAAAAAAAAATCAATGAACTACTAAAAAAAAAAGAATGGTCTCTAACTTATTGGTAATACCCTATACTGTGGAAATATAATGATCAAATAATTATAAGTAAAATATAATGTAAAATACTTAACAAATGCTTCCTTTTTTTTTTTTTGCTGGTATAGGAAACTTATCTTTATAGTAATTTAAGAACTTTCTATCCTTGAAACCCAAGATAACATATTTAATGCTTTAACTGACATCAGAAGGACTTCTAAATGAAAAAGAGAACTTTAAGCATTTTTTCAAATTGTTAACTGTATAAAGGCCTTTACTTTTAAGAGGTAGAGAAGGAAAACATAAACCAAACAGAGAAATAGAATGTTGTATTAACTCAACCTCTTATTCCTTCTCTAAGCCCTTGCTTGCTCTTTGGCTACAATTTCAAAAATTCATTCCAAGCAGTATCTTACCTTTATGAGCCGGTCCCCAGGTTTTAGCCTTCCATCACTTTTGGCTGGATCCTGAATGACATCATGAACATAACAACCAATACTTTGATTGCCTTTGGTTACTGTAAAACCCAGGCTTCCTTTTTCCGATTTAATTAGGGTAATGACAAGTTCTACTTCCTATGGGAAGAAAACAGCCATTTCTTTAGGAAGTCTATTCTGTGTTATACATAAACAGAAAGATGACTATTATTTCTATTGAATAACAGAGTGATGAAATCAATCCCTAAAAGATTATTTATCTTGTCCAAATGAAGAACCCAGGCCTATCCAACTCTAAATAGAATACCCTCCAATGGGAAAGTTGAGTTTAAATACAACATTATGTTTTTGTCTAGAGGAGGAGACAGAATTTACTCATGCTTCAATTCTTATATTTTCAGGGTAAACAGGGGCACATTAATAGCTATATCTTGATTATCAAAGAATACTTTTTGAAGGGAAGGTTCAGAAAATTCTTTATGTATTTCTAGATAACCAAAATAGATGTAGAGGGCCACAAAAAAAGGTTGTTTTTTTAAATTTATTATTTTTTTGGTTAACCCTTACTCGAGGACATTTTTCCCATTGATTTTTCAGAGACAGTGGAAAGGAGAGAGCAAGGAAGAGACAGAGACAGAGAGAGAGAGAGAGAGAGAGAGAGAGAGAGAGAGAGAGAGAGAGAGAGATTGGAGATTGATATGAGACATATCTATTAGTTGCTTCTGGCACATACCCCAAATGAGGGTGGGGATTGAATCTGCAACCCAGGTATGTGCCCTTGACCAGGAATCAATCCCGTATTCCTTTGGTGAGCAGTCTGATGCTCTAACCATTGAATCAGTGCTTAGTGTTTTTTATTTTTTTGTTAATATGAAATCTTTGGGTAATTACATATAACAACTTCATATATTTAGTTGCATAATTTGTTTGAAAGATTTCAGCTGACACATAAAGAATGTTTACAGCATATAAGGGTGATAACAGACTTCTTCGGAAATAATTCAAAGACTAGTTTCACTCTATTGTTGAGAATGAAATGAAGATATAGATACTACACACACAAATTTATAGGCAAACAAAATATTTGGAAAGATTAACACTTAAATGTGTATGGTTTTTGGGTGGCAGGATAATGGTTTTTTTTTAATGTTTTTAAATTTATTTTTAATTTTATTTTTAGTTATATATATATATTTATTGTTTAAAGTATTCATATACTAGTACATATATCACCTTCCCCCCCCCACATTGACCTTCCCCCAACCTCTCCTAACCCCTGTCGCATACCCTCATCTCCCCCCGCCCGGTATCTTGTGTCCATTGATGTGCTTATATCAATGCATACAAGTCCTTTGGTTGATTCCAACTCTAGATGGAATACCCTCCAATATTAAAGTTGAGTTTAAATACAACATTATGTTTTATTTAAATTCAACTTCCCCCACCCCTCCCCAACACTCCCCAGCCTTCCTGCTGTAATTTGACAGTCTGTTCAGTGCTTTACTGCCTCTGTATCTATCTTTTTGTTCATCAGATTATAATGTTCTTTATTTTGCATAAATGAGTGTGATCATGTGGTATTTTCTTTCTCTGACTGGCTTATTTCGCTTAACATAATGCTCTCCAGGACCATCCATGCTGCTGCAAATGTTAAAATTCCTTCTTTTTTATAGCAGTGTAGTATTCCATTGTGTAGATGTATCATGGTTTTCTAATCCACTCATCTGCTGATGGGCAGTTAGGCTGTTTCCAAATCTTAGCTATGGTGAATTGTGCTGCTATGAATATAGGGGTGCATATATCCTTTCTGACAGGTGTTTCTAGTTTCTTGGGATATATTCCTAGAAGTAGGATTACTGGGTCAAATGGCAGTTCCATTTTTAGTTTTTTGAGGAAACTCTATAATGTTCTCCACAGTGGCTGCACCAGTCTGCATTCCCACCAGCAGTGCACGAGGGTTCCTTTTTCTCACCAGAACTTGTCATTTGTTGATTTGTTGATTATTGACATTCTGACAGATGGTAGACAGACTGTCATTTTGATTTGCATCTTTCAGATAATTAGTGACTTTGAGCATGTTTTCATATGTCTCTTGGCCTTCCTCCTGTCTTCTTTTGAAAACATTCTATTTAGGTCTATTGTTCATTTTTTTTATTGGATCATTTACCTTCCTTTTATTAAGTTGTATAAATTCCCTGTAGATTTTGGAGATTAAACCTTTATCAGTGTTAACATTTGCAAATATGTTCTCCCATACAGTGGGCTTTCTTGTTTTGTTGATGGTTCCTTTTGCTGTGAAAAAGCTTTTTATTTTGATGTAGTCCCATTTGTTTATTTTCTCTTTAGTTGCCATTGCCATAAGAGTGGTATCGGTGAAGAAATTGCTTCAGCATATATCTGAGATTTCTCTGCCTGTGGATTCCTCTAGTATTTTTATGGTTTCCCATATTATGTTTAAGTCCTTTATCCATTTTGAGTTTATTTTTGTGTAAAGTATAAGTTGCTGGTCTATTTTCATCTTTTTGCATGTATCCGTCCAATTTTCCCAATACCATTTATTGAAGAGACTTGTCTTAACTCCATTGTATGTTCATGCCTCCTTTGTCAAATATTAATTGGGCATAGTGGTTTGGGTTGATATGTGGGTTCTTTATTCTGTTCCATTGGTCTATATATATGTTCTTGTACCATTACCAGGTTATTTTGGGAACAGTGGCTTTGTAATATAGCTTGAAATCTGGTATTGAGATCCCACCTACTTTATTCTTCTTTTGCAGGACTGCTGTGACTATTTGGGGTATTTTTTTGTTCCAGATGAATCTTTGGAGAGTTCTTTCTAGATCTGTGAAATAAGCCATTGGTATTTTAATGGGGAGTGTATTGAATCTATAGATTGCTTTGGGTAGTATGGACATTTTTAATGATGTTGATTCTCCCAATCCATGAACATGGTATGCTTTTCCATCTGTTTATATCTTCCTTTACCTCTTTTTTTTAGTGTCCTGTAGTTTTCCACGTATAGGTCTTTTACCTCCTTAGTTAAGTTTATTCCTAGGTATCTTAATTTTTTTGGTGCGATGGTAAATGGGATTGCTTTTTTTAGTCTCTCTTTCTGTAAGTTCACTATAAATGTATAGAAATGCCATAGACTTCTTGGCATTAATTTTGTATCCTACTACATTGCTGAATTAATTTAAGTCTAATAGTTTTTAATGGAGTCTTTCATGTATTTTATGTATAATATCATGTCATCTGCAAATAAGAACATTTTTATTCTTCTTTTCCAATTGGATGCCTTTTATTCCTTCTTGTCTAATTGCAATGCCTAATATTTCCAGTACTAAGTTGAACAGGAGTAGTGAGAGTGGGCATCCCTGTGATGTTCCTGTTCTTAGGGGAAGTGGTTTTTAGTTTTTGTCCATTGAGTATGATGTTGGTTGTGGATTTATAATATATGGCTTTTATTATGTTGAGGTATGATCCTTCTATTCCCACCTTGCTGAGAGTTTTTATAAAGAAAGGGTGTTGGATTTTGTCAAATGCTTTTTCTGTATCAATTGATATGACTATGTGATTTTTATCTCTCAATTTGTTTATGTGATGTATCACATTTATTGACTTGCGGATATTGTACCATGCTTGCATACTTGTGATAAATCCTACTTGGTCATGGTGTATGATCTTTCTGATGTACTGCTGGATCCGATTTGCTAGAATTTTGTTCAGGATTTTGGCATCTATGTTCATGAGGGATAATGGCCTGTAATTCTCTTTCATTATGTTGTCTTTATCTGTTTTTGGTATTAGGGTGATGGTAGTTTCATAGAATGAGCTTTGGAGTATTCCTTCCTCTTGAATTGTTTGGAATAGTCTGAGGAGGATAGGTTTTAATTCTTCCTTGAATGTTTGTTAAAACTTCCCTGTGAAGCCGTCTGGCCCCGGGCTTTTTTTTTGTTGGAAGCTTTTTGAATAGTTTTAATCATTTTTTTCCCCTTTGTTTTCTAATTTTCCTACAACAAATATTTATCCCATGAATAATAAAAAGTTTTGAAAAAGACTAATGATATTATTATTTAAAATTTGGCTTCCAAACTGAATTTGTAGGCTTAGAACTTCTAGGGCTATTAGTATAATGTAAACGGACCATTTGTGTACACAAAAGCAAGTATGGCAGAGAAAAAAATTATTCAGTCTTGATTAAAAAATAATTCATTAGAATTTAGCTAAAAGCAGATACTAATTCATTTAATCCTCACCACATGAAGTTACTAGCTAGCCCCATTTTATAGAAAAAACTACTAAGACTCAGAAAAATTAAGTAATTTTTTTGACAGGCATCTGCCAAATGTCAGTAAGTTAGCGGCAGAAACAGGATTTGCACCTAAATTTTTTGCTTTCCCACTAATTCTCAGAAGAGAGACATACCAACTATGCTATGCATTTACTGGGCATGAATATGAAGGTACTTTATAATACAGCAGAAATAACTCACCAGCTCTGAGTCTTCAAGGTGGTTTTCCAAACCAGTCTTCAAAGATGTCAAGCTATCTTGTCTGGTTGGTTCAGAAGTGTGATGTATATGATATTTATTTGTTAAATTAGTGGAAATAGATTCTGTTTGGGTTGGTCCAGGAGTCACATCCAGTGGGAGAGGGGAAAGAGGATGACTACAGAGACAAAGAAGCAAGACTCTTTTCAAATACATTTCAATGTCAATATAGTAAGTTTGTGCTGCAAACAGAAAATTTTAATAAATATTCATATCTACTTTTGATTGAGACCGTAGCTACTTTTTATCTGACTCTGGACTATAAATTTATTTTATATTTGTTATATGCTAACATTACCAATGTTCTTTTTTGAAGTTCTGTATAAAATGCACAAATCAGCAAGACAGATTAAATAAATATACTTTTGATTCCTAGTTGTTAATTTAAGGCTGAAGCTAATGTGTTTCAATTTAATAAGAAAGAGAAGAAGTAAGAAAATAAATGTTTTATTCCTGTGGTTATATTAGATGATACAATAGAAAAAAATACTTGAATGAATATGATTGAACCTGGATATACACGCAAGACATAACCAAACAGTACAATGTATGACTAACTATTGGAGGCATACATGTCTCTTTCTATGCCTCTGTTGTCAATTATTTTTCCTTTTCCCATTTTCTGTACTCTTGTATATCCTACCTTATGCAAACTCTCTATCCCTTCCTCCACACCACTCCGCTTTATATTTTTACTCACTACTCTCCTACCCCATCACTGTCTAAATAGGTTTCTTCTCTTTCTGTCAAATAATCTGAATGATGGTGAAATACAAAAAACTTTCCCAATTTTTAGTAAATATGCTTGAGAGAGCAGTAAGGCTCAGGTTGAATGGCTAGAAAGCTTACAGCTAACTAAAACTGTCAGCCACAATAGTTAGATAGCCATTAGGGTCATCATCTACTTAATCATTGTGAAATTCATTACTGGCACATTTCATTCTTAGAGAAACGAAGATTCTTGCTTCTGTTACTAACAGTTAGTTGTGTTGAGTATTATGCATTACAAAATTGGCAATACCTGTGCTCGAGTCCTGGTTTGTTGGATACTTTCTGAGGATAATAAAACATGGTACAAATAGTATCTTCTTGACTCTTGGTTGCCTCGTGTTGATTTTGTGCCTGTGGTAGAATGTTGCCTAGAGTCTGATGAAAAGCTGAACTCCAACTCATATTTGGAATTTTTGCTGGAACTTTCACTAAGTCTTCTTCTCCACTGCTGTCACTGTAACTGTCTTTCCTGGATGAGGATGTGCACTGTTTCGTGCTTTTGTCAGACATTTCATTTTCATCTGAGCTGGTCCCTTGCCCCAAACATGCTGGATGAGAGGGGTCTTTACTGTTGTTTGGAAGTACTTGTGTTGGAGAATGCAGCTTAAATGTAATGAACATATTTAAAGAGATCCGAATGTGACAACTTATACTAATTTTAGAACACTTGATAGAAAATGAACACATTCAACAATAGTACTTTCTATTAAAATATTTTATTATTTTTATAATTAAAGTAATTATACTCAGTAGAGAAAAAATCATATATAAAAATAAATGTTAATATTGTATGACTTATACTTTAAATCAGAATTAGAGTTATCTATATATATAAAAGGCTAAGCAACCGTTGCATCTGAAACAACTGAACGGACCACTGAATAGGCTGTGAGGGGTGACCCTGCTGGCAGGAGGATTAGTGAGGGGTGACCAAACTACTGAGCAGCAGGCTGTGTGGGGTGACCAGGCCGGCAGTGGGGGCAATTAAGGATGACCAGGCCAGTAGGGGGGGCAGTTAGGGGCGATCAGGTGGGCAGGCAGGTGAGCAGTTAGGAGCCAGTGGTCCCAGATTGTAACCTCTCCCTCCCCCGTGCATGAAATTCATGTGCTGGGCCTTTAGTAGTATATATTCTGTTTTGTATCCTACTTTCAAAATTTAGGTTTTTATGAGTATTTTCTGACGTCCTTAAATATACTTTGAAAACAACTGTATAAAATTATGTAATAATCCTACAGATGGATATACCTTTAATTTATTTCAGAATTCTCCTTTTATTGGATATAGAGCTAGTTTCTAGCTTTACACTATTAATAGAAATCTAGGGGAACTTCTTTATATATAGATTTTCACCCAAGTTTCTAATTACTTCCTTATAATTTTATATAATTAAAATAAATTTTTTTATAATCAACACATAGGATGTTTTTAAAGGCCTTGTTAAATATTTCCAGATTGCTTTCCACAAAGATTGTATCAATTTATATACTCATCAAGAGAGTTCCATCAGTTCCTAACTGCTGACTCAAATCAATGTAGTTTCTCTCCCTCTCTTTTTAATGTAGTCTCTTAAAATGCTATTTATAACCTGCCCTATAGAAATGTTACTTTCCTATTAATAGCCTTCTCACACTTTTCTTTCTGATATGAAGGTCTGATATAAATGTTACAAGTTTCTCCTGCCTTCATATGCAGGGGTCACCTTCACCATTTATGGAACACTATGTTTTTAAATCCTCATTCGAGGATGTTTATGAATCTTACAGAGAGAGGAAGGGAGAGAGAGAAACATCAATGAGAGAAATATAGATCGCTTGCTTCCTGTATACACCCTGATCAGGGATTAAAACTGCAACCTAGGTATGTGTCCTGACTGGAATAGAACCCATAATCTTTTTGGTCTACAGACAACAACTAATTGAGCCACCCAGCCAGGGAAGAACACTATTTTAAATACATAGAGACAGAGGTTTTCTTTAAAGACTGTCTTATCTATTAATATGCAAATTATAAGTAACTCCAAAATAGATTTTTGGATCCTTTAGATATTCCTTGACATAAAAAAGGACAATGAACAAATATGTTTTAAGAAAGCAAAATATCTTAAATAATTCTCAGTTTTATCTAATCTAACTTAGAATGAAAATTATGTTTCCCCATTTGGTCCATTGAAGAAATAAACAAAAGGTTTTTGTAACCATTATTTTATCTTTTTCTATTTATGCTTAGAAAGCAAATTCCTAAAATCCTTGAAGCTAGAATTTTAGAATTGGAAGGGAAAGAAGAGAAAGTGAATCGAATTACTTTATATTGCAAATACAGGATGCACTCAGAGGTTAAGTGACACACACAAGTTAATACCTTAGCTAAAGTACCTGGGATAAAGTCCCAGAGATCACACTATATGAAATCACTAAAGCTGAATTAGTCACTCGATTGAAATTCTACAAAAACATAAATTACTTTTTGTACATCTTACCAAAAGAGCAGGGTCAATGTCTGGTAGCACACCAGGTGGAGGTCTGCAGAGAAGCAAGGATACTTCTGGAGATGTTCCTCTGAGAGCAGATATAACTTCCTGGGGGTACCATAAATGACAAGTAAAGTTTCAGTTAAAGCATCATTACCAAATCATTCTGAAAGTCCAACCTATCTCCACATGCTTTGGGCTCACCTGCTGAGACAGTCCTTTCAAAGAGGCTCCATTCACTTTCAAGATAACATCCCCCACATCAATTTTTCCACTTTCTGCTGCTGGCTGTCCAGGGAAGAGCTTTTTAACCCTTACTATGCTGGTATTCATTTGCTCAGGTATAAGATTATCTTCTCGAGAAAAACTGAATCCTAGGCCTGAGCTATTTTTAAACAATTTTACCTCAAATGTATTCTCTGCAAAAAAAAAATTTAAATATTCTTAACATGTTATGTATACATATGAACATACAAACATACTTTTAGACACATTTTAAAAAGCCATTTCCCCACCATATTTGCAGCTTTATATCTACTGACTGCACTCTTATTCTATAAGCAAACCCTATTTCACGCTATAAATCAGAAAACTAAATGTAATGAACTAAGCTGCATGAACTAACTGCATGAATAGAAAAGAGAATTTTGAAAGAAGGTTCTAAAAATGAAATTATGCTTAATCCCTCGTGTTTTAAAAAACTGTAGAATAACAGAAAAAGAAAAAAAAAATCCAAGCGAGGAAAAGAATACCAAAAATCCAGGTATACAATGGGAGAGAGTTAAAAGCAAAACAAATGTTAGAGAAGGCATGGGGAAGATGACATTCTAATGTTTTGGTACAGTATAACATAACCCAGTAAATTGCAATGACATTATGAAAAACTTATCATCAACAATTTTTTTGAATAAGCAGAAAAGAATAAAAAATAAATTTAAAAAATGATGGAAGAAATAAAGAACATAGGGTAGCAAGATTAAGTGGGTATACTAATTTTACTTCATAATCAGGAAAAATATAGGCTGGGTTGTATTTTCTCCTTATTTTTGGAACTAATTTAGAGTTGCTAACATTTGTGCAATCAAATAAGATATTAAAATAAAAGACAAATAAGAACTTTATACCACCACCATTCTTCATAAAATAAAGGATATTTATGTCCCTTAAAAGAAAGACAAATAGAATTTGAGAATAAAGGGGACTTCTGTATCATGAACACATTTAGCAAAAAGTTCAACACTACATCATTTTTAATTTTCTTATTTTGCTACTAATTAGTGGTATGTCCAAGGGCTGTTAAAGTTTGTAAGAAAGATCAATATCTGGGAACTATTAGGTAAATTTCTACTCAGGTTTAGCTTGACAAGTCCATAAAATTAAATGGAAATATAGAAAATGTAAGAACCAAGGTTTCATAGGGGTTTGAAGCCATTTTCAGCAATTCTGTATTTTTATATTTTTCCCTTACAGATATGATTTTGAATTTTATAACTATTTAAGGCACTATTATATGACCATAATCTGTTTCAAGCATAAATTTATCATCCAAAGTCTTTCAGATTCTAAAAGCTGCAAATATGTCATTTAAAAAAAAATTCAGTGTAGTGTTGCATCATAGTATTCACATTTGACAAGAATAATTAAAGAGACTCAGGCATGAATTATGATCCAACTGCAAAACTCTAATTTTGAATAGTGAAAGCTGAGATGACAGTGTCCTAAGGCCTGACCTTCAGTGACAAAGCTGTAGTCTTTGATAGGAGTAATTTTCTTCACCATTTTTTCTGGGACTTGACCATCCAGATCTGCAAGGGTACACTGTGGGGTTACAGGGGCATGTTCTTTGGGTGCTGGAGACTGTCCCTTTTCTAACAACAGATGAACCAACTGAAAAAAATAAAAAAGCACTTCATTAACAAAATATAATTATAAAAAATTAGATCAATTTTCATAATTTTTGTATAATCAATGGTATATATTTCCAGTAAATAATTGGTCTATTAAAGTATAGGGAAAGGAAAAAAATGGAACAAAAGCAAGGGATTTGAAAATTTCAAAATTAAGTTTTTATTATTTTCTGTATAAAAAGGTAAATGATTAAAAAGGAAAAAAGAAGTCTATTACAAAATAACAAATGTTCCCTGGCCAGGTGGATCAGTTGGTTGAAGCACTGTTCAGTATAACAACATGTTTCAGGCTCAATTCCTGGTCAGAGTGCACACCTTCGTTGTAAGTTTGATCCGCAGTTGGAGGACATCTGGGAGGAAACCCTTCAATGTTTCTCTCTCACATTGATGCTTCTCTCACTCTCCCCCTAAAAATCAATGAAAACATATTTTGGGTGAGAAAAAATAAGCGAAAAAAATAATAAACATATTATAGAAAACTGTGGTACTAGAATAAAATCACCAGTTTTATAATATAAAGACCATTGTAAATAATTTGCTAAACTCCCTGACTTAAAATGTATTTCAACAAAATAAATTTAGCGATGGAATAAAGAATGAATAGAAGTGAAAATCACTAGATATTTGTAGATGCTGATGAAAAATTTTAAAAATGCAATCCCACTATTCCTCTGGTAATATTAGGGCTAAAAGTGATACAGAAAGCCAGTTTCTTCAGTAAAAAAACTAAAACCTATTGTCATAATACTTATTTATTTTTTTAAAATACTTGCTTCTTAATTTGTAGAAAAAAATACTAGGATGTTTATATAAATCAGGCTTGTTTTCTTGACTAATAAATTTAGAGATACCAGTGAAATTGATGTTATTCACACATTATTATGTTCTTCTAAGGTATCTTAAAAATTTGGTATAATGATCTATTACCTGTCCCGTATTTCTCAGTGTTTCCACAGCTTGCTTATGGGTAGCTCCTTCCAGACTAACTCCATTAACAGCTAGGACACGATCACCTATAAATCAGGCAGTCATTTTGAAATAAAAGCAAATCATAAAATATAATCATGCTCTTTAATACTATATGATCTTGTTTCATATTAATTTGGTCAGGAGAGACATAGACAAATTTTAAACAAAACTGTAACAGTTTCTTTAATGTGCATTTGATTTCTTTCCCAATTCTATGGCTAATCTTAGGTACTTTTTAGAATAAGATAATGTATATATTATAAAATTGATTTAAATCATGGTATAAGTTAAATTCAACTACAAATATAGAGCACTGGAAGGAACTAAACCAGTTAGTTCTTATTAGAAATTAGATGTCACTGTTTTTACAAGGTCACTATTCTGTTCCCATCCTCTGGTAGTTTACTTCTTAGAAAGTGCAAAACATGAACTAAAATATCATCAAAATATTTTCTGATACTAGAGAATAAGATGGGGAAAAAAAGAGTTTTTGGAATGACATCAAGGAGTTATTTAAGACTCAAGTCTTAAAATAATTATATATGTTCTTATTTGATATTACAAATAATTTGAAGGTCTGTTAGTTTATCAACTTTCTAATTTCTTACTTATATGTTGAAGTGATAATCTCTACATAATTCCCATACACACACAAATAGTCTACCTTTGTGAATTCTACCATCCAACTCTGCTGCTCCCTTGGGAAGAACAGCTTTCACATAAATGCCACCATGTCTGACACTGGTATTCACACCTCCCTATGTGGAAAAAGACAAATAAAATAACATTTGTAATACAAAAAAGTTCACATTCCATTTTTCAAATCTGAGACCCAGAAAGCATTTATCAGCAAAAGCAGCTGCAGCATGTCAGCACATGCAATTAGTTCAATACCCCAAATCATTTCTAGCTAAGTAGTTTTTCAAATATTAAAGCAGTTACTTTGTAGGAAAACTCTTTATTCATAAAATAACAGCATGCCAGACGTTGACTATATGAAAAATTACTCTTCCTCTGTAAGTCTATATCATGCATTATGAGCCAGCAGAAAGCAAAATCCATCTATGTAAAATTAATGTGAGAACTTAGTTGTCAGAAAAAACAGTATATAGTATAATATACTTCTGATCATATTTGCTATTCTGAAAGCAAATCTCATGAGTCAAAGGGAATTTTTTTTTTTTCATTTTGAAAGATTTTGGTAGAGAAATTTGGTTATAGTGGACATGAGAGTAATGAGTAGATTTTTCCATTCTCATAGATATACAGCTTTTATTTCCTTTCACAATAATAGGAAGATAAAATTCTAAAGTAAGGGCAAAAGGAAAAGAGCCATAATATTTTTTAAAGTGCTAGAGAATTAGGTCTTTTTGCTATTGATATATTATATATTAATAGTGCTATTTATATGATTTTTTAAATCACTTTTTATTACTAATATCCTTCAAATATCATAAATGATAATGTTGCCATTTAGGGTACAGTACATTCATGAATAGAATCCTAAAGTAATTTCAACAAGTAGCTTATGCTCATATTTTAACTACCTTAAAAGTACATATATTCCTTGGGAACCTGTAATTTTAAAATAATAATCATGTTTACAAGTTAAGATGTATTATGCAGAGAAGGGACATATACATTAAGCTTACATTACTTATGATGTAGGTTAAAATGTATTATTTCATGTTCAAGCAGAAACTATAAAATATTTATTAAATCTTATGTCAGATTAAGTGAGTATGAAATTTATGCAGAAAATGTTGCAAGTATGAAATTTATGTGGAAAATGTAGTACTGCAGGAAAAAGTGCTTAGTATGCTCAAATTTTTATTTTATTTTTAAATATATTTTTATTAATGTCAGAGAGGAAGGAATAGGGAGAGAGAGAGAGAGAAATATCAATGATGAGAGAGAAAATCATGGATTGGCTGCCTCCTGCACAGCCCCCATTGGGTATTGAGCCTGCAGCCCGAGCATGTGCCCTTGACCGGAATTGAACCTGGGACCCTTTAGTGTCCACATGTTGACACTCTATCCATTGAACCAAACCGCCTAGGGCAGTGTGCTCTAGTTTTTTAAAAAGTTTTAAGATATGGTTCAATTTTTAATTTTGGAAGTATTTGACAAGTTTCCTTTTTGAAGCAAAATAATTCAAATTAATTAATTGAAATACAATAGGCTGCAGGAAACGGAGAAGAGAAAACATTTGAAAACCTTGTCAAACAGTACCGTGACACTTATCCCCAAGCTGTTATCATTTTTAGTCAGTTCAACCTCAAAGATATCTCCAGGTTTAGGAGGTGCTGAAGGAAAAGTTTTAAAATTCATTTTGTTGGATGTATTCATTGAGGAGGAAGATTCCTTAACAAAGAAAAACAAACAAAAGGATTTCTTGTTAGACTCAAAATGAATTACTATTAGAATATTCAATATGTGTTTTTTGGGTAAATTAAGAAAAAACAAGATATTAAGGAATAGAGTAGATTCAAAGATCATGAGAGTTGTAAGAGATCTTTGAGATGATCTAATCCAATGCCTTCATATTTTATGGTTGAGGAAATTTAGGTCTAGAGATTAAAGCATTTGCTTCAGATCAAACAGCTTGATATGACAAAGGCAAGCCGGAACCCACTGCAGACCGGGCCTTTACATAACCCTTGTCCAATGCTTTTTAGACTCCCAAATTTGGAAAGTATGCTCATTGCCTTAAAAAAAATTGATATATATTAAACAGTAGCTTTTAACTTAGAGTTTTAAGATGAGTAGGCTTCATGTTTACTTTGGTTATGTTTACAAATCCAATATAAATATAGGCACTGCAGCTGAGCCCCATTTATTAAGGCATAACCCTGTTATGAGAAATGTTGCTTTAAGATTCTTTCCTGAATTTGCTTGTGAAAGTAAGCTTAAATTTATATAATTTCTAGGAAATGGGCAATTTTCTATATTGTTGTTCAACCATCCAAAACTTCAGAAGGACTTGATTATCAAAAATATGTCAACTGGCCATTCCATGAACTACTTAGGAACAATACTTTTCAGATATTAAATTCTCTTACATACATGAAGTTTGCAAGAGATGAACAACTTTAGAAAACAATCATCATCTGATTATTAATTTCTTTGGGTTATTAGGTAACAAGTTCCCAGAATAGTAGACATTTTTAGAGTTAGTATTTAAAGCTGCTAATATCTCTGAAAGTTAGCATCAAATGCAGTAGCAGTTAGTAGCATCCTATATAAATTATTTTTCCTTTCTAGAATAATGTAAGTAGTTTATAGTAGAATATTCTACTCTGAAATTTATTTGCTGTTATTTGTTTTGTTAAATTAAAAATGAAAAATACAAAGATTCAAATTAAACTATGCCTTTTTTGGTGTTTGATGATCCTGACTGCCGGAGTAAGTGGCTTCATCCATGTCTGAATCTCCACGATCAGAGTAATCTGTTGCATCACAAATGCCTGGTTTTTTAGCTTTGCTTTGGTTACTGTCAGTAGAAGTCCTCTTCTTCTGAGTAGCTCTGGATATCACAGATGGTGAAGGGCTGCCGTGCTGTGATTCCTGCCAGGTTCGGTCACCTATGTGGCTGGCAAAGAAGCCATTAACCTGGCTCTGGGATAAGCTGGCACTCTCAGTCCTGGAATCTTGAGAACTCAGGCTTCCTTCTCGCAGCCCTCCAGACAGCCCAAAAGAGCTCTCTGAGATGTGCCTCAAGGTACCACGTGGCCAACGGTGATCCTCAGAAGAGTCTATAGTGCTGCCTTGCATATAGGAAGGTTTCTTCATGTAATTTTTCATGCCATTGGCAATGTGCACAGGAGTAGAAGGCACTAAATGTCAAAATCCATCAATGAAAACAGGTTAGTGACACACAGACGCCTGGGCTTACACACAGGCACAATGTTTCTGACGGCTGTTGGGAGAATTTTACACAGGAAAACACACACTTCACACTTGACACAGGGCCTGGAACCATGACAGGAACCCAACAAAGGTAGTACGTGCTTTCTGTTTCCTTTGCTCATCCTTTTGGCCATTCTTGAGGCAACTTGTATGGAAATGTGAAACCCCTTCATCTTAACTCCACATTTCCATTCTCTAAGGCCTAGTTCAAGTAATCTGTGATGGTTTTCTTGATTCCCTAACTAGAGATAATTTGGATCTCTAAAGATCCTTGTTCTTTATTTAATAATTATTTATATATTTGTTTAATATTGTCCTACCAATTATTCCAAGTAATTCTCAAGAAAGGCAACTCCCCAAATTTAAATATAGTCTTTATCAAAACCCACTTAAGAAAGCTTCCTTAAGTAAGAAAAAAAAAAAGCACAAGACATTTGCAAAAAAAATATATATATACAGATGCAAATTTATAAGAAACTAAAAGTTTTATGTAGCAAGCAAAGCCAAAGAAAAACTGAAAAGTAATGAGCAGCTGAAGAGAAAATATTTGGAACAGTAACAAAAACTAATAGAAGAGTTAATACCATTAATATACAAAGGTTTCTAAAAGACAGTAAGAAAAAGTTTAGCCCTGGCTGGTGTGGCTCAGTTGATTGGAGCAATGTCCCATGTACTACTAAAGGTTCGATTCCCAGTAGGGGCAGGTACGGGAGACAACCAAATAATGTATCTCTCTCTCTCTCTCTCTCTCTCTCTCTCTCTCTCTCTCTCCCCACCGCCCGCTTCTCCCTTTCTCTCTCTCTAAAATCAATTAAAATATCCTCAGGTGAGGATTAAAACGATTTTTTAATTTAAAAAAAAAAAAAGGAGTTTAGAACTCCTGTGATACAAGGGTATGATAATGTAGACTTGAAAATAGAAGTAAAATCCTCATCTATAATAATAAAAGCAGAATATACTAATTCGGCTGGACAGCCGAATGACTTTTTGGACATCATTCTGGATGTCCTTCCAGACAAAGCTGCAGTGGCGGGGGCCAAGGCAGAGGCCATTAGGGGTGATTAGGCAGGCAGGCAGGCAGGCAAGCCGTTAGGGGCTATCAGGCAGATAGGTGAGTGGTTAGGAGTGATCACACAGACAGGCAGAGTGGTTAGGGGCGATGAGGCAGGCAGGCAGAGTAGGTAGGGGCAATGAGGAAGGCAGCAGAGTAGTTAGGGGCAATCAGACAGGCAGGCAGAGTGGTTAGGGGCAATAATGCAGTCAGGCGAGCGGTTAGAAGCTAGCAGTCCTAGATTGCTAGAGGGATGTCCAACTGCCAGTTTCGTCCCGATCCCTGTGGCAGTAGGACATCCTTTGAGGGGTCCTGGATTGTGAGAGGGTACAGGCTGGGTTTAGGGACCACCCCCTCCTCCCCAACCCCCATGCTCAAATTTTGTGAATTTATATTACCTTTGGATATCTTTTCTTTTGGCTGAGAGATAACAAGTGTCACATCTTCAGGTGCATTTTGCAAAATTTCAATTGCAGCATGGTGGCTGACCCCCTCTAAGCTCACACTATTTACAGATATCAAACGGTCTCCTGTAAAAATAGACAATCCAGTATTTTCAATGACAAAGAGAACTTCATGCTAAATATCAGAAATTTCACCCTGCCAATTATTTTTATTTTGTCCAATTTCCACTTTTGATATCTATGCAAATTCATGCCCGACAGTAAAGTACACAAGGAATTACCTAAATGTAAAGTACCTGGCTTTAAGCATCCATCTAAGTCAGCTGGTCCTCCAGGAGTAATTGAACTGATAAATACACCTAGATCCAGTCTTCCCATTTTCTCCCCACCAATGATTTGAAATCCTGTGAAATAGCACATTTTAGAAAGATCTTCATTATACTGGTACTTTCTATGACTAATGATAAGCCTGTTTAACACATAGAAGTGTGGAGACTGTTACTACAAATATGATTAACTAGAGGCCCAGTGAACAGATGCATGCACTGATGGGGTCCCTTGGCCTGGCCTGAGCCCTCCTGCAATTTGAGACCCTTCAGGGGATGTTGGACTGCCAGTATTGGCCTAATACCCACAGGCCAGGCCAAGGGACCCCACCACTGCATGAATCCGTGCACCGGGCCTCTAGTATGCATATAAGATCTTGGTTTAATCTTTTTCACCCTCCCCATCTCTCCTTCCCTCTGAGATTCATCAGTCTATTCCATGTTTCCATGACTGTGCATTGATGTCTGTCCCCTGGTGATCAGTGTGCATCATAGCTACCGTTTGGACGGTCACTTAGGCTTTTATATAAATAGACAAGTAACACCTGTGAGATGGGACTGTTAAATTTGGTGGAAGAATTGCTTGTAAGCATTTTATCTTTGACATTTCCTGACTGGGAAGATGGGGTGAGGGGTGGTGGGTGGGCAGCCAGTGGCCCGATCAGAAGTTTATCCATGCTATAAACTTTAAGAATCTCAGTGACTTACCTAAGCCATACTTTGCATCTTTTTTCAGGTTCACCAAGGTGATCTCCCTTTCTGGTGAGGAAACTATGCTCCATCTTTTGTGTAGCACATCTATTGAAAATGCATAATTTTAAGATAAAATAATGTTCAGGCATTAAGACTGTCTGCTTCTTCCAAATGAAATGTTAACAAAGCTCATTTATAGATTGCTCAGTAACTACAAAATTATATTTTAAGTAATATAATGCCATCATCTTATGCTCTGATAGTGATTTATAATTTACAAAATGACTGTAAGTTGTAATATTTATTCCTTATAAATGATTCTCTGTGAAATAAGTACATTTCAGTTAGAAATAATTAATTAAATTTCAAGAGTTAAATAATTTGAGCAGGTTTTCTCAGTGCTGGCAAGATAAGATTCTTAAACTTAGGTTTTCTGACTCCATGTCTTTCTTTTGCATCACCATTGACTTCCTAAATATGTTAAAAAATTCCTACTAAGTGGTTGGCATTTTTATTTAAAATGAGTAAAATATTCATGGTAAATTCTAGAGTTAAATAGCAATAAAATAAATTTCTTTTTAAAAGTCTCATTAATAATGACTTGGCTAGTACATTTACAATCTCAAAGGACTTCCATTTATTTCTATTTTATTTGTGGAATAATCACATTAGGTAGGTAAAGAAATTTTTAATCATTATTTTGTGGATGAAGAATAACAGTTTATGACTTGTTCAACACTACCATGAGTATTACTACCCAGCAAAATGTCCTAAGTTGGTACTTGATAAATGCTAGTTTAATGCTAATAATTAACTTATTTCTGTCTGGGTTATTTTTTTAAGTAGGATGATCATGCATAAATATCTCCTAAATTAAACCAATAAATGCCATTTAATTGTCATTTCAATAAGAAACATTACTTCCTTTACATACTTGTAATCAAATCATCTAAAATGCATACATACTCTCATGCTCTTTCTCTCTGTTATGAGTTAATTTGTGACCCTTCTCTCTACTCCCCTCTCCCCCAATTTATATGTTGAAGCCCCAACTCTCAGTATCTCAGAATATGACTGTATTTGGAGACAGGTTTTTAAAGAGATAATTAAGTTACAATGAAGTCTTTAGGGTAAGCCCTAATCCAATATGACTTGTGTCTGTATAAGAAGGAATTTGAATAGAGACATATGCACACATGTAAAGACAGAGAGAAAAGACTACCACCTACAAGTCAAGGAGAGGCACCTCAGAAGAAATCAGTGTTCTAACACCTCAATTTCAGGCTGCTAGCCTCCAGAACTGCGAGATAATAAATCTGTTCTTAAAGCCTCCTAATTTATGGAGCTTTGTTATGGAAGCTCTAGCAAATTAATACACTTCTTAAACATCAATTATAATTTGATAGTTCAATCTGGGGTGTGTGAGGTAGTGGTGGTGAATTCAACACACTCAGAAAAATATTTTTGTAAACTAAATCTTCAAATTCTTCTCTACATAGTTCTTAAGCATATTGGAGCTTTTTGAAAATTAGAGATTACCTGCCAACATGTGATTTACCCATAAGTTTAAAATTGTATTGTGTTATAAAACAAGTCGTAATTTTATTATACAACATATATAATGCTTAAATGATGTATATGTGATCTCCATATTCTAGAAATAAACTCCTTTAATTTTAGAAAACAATAAAAACAATCATTTGCTCTCTGAAGTAAATTAACATTGTCCCTTAAACATAAGTATTAGTGAAAGTTTGCTAGCTTCCTGTAGTATACATGTTCCTTTTGTTGTTTCTCTTTTGACCAAAACTCAGTTATAAACTTAGTTATAATCAATAACAGTAACAGTAATTTAGTATTCCTAATTAATTTAAGAAAATCCCTCCCCAAGCCACTGGACAATGCATGTGTTAGTTAATGCTTATCATCTAAGCAGCCATAATGCTTTTATCCTAAAATAGACATTTAATTCTAATTTTCAGCTAGAATCAAATACATAATACAGAACAAAACCCATAAAATAAATAAATAAATAAATAAATAAATAAAATAAGGGTGTGGGGTCACATTAGGCATGTAAATGTAAACTTTTGTCACCATCCCTGAAGACAAAGTCCATTTACTTTATACAATGTTTTGCCTTCAACTCTAAAGCTGACATTCTTAATGTCCCTAGGGACTATCTGCTAGAAGTCAAATATTATCAATTCAAAGAATAATTCCATTTTCTTTATTTTCATTTCCAACACATACACTAACAAGATTGGTTATTTATATTACTTATTAGGCTAATGTGTATGTTAAGATATATCCTAGGTAAACACTGGATCACACACAGTGTTAAATTTGCAATATTTTTTGCATATTTACTTTCCTAACTAGCTTTCTATATTTAAGGATTCACCAGTGAGATTTAAACATTCATTTATTCAATTACTCTTTCATCCTTCAAATGTTTAATGAACCATTTTCCTGTCAAAATCCTTCACTAGATAATTAGGGAACATAAAATGTGATTGTATATGAAAGTAACTAGCATAGTGAAGGTGAGCTGAATCAGACCAAATCTTTGATAGATGAGCAAAGATCTGGCCTGAGTGATACAGAGAATTTTGTTAAGACTGTCAGTGAAATAGCTGCATAGCAAAGGCACAAGTCAGACCCATAAGGAGAAGCTTCTTCTTGCCAGCAATACAGAAACTTTAAGGAAAGTGGATAGGATTTTAATAAGTGGATTCTGAAGATGATTATACAGCAACAAGTATGGCATGAGCAAAAGTTGACATGCAAAGAAGGTAGAAAGAGTTCTGGGGAAATGCCATAGATCAGTGTAGCTAGAATAGAAGACTTGAGTAGGGCGGAGTTGAGTATTCTTTTGGAAAGGGAAGCTTTGTTAACCCAGTCTTTTTAACAGTGATGTCTCCCTGCCCCTCCACAGTCTATCTCCATGTAAAGTGACGTATTAATGTGAGGACAGAAGGAAGGAAAAATGTTCATGTACAACTACATGTCATTGAATAGTACTATGTACACGCCAAGTTTCTATTTATCTTTGTATTCTATTCAAAGAGATGTTCAAATATTCTTCCACTGGTTTAAAAAAGAGGGAGAATGAAGTATCTGAGGGTATATAACACATGACAATTAAATTTAAAGGTATTTATGGAATTCAATGAAGACTTAATAAAATGTATTAATCTCTGAAAGTGAGGTAGCTAGATATTTCAAACAGCAAGACATTTTTGAGTTAAGAATTACAAGGAAACAAGCACTAATATTCAAGGAGCACTTATTTTTAAATCCTTAAAAGAATTTTCTTTTCCCATTAAGGTATTCTATAACCCAGCAAATTCTACAAATATTTTAAAGTGAAAAAGAACTTCAACTTGAAATTCCTACTTCTCTGAGTAATACATGCTATATTATCACATGAGTAACTATAAGTTTCATTCTCAATAATGTTTACCTGGAGAAGATCTTAATAAATACATAATTAAGAAATAAAATGTATACCCTCTCTGCATTAGAAACTGTTGTTCCGACACTGCCTTTCTCCTCTCTCATAAGATTCATGTGGATACCTACAATCGCTAACTAGAATAAATTCTAGATACTTATGATAGATCTATGAGTAAACTAACTGAATTTCACAGTAAGATCATATTTCTAATAAGGCCAAAGCCAGACAAGGTGGGACCAAAGTAGGTTTACAGTTGTTTGTATGGAAAAGAATATAATAATCCTATATAGTATAATAAAAGGTTAATATACAAATAGACTGAATAGCAGAATGACCGAGCACTATGACGAGTACTGACCACCAGGGGGCAGACGCTCAACACAGGATTTTTCCTCTGGTGGCCAGTGTGCTCCCACAGGAAGAGCACCACTCAGCCTGAAGCTGATTTCATGGCTGATGAGTGCAGTGGCGAAGGCGGGAACTTCTTCAGCTTCTGCAACAGCACTAAGGACATCCCCCAGGGCTCCTGGACTGGGAGAGGGCACAGGCTGGGCTGAGGGACCCCCTCCCCCCAGTGTGCAAATTTCGTGCACCAGGCCTCTAACAATAAAAAATAATACAAAATAAACTATTTCCTGTACTTACAACTGTAAACCTACTTTTGCTTCACCCTGCATAATCACTGAGTCAATTTTTTCTTTTTTGCAAGAAAAACTAATTTGTTAGTTATAGAAATTACAGAGCAGCTTCATGCCATTGATTCTAAAATTAACTAGACTACAGGTAGAGTAAGCTCTGGATAAATCCATCACTCACCCTACGGAAAAAAAACCCACTTGAAATCCTGGGGGAATGAGTCAGTAGCACTATATTGTATAAAAACAAAGAGAGTCATTTTTCATTGTTATAATAGCTGCTGTAGTAGTAGTAGATAAAGGGAACAAAAATGACAACCTTGGTGTTTTATTTCTGCGCCAGAACTAAATAGCTGAGTATTTGGAGCCACATAATATCTTGGGTACTTGTTTAACTCATCCATAAAATGAAAAGATTATTTGGATAAACTTTTAAGTTCCTTTTGGTCCTCAGTTTAGTTGACTATTTTTTTTACTTCTAGTTAATTCCCATATCAGTGAAGGAAGCAGCCCATCAATTATTCTCTCTCATCACTGATGTTTTTATTCCTCTCTCCCTCTCCCTTACTCTCTGAAATAAATAAAAATAAAAAAATCCTATTAAACAAAGTGTATTTTAAAATCTTACATCTGTTTGTTTCTCAGAATTAATATTGTCCATAAAAAATAATCAGTTTTGCCCAGCAGGAATGCCTGGGTTTGGGGCTCGATCCTCAGTGTGGGGTGTGCAGGAGGCAGCCGATAAATGATTCTTTCTCATCATCGATGTTTCTCTCCCTCTCTCAAATAAATAGATATTTTTAAAAAATCAGTTTTAATATTAGGGAAAAAAAAGGCTTATTTTTACTGTCTGTACCAAGTCCTTTTGTATTATAATAATCTATTTCAATGACATTTTTGTTTTTTTGCATTTTGTTTTTGTTAAGAGTGTTTATTGTGGTTTGAACAAGAAGGAAGGTGACAAATCTAGCTAAAAGTTACTTTTTAATTACATAATAATCCTGAATTATAATAAAATGAGAAACACTGAAAACCAGTTTTACATAATTCTTGCATAAGTTCTACGTTTTTGTTTTTACTCTCTTAGAAAGAAATATTATATAAGTGTGTTGTTTGAAAAGTTAAGCAACCTTTATTTTTTGAAATTGGAATCTTTTCCATATTTGTTTCATGAGATTATAAGATTCATGCCCCCCCCCTTTTTTTTTAGTATTCTCATTCAAGGTTCACCTTCATTAAGGGACTCTGAAAGTCATAAAAGATTAAGTTGTATTTGTTGGTTCTTGTGTTAAGTTATGAATACTTCAATATTAGTTGATGCTCATTTCTAATTTCCTCTAATAATCTTGACCAGCAAGAAAGAACATTGAAATTAGAATAAGAGCTCATATATCTGACTTATGGGCAAGTACTTAACATTTTATCAGTTACTTTATTTGGAAAAATGTTTACCATACTTTATTACATGAAAACTCAGTTCTCAATAGAGCACTAATTCAGGGATAATTGGGCAGACTCAAAGGAAAATTGAAGAAAGCATAGACTTGCCTGCAAGGCAACTGGGGCACACATCCATACAAAGATGGATTGACCCTTCCTCTTTAGGGGAAAGGTGGGAAGATGACATTTCTAAAGGTTTAAAAATGCTGCTCAAATGGTATCCAAAGTAAATTCATATTCTTTTCCATCAGAAGGTAGGCTTAAACACACTTCAAGATTTTATCCTTTAATAAATTATTGTACATCTTCTTTAAAAAGTTTAGCTGGTAGAAATAATACGTCTATACGAATAAAAGAGCAATATGCTAATTAGACCAGGAGACCTTTTGGACAAAGCTTGGAGCTTCGCCGGCCTGCAAACTGCCCCCAAATGGCCCTCAGTCTTTCACTTAAGCTGCCATGCCCCGCAGCGGGGACCCTCACCCAATGGGGGCGTGGCCAGCCTGTGAATGGCCATCATCCAGTTGCCCAGCCCCACTCTGTCCCCAGCTGGGACCCTCACCCTGATGGGGACATGGCTGGCCTGCAAATCTCCCCAGGCCCCTCGCCTGGCCAGCTCCACTCCTCCAAAGGGACCCCTATCCTGATCTGGGACCCACTTCAGGGCAGACTAGCCAGCCCCCACGCATGCACCAGGCCTCTATACTAATAAAAGATTAATATGCTAATGAGACCAGGAGACCTTCCAGATATCCTTCTGGACAAAGCCATGGTGGTGGGCCCAAGGCAGAGGTAGTTAGGGGCAATCAGGCAGGCAGGCAGGTGAGCAATTAGGAGCCAGGGATCCCAGTTTGGGAAGAGAGATGTCCAACTCCCAGCAATTGAACATCCTCTGAGGGGTCCCAGATTGAAGAGAGTGTAGGCTGAAGGACAACCCCCTCATGCACAAATTTCATGCACCAGGCCACTAGTATGAATATAATTAAGCATTACTATATAGAAAACAGTGTAAAGAGTAGATTAGAGCGGGGCTCTGGAAACAGATTTCCTGCATTCAAATCATGTCCTGGGCTTTTACAAGCTCCATGACCTTATGTGCAATTCAACCTCTCTATAGTGTGGTTTCTCATTTGTGAAAAGGAAATATTAGCCACTCACCTAATATTAAATGAGAGCTAAAACGTAAGTGTTAAATACACAATAAGCACTCAATAGCTGTTAGTCAGTAATGACCACCAATACAGCCATTTTAATAATTAAGCTGTTTAGGTACACAGGTATTCTAAATTCACTACATGTAAGGCACTTAATCATCATAAAAATATATACCAGGGTCTTAGTAACTTAGGCCCAAGTATAAGTTCACTAACTTTTTCTTTAATGATATACCATCAGATTTTTCAAGATTGATTTTTTAATAAGATGAAAAAAAATCCTACATTTTCCATGAGTATTTAAGATATTTTACATTATGACACAATTTTACTTCCAAGGAAAATTTTATTCTCTCAAAGACCTGGTATGTATATTTCTTGGTTCCTGGACTGATGCTCAACCACTGAGCAACACTAGCCAGGCGGGCAATATGTGTATTTCTATGAGAGAATGAGAATTATAGAAAATAGCACTCTGGTGTTTGACAGTTTTGACTTACAAAAACAACAGTTTCATTTGGTTCCATCTACTCTTAATGCCTTCATTTTTGCCTTGGGTCTCAGGCAAATTAGAACTAACATCAAAGCTTCATCAAGTTTAATTATATTAAAGCATTCGATTAATGTATTTGCTTTTTTCTCATCAGATTTCTGATTATTTCAACTTCAAGAGATTGAGTGTATGCAGAGTAAAACATTCCTTCTACCCATGAAAGGTGCTGAAAGATCAAATAAGATAATGTCCATGAAAGCATTTTGTTACCTAATTTCTAAAAATGGTGAATCTACTGACTTTGAAGTCATTGCACAAAGTTTCTTCCCATAACTTTGTTTCTTCTTAGACTTCTGAACTCTTAACTTTCAACAATTTAAGTCTTCAATTTCTTCCCATAATATTTAGGCTAAGACTCAAAGCTAGTTCCTACTTAGTTCTAAGCTTTCATGCTGTCCTCACATACCTCCATGCAGAGATTCTTGCAATTCCTGAACCTGTTATCTTTTCACCTATCTCCACATCTCTGACTCTATTACGGCCTTGGTTTGGAATGCTTATCCTCAAAAATCTACCTGAATAAATCCTTTTACTTCAAGATTCAGCATAAGATCTCTTTAAAATAACCACCTCAGTTAAAACTCATTAATCAAAATTATCTCTCACCTGAATTATCTTAGCTTCCCAATTAGTGTCCATATCTCTAATCTGTTGTTTTCTAGTTCACCAACAATAGCCTAATGATAGGTCCCATCACATCTCTAGGTGCTGCAAATATAATTCTCCTTTGACTCCAGTATAAGGCCTAAAATCCTTGGCATGGATTCAGAGACGCTTCGTTATTAGGTCTTAAGACCAGCTCATAATGTACAAGAGAAAATATATGATGGAAAGGAGGGGAAAAACATTGTGTAAACCTACCATTTTCTTTTAAGGGAACTTGGGATGAAGAATTTCCAGAACTATGCAAAGTCATTCCTGTGATATAAATTAAATTATTAGACAGTTTATAAAATGATCAGATATTAGCTATAGAAGTAATTTCTTCTGATAAAAGCATAAAAAGCAATAAAACATTAAGGTAGCATTTTCTTTTATTTATACTCAGAAAAATATGTCCCCCCACAATAGGCTTATTTACTATTTTTAATGTCCAAGTTAAGCATATCAATTTGTTTTGCAGAATAAATTTAAAAACAAATGTATTGTTTATGACAATGACATTTTTATATGCCAAATATGAAGTGATGAAACTGAAATGATTTTTAAAAACGTGTGTTCAAATGTTAAAAGAAAATCCAATATTCAACAAGAATAGATGACCTTAATTAAAAAATGCAGAAGTAAATTTTCTTTCATGGATGAGTTTTATTTTATCTGTGTTTGTCTATGGAATATTTTACTATTCTACATCTGATATGTGATAAATTTCTTCTATGTAGATGAATAGCTTAGACTCTGTAAGAGATTCCATTATAGTGAATGTACTTTGAAAAGTATTTTCTGGGCTATTTTTAATATATAAGATGACTTTGTCTTTTATCTGTTTAAAGCTTTTTTTTTTCACCAATTCAACTAAAATTGATGATAGCACAATCTCTGAAAGTTTGGAAGCCTATATTAGTTGCTTTCCATAAATATTTATCAACTATAGTATAGAGTTCTTTTTTTTACTTCATTTACTTCACATATTCCCAAACCAACTATAGGACGAGAAAATACTAGTTTCTAACTTTGTGTAACTGGAGTTAAATGATCAAATTTGGACTAAGGAAGAGATAATTAGTATTATTTGGTGAACAACAGCAGAAGAGGGTTATTCTTGTTTCCCTCTTATCTCTCCAGCTGTTTCCTATTTTGAGAAATCTTTCTGACCTCGTGCTTAAACAGCTTTTCTTCTCAAAGATCAATTATATGCATGTCCCTTTTAAGATGCATAAAGCCACAGGAAACCTGAAAGTATCACCTTATAAGATATTGTGTGGTTTATAAACACACAACTTCTCTACTTAAATTAATAGGCCTTACCTAGTTGGGAGAATTTGAAAAACTTAAATCAACTAGGAATTTTTACCTACCAACCACTCAGTCTGTTTTTAGAGATAATTCCTTCCATTCATGCTAATCTGAAGGTACCTTAAATAAACCTTTCTTCCAAAAAAAAAAAAAAATTACAGCATTAGTGGAGTCTACTCTCACAGGCTTGTAAGGAAAACCCAAAGAAAGGACAACCAAAGCCAAGAGTTTGCTGCCTGGTTCTCTTGGTAAGATGGTCATGGCTGTTAAGTGCCACCAAGAGAAAGCTAACTAAGAGTCAGTGCCACTAAGCAATCAGTTGTTAAATGGTTTTTTTTTTTTTTTCACTTGGTGCATTTTAAGTAGCCTAAAATGTTATATTCAAAAGCAGTTTTGGTAATTAGGACATAATTACCAAAAAAAAAAAAATTCTTTGGTAAATCACATTATCTCATTCACTTTACTCTGAGCACCAGATATGGGGAAAAAGAAGGTAAGCTTGTTTATGCTGACCTATAACATATGCTTGACCAGGGTCTTCAAAAGATGAGGAGTCTGATTCATGTTTCCTCCTTTCAGGACTTCTATTTAAACTTGCAACAGACTTTGAACTAAAGAGGAAAAGGAAGGTAGGAGGAGGAAGTGTCAATGTAAAAAAAAAAGGTGAAAATAATAAAACAAAAACAAATGTATGAAATGTAGAATTTACAAATATGTAGTTTGGGTTAGTTAATTATGTTCTTACTTATTAAGTTTTGTGACTCCTGCCAAAGATTCTGTATCGGATCTTGCCATCTGGTGAAATGGTTTTCCTACCAACTCCGCAATGGTGTGTGAAGGGGATTCCATGTTAACAATGACATTTTTCCGATGAGGAGCGAGAGAGGCCTGACTGAGATCGTGGTATGATTTGCTCATCTCTCTAGGCTTTTCCTCACACGAAGCTTTGCCACTCTTCTCCTTTGAACTTTTTTGCAATGGCTGGTAAAGCGACAGCTCTGAGCAGGATAGCCTCTTCAGAATCTCAGCTTGAACTGACAGAGGTCGAACGGCAAGTTTGTTCAGGGTGCTGCTGGCCAGACTGCCAGTGCTGATTGCTCGTCCCAAATTAAATCCTCTAACGGACTCCGCTTGGAGATTCAGGCTCCTAAATGAAGCTCTCTCTACAAGGAAACAGGATTGCTTTACACGATGGAAACACCGCAGTACCTTTATGAGAAGAGTTATTTTAATAAACAAAACAGCATTCAGTTTTTAATCGTCTTGACTGCCAGCATAAGTAGAAAGCTTTCAAAGTGTGGCAATCCAGGATTTTAAAAAGGAGTTTGGAAGGTCTTGGTTTTCATACCATCATCTCTCCATCCTTGCAGCTTTCTCCCATTCAGGGCCTGGTTAGCATTTCCTACTTCATCTAATGATTCCCTTGGATCCAGTAATGTTTGGGCTTCAGGCTTGCTGACCCCAAATTCCCAATTATGGGTTTCAGTTAGAAATGAGAATGACATTTGACAGAGAAATTTTGAACCCTAGTAGTATGTTTGCAAAAACCAAGGATGGGGAGAGAGAGGTGACACCTGGATAGGCCAACATGGTGAGATCATGCCAAAAAAGGAAGCTGTGTGGAGGAGTTTTGCCCAGAGAAAAAGTTTTTAATTATTATATTTTTAAAAGCTTAAGGCAGATTGTGATGACAGTTGCACAGCTCTGTGGCTATACTAAAAACCATTGAATTGTACCCTTTATATGGGTAAATTGTATGGTATATGAATTATATCTCAATATAGCTGTTGCCACAAAAGGCCTTAATGGTAAATCATTTCTTTTGTTATTTCATTACTATGCCACCATCCAATCTTGTTGACTTTTCATAATTTAAATGTGGCACAGGAGCCATAGGAGAATCAAATATTATTTGTGTTCTTCTCTTTGGTTTCCATTAATTAACATGATCAAGGAGCTGGGGTTCTCTTCATGCTTAAATTCCTTTCACTTCTAAATATGCATCCAAAATCATCTTTTAGAGGCTAAATTTAGAGACACCTTATAACAAATGCTTGGCTATTCTATTTTGGAAACTAATGTCATGGAAGCATTTAAACATTTGAGGCTATTAACAAAAGCACTGCATCACAGAATTTTTGCATAGAAGTCCTTCCATGTAAATAAAGGACCAGGAGCACAGAATTGGAAATGATTTAGTTGTTCATGCACTAGTAATCCACACACAAGGCACCCTATTTGCCACTCACATGTAAAGTACCAACCCTGTGGTGCAACTCTAAGGAATATAGCTTGATTGCTATCTAAAACAGCTGTGAAACTTCCTTTTAAAAATGTCACACACACATAAAAATGAAAGTCAACTGTTGCTGACTTAAGTCTTTACATTGTTTCATTTTCTTCTAATTTCTAGAAAGATTAATAATGAATACTTTATCTCAGGTATAAATAGATAGGAAAACACTGAAGGTTTGTAATATTCATGCATCAGGATGAAGTTTAAATAAATGTCTCATTATCCTCAGAAAAATTCAATGTTGTTTCTCTGAAGTGGAAGTGGATGCCAAGTTAAAAACAGGATAATACTTTTTTAAAAAGACTTTCATTTAAAAATTCCCAGAATGATTTTTAGTCTAAAATACAATTTTTATTAGAACAGACAACATTTCTATTTTCTTTAATAAAGATGCAAAACTGAATCTTGCATAGATTCAATTACCAGGAAATACCTTTATATTCAATAGATTCTTCACCCTTAAGGCAAATGTAGAACAGACTTTGGCACCCATTTCTGTTTAGTATATATCTCTTTTATAAACATCAAGGGTTATGCTAGTTAAATTCACTCATATCCTACTCCTGTGTGGGATTTAAAGTATTGCATTTATTTATGGGACGGGATCATAAATCATCCAGTTACCGGGCTTATCCGCTGCTTTTTCCTGGAAAACACTCTAACACAGCCAGGTTGGGATACAAATTAGAATAAGCCTACATTCTAATACTAATGTTTCAAATTTGAACCCAAAGGCTTGCTAGTTCCATACTCAGTCTGTACTCCACACTTCCTAATTGTTCTTTATGCTATTGTCCAGTCCCTTTTATTATTCCATAGTTCCTTATATGTCAACTTAACTGTATGCTCTTTTGAGTTGAGGGATGTCAGTTATTTCTGTTATCCTCTGGCACCTAGCATAGTGTCTTACAAGTAGTAAGTGCTCAATAAATGATTATTAATCATACTTTAATTCCATGCAAATTAGTTCTTCAAAAGCTCATCAAAATAGAAAGATTATTGGATTAGAATTTAAGAGACCAGGGTTCAGCCTTGTTTGACTTCTAACTCTAAGGCTAGATGATACACTATCTTCTTTGAAACTGTTTCCTCATCAGTAAAGTTTCTAACATACTGGCCTCTAAGGTTCTTTCTTGCACCATAATAACTTGTACCATAATCTGTCATTTAAACCTTGACCCTCTATTGTATACTATTTATTGTTTCAAGTATATTAGTCTTACCTTCTATAACTCTCAAGAAGTAACATGCACTTGCTAGCCCTTCAACATTCTATTACGTAACACCAGTTCTTTTCACTTGTATAGTACAGAGAGTTATATTGGCAGGGAAGTTACTTCTAAGCCAATTCTAACCAGAAAATAATTCCTTTGAAAATTTAATAAAATCTGGGGAAAATATAGATTAATACCATTTTAAAATGCTTTCCATATGTGTTCAAGGATCCACAGCTGTTGTGTTCCTAGGGCAAATTTGTGAGATACAGAGAGCATTCCCACTTCATGGATGAAGAAAGTAAGACTCCAAAATGTCAATTATTTTCCTAAGGTCATACTACTACTACTTACCATTAGTAACAATGGTGGTAAAATAATGCATGATAATAAAAACTTATTCAATATTTACCCTATGCCAGGCATTTTAAAATTGCTTTACAGTACATTCATATTTAGAGCAACTGTATGATGTATTATAAGGTATTATCATTATGATAATAATTTTACGGATGGGGAACTAAAGCAGAGATTTTAAGTAGCCTGCCAAGATTCAGAACTTATAAATAATAGTGTGAGGTTGGAATTCTGGCATCTGGCTCCAAGTTCATGATCTTAACTATATTGTTAAGATCTATACTATTTTATTCTTTAGTATAAGAAATGTTGAAGATGGAAGGCTAGCTTCAGAGATGGTCTTCTGATTCTTTTTTATTATAGTACATCATACCACATCTAAAATGATGTAACCTCCATTTGTTCAATTCTGGTTTGTATTGAATGTGAGTCCAAGTAGAAATACTGATAACCCTAATAAATTAGATATTTCACTATAGTTTGGAAACATAATTTTTTTTTAGCAGAGCAAAGCAGGGAAAGAAAGAGAATAATGAGATTATAGCAGTAGTTATCATATTTTAGCATGCATAAATATCGATTCTGAAAAAGCTTGTTAAAATACAGATTCTAGGAACCCAATATCCAAAGATTGGGATACACCATGTTTCAGATAGGTTTCTGGAATCTTCATTTTTGATAAACATACAGCCCCTACTATCTTAATTCTGAAAAGCTTTTCATAGGTTGCCATCATCCCATTCTGATCCCATGGGGAATATAATTTCTGTAAGACTTCAGGATGTGAGAAAGTTTGGATAAAGAATTCAGAGAGCTCTGATGCACAGGTTATGAGTGCTGTTCCATTAAATGTTTTAAACAAAGCCTTTAGAGTGTTTAACTTGAAGTTTATAACAATATACTACTCAGAACAAGATTTTGTATAACAATATACTATGCAGAACTAGATTTTGTATAAGTTTAATTTCTACATGTGCTCTTTCAAAAGTTAACCTTCAAATATTTCAGTTCTGATTGAGATGTTCTTTCAGAGTTGATTTATTTTCGTCTGCTGGTTCCTTTTTAACATTCTCCTGACCATTTATATTGGGTACTTAGGCTATTCTTCTCAGGCTCAAAACAGGACACACCCAAGTAAAACTAACAGGTGGGAAATGTGCTAAGGTATGTAACTTTACCATGCTGGGTGTATACTCCCCTCTGTCCCCTGCCTGTTTCCCAGGTTCTTTTCCTCATCTGGAAAAGAACTTGCCATTTATGTTCAATCTATTTAATTATTTTTGTTCTTCAAAATTCCAATTCAAGTGCCACTACTCAAGTACCCTAGTCTTTGCTCTCCCTCTCATCTTCTCATGATCACAGAGTCTACACGCTATAATCTGTCATTTAAACCTTGACCCTCTATTGTATACTATTTATTGTTTCAAGTATATTAGTCTTACCTTCCCAAACAGTGCTTAAGTTTACTATGGGTAAAGAATAAAATCCAAACTTCTACAAAATTTACATCAGCTACCCCTAGGATAAACACAAAATATATATTTCAACAGGTATTCCCTGACTGATCTGGGGTCGTTTTCAAAATGAGTATGAAATTGAAATTTTGGCTTCTTTTCACATCTTTCTAAACTTGACTTAATCATTTAACATCTAGATAGCCTGTAATTTTTATCTTAAATATGGAAGTGCTTTTAAAAATTGTGACAAAAACCATGCATATAACCTGGAGTCATCTGTCATGGTTTGTGTCTCCTTACCAATATCTTGGGCATCTTGGTTGCTCTGTCTTGCTTTCATCTGCAGCTGGAACTTATGCTGGGAAGAGCAGAGATGCAGCAGGTACTGGCATACCTTACTGTTTTCTGTCTGGAAGGCATGTTTTATTCCATCTGATGTATTCTGCAATGTGATTTTCTTCTTCTACAATATTAATCAGGGACATTAATAATTAGGACATTTCCCTATTACTTTAATACATGACCAAATTCTGTAAACAATAATTAACGTGTAAATATTATTTTTGTTTCATATTAGTAGGCATAACAATTCCTTGACTAATATAAACCAGTATTATTAAGAATTCAGAAAACACATGAAATTAATATCATTTGCCATATTCACAAATTAGAGCCTAAATCAGACTATACACAAGCTATCAGTAAGGGAAACATAGTTTAATGAGATTATTGATAATTTTAGTTCACTGTAATGCTTACAAACACCAAGCCCATTTGAAATGTAAAGTATAAGAAATGTAAGTTTAACTGTCTTGGATAAAGAAAATGAAGTTCAACAAAAGTTGATTTCATAATATCCTATCTAATAAAGAGGGAATATGCTAATTGAGCATCATGCCCTCATAAAAGATGGTGGCGCCCACAGCCAATAAGGAGGGAATATCCTAATTGACTGCCACACCCTCAAAGATGGCAGCACCCAGTCCCCTCAGCCCCACCAGGGTGCCTGTCTCCGGAGTCCCCCAATCCCTCAGTCCCCTAGCCACCCAGGGCCGGCCCAAGGCGCAGGCAAGCCTCCTATGGCAGCTGCCCAGCCAACACCCGAGGTGTAGGCAAGCCTCAGATGGCAGCTGCACAGCCACCAAGGGCTGGCCTGAGGCACAGGCAAGCCTCGGATATTGGCTGCCCAGCTGCCCAGGGCCGGCCCCGAGCGAAGGCAAGCTTCTGATGGCAGTTTCCCCGCCACCCAGCTGCCCAGGGCCACCTGAAGCTCAGATAATCAGGGCCAGTCGAGGCTTGTGCTTCCGGCAGTGGCAGCAGCAGAGGTGTGATTGCTGGGTCACATACCATCCCTGAGGGTTCTTGAACTGTGAGAGGGGGCAGGCTGGGCTGAAGGACCCCTCCGCTCCAGTGCATGAATTTTTATGCATCGGGACTCTAGTCTCTATATAAACCTAAGCGACTGAATGACCAGTCAACTAGTTGCTATGATGAGCATTGACCACTGGGGGTGGACGCTCAGTGCAGGAGCTGCTCCCTGGTGGTCAGTGTGCTCCCACAGCCAACCTCCTATGGATGGCCAACCTCCCATGGATGGCCAACCTCCCATGGATGGCCAACTTCCAGCAGTCCCTCCCCCCCTGCTGGCTGGCCCTGATTGGCCCCTGATTGGGACAGGGTGAGACAGCCCTTATCAGCCCTGATCGCCAGCCAGGCTGGGACTCCACCTGTGCACCAATTCATGCACTGGGCCTCTAGTATAATATTGTGAGCTGTGATTCAGTCAAGAATCTTGGTGGTATGAAGGCTGATATGGAAGTTGCAGGAAGTTAAAAGAAAAATTTGGAATGGAGATACACTGAACAATAAAACTGCTGGGCTGAAAAATGAACACATTAATTTTTAGAGATGGTAATGCTTAAAAAATTCAGGGAAAGTAGGAGAACCACAAATTAGTCTTATTTCCCGATGTTCATTAAAAAATAAATCTTTCTTGTAAGAAGGGCATCCTAATATGTAATCTATGTGCTGAGGCTTGAAGGTGATCTATGTGCCTTAAAAGTCTAGCATTCAACATGTCAGATCTAAGACTAATGTTTCTGAAGAACTGCTTGAGTCCAGGTAGATTGTATAGTAGTTCTTGGCTTCTTCTATGGTACAAATTATTCTCCCTACTTCATGTCCCTTGTCTTTGATTTCAAATGCAGAAATAAGTAAGCATAGAAAAGTCAATTTGCAAGGCTCATAAAAGATACAATAATGAAGTATTATTCAAACTTCATTCATGCAGGTTAACATTTCATAATTTCTGTTCTTGTTTATAAATTGCTTACTTACATCAATTCACTTAAAGAAACTTTATATTACAACTGTAAACAGAAAGCCAGTATCACTTGCCATTAACAGAATTCAACTATAAAAATGTGTAATCAATGTAATAAAAATAAAATAGGATGCTGTTGCCAATGAAATCTCTGGGATCCTGTTACCTTTGTTAAAAAAAAACACAGCACACCAGCATTCCAAGATGGCTGTAGAGTAGGTGGAAGCTATACTCACCTCTGATCCCAGCCTCAAACTGAATTTACAGTTAAATTATAGAGCAATCAAACTGGATAACCAGCTGAATATTAGCTGAACTAAACTATCATAACCAAAGGTTTACAGAAGCCACATAGAGATTGGTAAGAAGGCTGTAGATGTGGAAAGGGCTAGCCCCCTGCACCTAGATGCAGTGCTGAAAAGCTGGAGGGATATCTTAGCTGCAAAACTCTCTCCACTTAGAGCAACAGAAACAAGAGTTGAGAAACTTGCATAGCATCTTGTGGTGAAACTCAATGGGGATTTACTCTTTCTGGGAAAGAAGAAAATCTGCTATTGATCCAGATGCCACTTCCCCAGGGATGAGCACTCCCTTTGTTACAGCACCAGCCTGGGAGTGCACTGCCCCATCCCCAGTTGAGGCCACTCTGCCATGCTCAGTCCTGCGGAGGGATCTCTGCTCACTGCACCCAGCATTGATCTTTGGAGCCCTCTTTTTCTGGAAAGGCTCTTGGCAGAGACTTGGTGACTAAACTGTGGCTTTAAAAAGGGAACCGGTCTCCCCCACCTGGTGAGCAGAGCCAGCACCCACCCTGACAACCTGATGAATCACTTGGCTGGCCCCACCCTGCTGAGTTCAGCTATACCGGGAAGCCAGAGTGCTATGCAGAGCTGGGACTTTTGGTGTACATTTCCCACAGCTTTGTCTAGGAAACAGATGGGTGAATGTGAGGTTGTGTGACTACCTTGCAGGGGAGCCACTTCTATCTTCCCTGTGAGATAACCCCATGCTACCTCTGGAAGGGGAAGAAGTTACCAATGCCCTCCTACAGGTTTGTAGGCACCACCTCCAAAGGGAGACTGAATCTCCTCTTCCAAATTCCAGATAATGTGCCCTGCAGGCGCGAGTGAGAACTGGGACATTCAGAATATGAGTGTATGGGAAGCTATTGTTTGGGATTAGGACAAAATGCTTGCCTCCCTTCTGCAGCTAGACCAGCATCACACAAAACAAGAGACTCTTGATCTGTCCCCTGAGGTTGGTGACTCTGCCGGCCTGAGCTTGCTCCTACAGAGGGGATGGCTGGCTGCACCCAACCTGAACTTGCAGTGAGCCTGTTCAGAGAACTAGAATTGGAGACTCTAGCAGAGACTAAGTGATTTGATTGGATTAGAGGCCAATTTCCCATCAAGATACCTTCATTATAAAGCCATCATAACAATTTTGGGAGTCATAACAGATTAACTTATACAGACACAAAATGGGGAGACAAAGAAATGTGAGGAAAATATAGATTAATACCATTTTAAAATGCTTTCCATATGCGTTCAGGGATCCACTTCTGACTGCACTGAACACCAGTTCCAGGTAAGACTCATATGGGGGAGTCTGACTGTTGTGAAAAGGAAGGAGTGCAGGGAAACTTAGGGGAGCCATGAAAGACAGAGGTATGGGGGTACGCAAAAGTGCGCACGAAAGTGCACACACAGAGCACTGACTGCTGATTATGCTGCTCGCTTCCGCTAGCAGGAGGAAAACAGAACCTCCCAATAGCACTGAAATTCAGGTCCAACTGCACTGAACCCCAGTTTTGGGCAAGATCCTGGGGACCCAGATTCATACGGGACCCTAGAGCGCATAGAAACTCAAGGGAACCAGAAAGGCAGAGGTCTGGAGGCTTGCACGCACGCGAAAGGCAAAGGTCTGGAGGCAAGCTTGCATGCACAGACACAGCTGATCCTCACAACTGATTGTCTTGGAGGTCAATTCCCCTCAGTGATACCAACAACAATCAAGAATTAACTACACGACTGTACACACAGTTCACAAAGGAGTGCACTATAAGTGTCCACTTCATGATAACTGGGGAGGCAGAGCTACTGGGCCACATAGGACACAAAGCTACCCTACCAACTCAGGGAAGCAGCGAAATATGCAAAGACAAGAGAACAGATCACAAACGAAAGAAATGGAGGAAAACAAATGACTGGATATAGAGTTAAAAACCACAGTTATAAGGTTTTTCAAGAATTTCCTAGAAAAGATGGGTAAAGTTAGCGAGACCCAAGAGGAGATGAAAAAGGACCAACTAGAAATTAAGCATCACTGACTGAAATAAAAAATATTATACAGAGACCTAACAGCAGACTAGAGGAACACAAGAATCAAGTCAAAGATTTGAAATACAAAGAATAAAAAAATACTCCACTAGAAAAGCAGAAAGAAAAAAGAATAAAAAAATGTGAAGATAGTGTAAGGAGCCTCTGGGACAACTTCAAGCGTACCAACATCAGAATTATGGGGCTGCCAGAAGAAGAGAGAGCAAGAGACTGAAAACCAGTTGAAGAAATAATGACGAAAAACTTCCCCCATCTGGTGAAAGAAATAGACTTACAAGTCCAGGAAGTGCACAGAACCCTAAACAAAAGGAATCCGAAAAGGACCACACCAAGACACATTATAATTAAAATACCAAGAGCAAAAGACAAAGGGAGAATATTAAAAGCAGTAAGAGAAAAACAGTTCATTACCTACAAGGGAGCACCCATACGATTGTCAGCTGATTTCTCAACAGAAATGAAGCAGGCCAGATGGGAGTGGCAAGAAATATTCAATGTGGTGAATAGCAAGAACCTACAACCAAGAATACTCTATCCAGCAAAGCTATCATTCAGAATTGAAGGGCAGATAAAGAGCTTCACAGATAAGAAAAAACTAAAGGAGTTCATCAAAACCAAACCAGTATTATATGAAATGCTGAAAGGTACTCTCTAAGAAGAGGAAGAAGAAAAAAGGTAAAGATAAAGATTATGAACAACAAATACATATCTATCAAGCGAATCTAAAAATCAAGTGAATTGAAAATCTGATGATCAGAATAAACTGGTGAATATAATAGAATTAGGGGCATAGAAAGGGAGTGGACTGATAATTCTCAGGGGAAAAGAGGTGAGGGGGGTGCAGGGAGAGACTGGACAAAAATCATATACCTATGGATGAGGACAATGGAGGGGAGGAAATGGGAGAGGGTAGGATGGGATCTAGGTGGAGGGGAGCTATGGGGGGAAAAAGAGGAACAATTGTAATAATTTGAACAATGAAGATTTATTAAAATTAAAAAAAAGATTAAAGACTTTTAATTAATATTTAAAAATTAAAAATTAAAGATTAAAGAGTGAATCTTAAAAACCAAAAGAATAAAGCAATTAGTACCTACAAAGGTGTTTCTATAAGGCTGTCAGCTGATTTCTCAACAGAAACACTTCAGTTCAGAGGGATTGGCATGAAACATTAAAAATGATGAAAATCCAGGATCTACAACCAAAAATATTCTATCCAGCATATCTGTCATTTAAAACTGAAGGCAAAGTAAAGAACTTCACAGACAAAAGAAAAAAAAGCTAAAGGAATTCATTACCACTAAACAAGTATCAAAAGAAATGTTAAAGGGTCTACTTTAAGAAAAAGAAACACAGAGAGAGAAACATAGGTATAAAGAATAAAATGGCTATATACATCTATCAATAATAACCTTATATGTAAATATATTAAATGCTTCAATGAAAAGACAGAGGGTAATTGAATGGATAAGAAAACATGACTCAGGCCCTGGCCAGTGACTCACTTGGTTGGAGTGTTGTTCCATACACCAAAAAGTTAAGGGTTCAATTCCCAGTCAGGGCACATACCTAGATTGAGGGTTTAATCCCTGGTTGGGGCATGTATGGGAGGCAACTAATCAATGTTTGTCTTTCACATCAACGTTTCTCTCTTCCTCTCTCTCTCTCGTTTTCTCTTTCTAAAATCTAAAAAAAAAATATATATATATCCTCAGGTGAGGATAAAAAAGAAAGAAACAAAGAAAAAATGACCTATATGCAATCAAACCTAGATTCTCATATGTCTCCCATCTTGAACAATTTGCTTCTCAACCTGACAATGATTTTATACTAATACTTGAATGATTAGTTACATGTCTCTCAGGTGACAAACGAAGGAGAGAATGTAAGAGTATGAGTCAGTTTACCACTGTTAAAACCTCAGGATATTGTGTTGTGAATATTTTTGTGGGTTTTTTTTCTTTTGCGTTTGTTGCTGATTATTATTACATTTTCATTTCTTATTATACATTTCTTTTCCTTTTTGTTAAATTTTCATTTACATGTCATGAAAATTTACATGTACTGTATATAAGAAACGTTAAAACAGGGAATCATTTGGGGGACTGGATGGATTAATTTCATTTAAATTATTTCTAATGGGAAAATACGATTCGGTTTTTGAACAGCCTTCCAAATGAATTAAGATTGAGAAATGAGATTCCACTGTGTATGCTGTCTATAAGAGATCAGCCTAAGAACAAATGGAAATACACAAACAAAAAGCTGGAGTAGCAATACTTATACATGGACAAAACTTCAAAACAAAGGCCATTAACAAGAGATAGAAAGGTCATACATAATACTAAAGTGGTCAACCCAATGAGAGGTTGTAACTCTTGTAAACATATATACACCCAACATAGGAGTACCTAAATATATAAAGAAAATCTTGGTGGAAATTAAGAGAGAGAATGACAGCAATACAGAGTAGAGGATTTTAATACCCCACTGTCATCAATGTAGTGATCTCCCAGACAAAAAAATCAACAGGTCAACAGAAACCTTAAATGACACACTGGATCAGCAGTATTTAATTGATATTTACAGACCATTTCATCTCAAAGCAGCAGAATATACATCTTTCTCAAGTACACATGGAACATTCTAAAGACAGACCACATGTTAGGACACAAAATAAGTCTTAACAAATTCAAGATTGAAATCACATCAAGCAAATTCTCTGACCACAACTGGATGAAAGTAGAAATCAATTATAATAAAAAAACTGAAAAACATTAAAACACATGAAGGTTAAACAGCATGTTATTAAATAATGAATGAGTTTACAATGAGATCAAGGAAGAAACAAAAAATGACCTGGAAACAAATTAAAATGAACATACAACAACCCCAAATCTACGAGACACAGAGAAAGCAGTCCTGAAAGGGAAGTTCCTAGCATTACAGGCCTTCCTCAAATAAACAATCTAAACCTACAACTTAAAAGAACCAGAAAAAAACAAAAAACCAAAAAACAATAAACAAAGCCCAGAGAAAGTAGAAGGAAGAAAATTATAAAATTCAGACTATAAATAAATGACATAGAGACTGGAAAAAAAAAACATACAAAAGATCAATGAAACCAAGAACTGGCTTTTTGAAAAGATAAATTAAAGTGATGAATCTTTAACCAGACTCATCAAGAAAAATAAGAGAGAGGACCCAAATAAACAAAGACAGAAAGACAGACATGAAAGAGAAGTAACAACTGACACCACAGAAATACAAAGAATTATAAGAAAACTAGAGGCCTGGTGCATGAAATTTGTGCCCTGGGGGCATGGGGGGATGGTGTCCCTTAGCATGGCTTGCACCCTCTCCAATCTGGAACCCCTAAAGAATATATCCAACTGCTGGTTTAGGTTCAATCCCTGTCACTGGCAATCGGACATCCCTCTCACAATCCAGGACTACTGGCTCCAAACTGCTCACCTGCCTGCCTGTCTGATTGCTCCTAACTGCTTCTTCCTGCCAGCCTGATTACCCCCAAACCACTCCCTGGTGCACCTCATTAAAACCTAACTGCTCCCCTCCTGGCCCAATCACCTCCAACTGCCCTCCCCTGCTGGCCTGGTCACCCCCAACTGCCCTCCCATGCTGGCCTGATCTTGCCCCCAACTTCCCTCCCCTGCTGACCTGATCTCACCCTCAACTGCCCTCTCCTGTCAGCTTGGTTGCCCCCAACTGCCCTCCCCTGCCAGCATGATCTTTCCCCCAATTGCCCTTTTCTGCTGGCCTGATTGCCCCTAACTGCCTCTGCCTGCCTGATCACCCCTAACTGCCCTTCCCTGCCGGCCTGATCTCACCCCCAACTGCCCTCCTCTGCTGGCCAATTTGGTCAGTTTCTATGCTAAACGTCAAAAGCTCTGCTTCCTAGACAGCCATTGTCTCCTCACACTTCACCCAGATTTGGTTCTGATTGGTCGGTTTCTATGCCAGTCAGTGTCTCTGGGCCTATCAATGGAGCCTAATTAGAAAGGCGTAGCTGATCTGGTGGAGGCCTGGAAAAAAATGTAGGCGCAGCTAATGGCCAGGCCCGGGGAGAAAGAGAGAGGCAAGTGCTAATCAACAGCTGCCACAGAGGCTACTATCAGACCCTGCTTCTCTCTTCAGGCCTCTCTTCAGACCTGATTCGCAGCTCTCTCAGCAGTCAGTGCTGGGTCACTGCGCCTGTTGCCGTAATAGTCAGTGCTGAGTCACCAAAGCAATCTAGTGCTGACTGCAGGACTGATTTCCAGTTGGTTGAGCCTCCGGTCTTGATGGACCCAGAGTTTCTATACATTAGAATACTATGAACAATTATGTGCCAACAAATTGGACAACCTGGACAAAATGGACAAATTCCTAGGAACATACAATATTCCAAAAGTAAATCAGGAAGAATTAGAACACCTGAATAGACTGAATACAACTAAAGAAATTGAAGCAGTAATAAAATAAAAAACTCCCAGTAAAAAAAGTATTGGACTGGATGGCTTCACAGGTGTATTTTACCAAACATCCAAAGAAGAACTAATACCTATCCTTAAAGTAATCTAAAAAAATTTCAATAGGAGGGAAGACTTTCAAGCTCTTTTTATGAGGCCAATATTATACTAATTGCAAAACCAGAGAAAGACATTACAAAGAAAGGGAAACTATAGGCCAATATCCCTGATGAACACAGATGTTAAAGTTTGCAACTAAATATTAGCCAACTGGATCCAGAAATTCATTAAAAAGATCATATACCATGGTCAAGTGGGATTTATTCCAGGGATGCAAGGTTGGTATAATATTCATGAAATGGTTTAGTTATAAATCCAGGTAAGTTTCTGGTCTTGACCATCATGAGAAGATGAGGATGGTCTGGGCTTTCCTGAGAGAACATATCAACTGGTAATCTTAGTTTACCAGGTTTCAGAGAAAACCAATCAGCTAACAATTAGGTCTAGAATTGATTTAAAAGTCTCTAGGTTGAAGATTATTCAGAGTCAGTTGGGTTCTTGTTATTGATATTTTCATAAACATGGTTGGGTGAGACTATATTTCTGCTCAAATATAAACTAAAGATGTCAGTAGTTCCTGAATATCTAAAAAACAAATACCTGAATATATTTTTAACTCAACTCTGGGGTTTGCCAATTGCTTTTCAGAATAAAAATATGCCTTTATAGCTCACTATCTTTCATAAACATGATTTTCTAAAAATCAGTTTTCTAACTTTATGTCTTAGAAAATATACACTAAAACTTAAAACTGCAGAAAGTTCTGGGATTAGTTCATAAAATCAAGTAAATCTCTAGACCACTGAGATTCAAATAGTTGCTGGGAGGGGCCTATTATTGGGCAAAACAAAGTTCACTGTGGTTAAGATAGTTACCTAACTTAAATACATTAAAAGAGTTTCTCCATACAAGAAGTTAATACCCTAGAACAGTGATCAGCAAAACTGCAGCTCCCAAGCCACATGCGGCTCTTTGGCCCTTTGAGTTTTCAGCAAAAGCCAGATTAGGAGTACCCTAATTAAGTTAATAACAATTTAGCTACCTATATAGTTTAAGTTTAAAAAATGTGGCTCTTAAAATAAATTTCAATCGTTATACTGTTGATATTTGGCTCTGTTGACTAATGAGTTTGCCAACCATTGCCCTAGAATAAGTTCTGAGTTAACAAAAGAGTCAACTAGGTTGTAATTTAACTAAAGTTAATTGAGCATATAACCAGCTAGGAATGTCTAATATTGTTTTTTAAATTACTTCCTGAGAAAACCCAAAACAAACCTCAACAATACTTCCTGCAGCTAAAAAAGAAGAGTGAAATACAAACTATTAAGACATATTAGCCCTACTGAATGACAGGGTTTTAAATTTAAGTAAAGTCAATTAATAGGTTACATTTGAAATTGAGAACACATATTTTAAAATATAATCAAATGGGGTTAAATTGGACATACAGAAAACGAAATCTTCTTGGTTTCCCTCCATGGAAAGCGAAGGACCAATGTGCGAACTCCATTGTGAACCTCAAACACAAGGACACCTTTAGAAGAAACTCCTAGTAATATTCCAGTTTGTGACTTTTTCTCAGGGTGCACTCGGTGAAAATGAACTCCATATTCTGTCAGTCTCTGGCAGACCTGTTGGAACAATACCATACACCTTGCTAAGAGGGTGACAAAAAGATATAGAACTTGTACCAATGTAGTTTAATTTAGAGAGGGTAATCTTTTCAACAAATGTTATTAAAACAATTTAATATTCACATGCCAAGAAAATGAATCTCGATACTTATTACACCCAATATATGAAAAGTAACCCAAAAAATGAACCACAGACTTACATATAGGAACTAAAACTATAGGCCAATATCTCTGATGAACATAGATGCTAAAATCTGCAACGAAGTATTAGCAAACTAGAAATTTAGAAAATCTTTGTCACTGTGGATTAGGTAAAGATTTCTTAGATGTGACATAAAAATCATAAAGCATGGAATTCAGAGACAGATAGATACGGGTTCAAATCACAGTTTTACCCCACATAACAGCCATTTACTATGGGAACATTACATCTGGGAACATCTCATTTAGAAAAGAAAAATTAAAATACCATGGTTTTAGTCAGGAATAAATAAAATGAGATAATTCACAGTGTCATTTATTGTCAACTTGCTTACTTTGAAACAGATACAAAGCTTATCACTATAATCTTATATGCTTACCTTTAAAAATTCTAACTCTGTCTCTTTTTCAGAAGCTCCTGCATAGGTATTATGCAATTTGGGCAACTCTTCTTTAATATAGGATAAATCAAGTTTCTCCATCACTCTGGGAGGCAAATAATGCTCCAGTCTAAAATAAGACACACCATGAACCTAGAAAGGAGAATGTTTTTGTAAGCAATTGTGTTTGCCCCTTTCTTCCTATCTTAAAAGTTTTTGCCTCAACCAAGAGATAAGATGTCTCTATTTATACTTCTCTCTGAGAAGTGAGTTTTAAAGAAAATGCATCAGTCTCTCTCTTTTATTCAGTGAGGTAGTATAACTAAAGTATTTGGAAAACTTGAGAAGAGACTGATAATCCAGGGCCAAATGTCACTATAGGGTTAATGTTCTATAGGATGCTGCTTGAGTGGTATATCTCTTGCTTCCTCTTAACTCCACTTAAATTCCAGAATATTTGGGCTTGAACATCTAATCTCCATACAGTGAACTCTGCTGAGCTCTCAGTCTATCACTGCATGGATGGATCCATGTGGAAAGTAGAAGATCCCTTTGGTCCAGATTTGACTGTTAACTCTGTATCTAGTATCTACCAGGTAGAAAATGGAAAAAGGGTAAGTGCTAGATAGCCCAAAATTCTGAAATAAGCTAATTTAAAAAAGACAGGCAGATGGGAAGGGAGGAGGAGGGAGGGAGGGAAGGAGGGACAAAGGAAGGAAGGAAAGGAGGGAGGAAAAGAGGGAAGAAGAGAAGGAGGGAGGGAGGGAAGGAGGAAAGAAGGG